>CM030365.1:149558153-150033153 GCA_017893485.1 Hemerocallis citrina | reverse complement strand
AATCGTGAAGTCGAAACCCAAGTTCGACGACAACACCTATATTAGGGAAATTCGTAGTAGTGTAAGGTAAAGACTAAATCATTGGCTTCGTAGTTGTATTTGTGTTCTTTTTAAAGTTTTTATGTCTCTTTCTAATTATTTGAATTAATTAAAGTTGTCTAATATTTTTGTAGATGTAGTAGTTTGTATTTAGTATTTTTATTATTTTAGACGGTTAAATTTTAGTCGTAGCTGTTGTTGTTTGCTCAAATTGTAGATTTAGTCGCATTTTTAATTGTTCGATATTAGTAAAATCGCGTAAATAGTCCAAAAAAATTCAAAACTTTGCGATTAGGTTGGACTCACCCCACACAAGCAAACACAGCTTGTAGAAGTGATTTTCGACTCACGGTTTGCGTGATACGGTCGTGTATAGCTTTTGGTGAATAAAAGCCAACATAAAACGGTGCACGGCCTTATCTCGAGACTGTGAGTCGAAACTCACTTCTACAAGTTGTGTTGGCTTTTGTTACGTGAGTCCAACCTACTCGCAAAGTTTCGTTTTTTTGGATGTCGTTTGTAGTGTTTTCTAACGCAACCATACTAAAAACTGTCGTAGTTTAGTTGTTGTTCGAGAGACGTGAGAAAGCCACATAAATGGCATTAAAAATTCTAAAACTTCTCGAGTTTGTTGGAGTCACCCCACACAAGCCAACACAACTTGTAGAAATGACTTTCGACTCACAGTTTGCGAGATACGGCCTTGTACCTCTTTATTTTGGTTTTTCTTGACCAAAAGCGATACATGGTCGTATTTTGCAAACCGTGAGTCTAAACTCACTCCTAAAAGTTGTGATAGCTTGTGTGTCGTGATACTAACCCACTCGCAAAGTTTCAGAATTTTTGGATATCCTTTGTGCATTTTTATATCATTCATCGTAATCACAATAACTTAAACAACTAATTTTTCAAATTTTGAGTACGAGAACATAAAAAACCTCACAAACAAAAACCAAAAATTCTGAAACTTTGCGAGTAGGTTGAAATCACCCCACACATGTCAATGAAAATTGTAGAAGTAAGTTTCGACTCACGGTTTGCGAGACACGGCTGTATACCGCTTTATTTTGGTTTTTTTTGACCAAAAGCGATACATGACCGTATTTTACAAACCGTTTTTCGAAAATCACTTCTACAAGTTGCGTTGGCTTGTGTGGAGTGATTTTGACCCACTCGTAAAATTTCAGATTTTTGGATGTCGTTTGTGCATTTTATATCACTCATCGTAACCACAATAACTTAAACAACTAATTTGAGTACGAGAATTTAGAAAACCTTACAAACAGCAACCAAAAGTTTCAAAGCTTTGTAAGTAGGTTGGACTCACCCCATACAAGCTAACACAAAATGTAGAAGTGAGTTTCGACTCACGGCTTACGATATACGGCCATGTACCGCTTTATTTTGGTTTTTCTTGACCAAAAGTGATACACGGCCATATCTGGCAAACCGTTTGCCGAAAATTACTTCTACAAGTTGTGCTGACTTGTATGGGGTGAGACTGAACCACTCAAAAAAGTTTTGGAATTTTTCGTTGGCGTTTGTGCATTTTTCCATATTTTTGCATTGTTTATTATTGATATATAAATGACTTATCCATTAACCTTATATTTATTATTGATGGAGAAAATGGCTAGAACAAGGTGAGAGAGAAGCCGTTCTGGTAGCGCTAGTGACGTACCATTTACAGAGGTAAAATTGATTATTATTATCAGTTTAAATACGAATATGTAACATTGTATTTTTAATACCAAAATCTGTATTTGTTCTTGTAAGTTGGTGATCGTCATTCTTCATCTGCCGAGGACGGTTCGTTGTCATTAGTTGAACTTACACCTCCAGGATCGGTGGACTCAAGCCTACTCGCATTGCAATCCATACATAGATTTGAAGCCGTATGGGATGGGTCCACAAAGAAGTGTAACTTCCGGAAGCATGCGGTTCCTCCATTGGACTCTCGTATTGCTCCGTACTTGGTCGAATCAGGTTTTTACAGAGCTTGATTTATGGGGGGTGTGAAGCTTGATCGTCCTTTACTTACAGTTCTTATGGAGCGATGGAGGCCGGAGACCCACACATTCCACCTATCGGTAGGAGTGTAGCACCCCGAATTTCCAATATGATATATCAGAAATACATGGTACCATTCCCAACATCAACCTTAATTGTAATAGTAAACATAGCCAAAACACAGATAAATTTTTCAAACTTTTATTACATCAATTCTTTACAAATCGGAAAAGAATTACAATCTTTTTTTTACAACACATTCTTTTACAATTTACATAAGCCATAATCATTATTCTACCACAAGCATCCAAATCCCAAGCTATAGGCACCTACTTGTAAAACATGAGGCTAGAGATAACTCTAACCCCCAAAACTACAGGGGTCAGCCATAACAGTGTGAGTGACATCAAAAGAAATGCAACATAAATAAAGCATAAAGGATAACGGCATATATCAACAATAATAACAATGGGATATGAAAAACAATAAATAAAACTTGAAAACATCAAGTGAAACTAGACTAAGTGTCAAGTGTAGGAAAAACAGAAAACAGCATGCGTAAAACCAAGTCAATAAAACATCAATGCTACTGACTCTCTAATGCATACTTGTCGGATTCTATGCATCCCATAAGACATAGGTCCGGTGCAAGCCCTTATCATTCTCCACTTTATAGGGTTAAATCCTTCGTTATGCAACTAATCCTACTACGGTGATAGGAACAAGATCTAGAATACTCTGCAGATAGGCATCACAACCACCAGCGCACAATCATCATGTAAGATGTAACCCCCATTCCTGCAAATACGTATTTTCTGAATATTTTCTGTATTTCGATATTATAAAATCATTATTTGTTAAAATAATTTTGGATTTTATATTAAAGTATTTTTTTATCGATAATTATAGTTATTTCGAATAATTGTGTATTTTAATCTACTTCTATGACTTATTGATCGACTATTTATAATTGAGCTCGAAAACAAATATATTATTATTATTATTGGATTATTTTAATAAAGTTGTTAAACCTGGATACTATTTTGTTATGTAATTTTAATATTTTTATGATTACGATTATTAATTTTTATTTCTTGATTATTTAATTAAAATTCATTTATCGAATTATTTTTATTTCGTACTTGATCTGATTTTATTGGCGAATTCCAAATTTATTTTCAAGCCCTAATTTATGTTTTAATGCATTTGTATTATTTATTTTTTCATTTGGACTTACATTTTTGTTCGTGGAATTCTTAATTTTTTCGTAATTTGACTATTTTGTTGATTCTATTTTCTTCTATCTAATTGTGGGTATTTTTATTTGAACCTTATTGATTTAGATCTATCTCTTGTTTGAACCCTAAAACCCAATTTGATTTGTTCTTGACCCAAAACTGCTTTTATTGAACCCTAAACCTCTAACCTAGTACCCTAATTGTGACCTATAAATACAAGCCAAATGCAAACCCTATATTTGGCACACAAATCAAAACCTAGCTGCCTACTCTCTCTCCTCTCTCATCTTTCTCTCTCCCTATGTTTCTCTCTCCCCGATCAAACCCCAAACCCCCTCCGACGTCTTCCCTGGCCAGCTTCAGCCACCCCCCTTTGCTCCATCCCCGGTGATGACTCCCCTGAGCGCCGCCGACCCCTTGTCGCAACCCAGAACCCCTGGCTGCATCCTTCCCGTTGATCTCACCCAAAAACCCAAATCCCCTTTTACTGTACCTCTTCCCCACCTCACCTCCGACGACTCCCAATCTCGTCGCCACTTTCCTTTGTCGGCGTCATCTCTCCACGATGCCAGCGCCACCACAGATCACCCCCTGCACCTCCTCGCCCTCCTCCGTCCTCCGCATTAGCAGACACCTTAAAACCCAAATCCCGATAACTCCCTCCCTGTTCCGTCGCGCTGCCACCGCGATGCCGCCATCTCCACCTCGTCGACGTCGACTCCAGTCGTCGCCGCCTGTGTTGCCAAGCCCTCTCTCTTCCCGTTGGCATTGCTGTGTCTCTTTGTTGACTGTTGTTGCTTGTCTCTTTGTTGTGATTGCGTTCTTTTGTGTACGTAAAGTGCGCGTGTGTTCGTGGGATTGTATTTTGCACGTATTATTGCGGAGTTATGTTTGTTGCTCCGGGATTCTCATCCCGTTATTCTTGGAATTCGTTTTCATCGTCTAACAGGCAAGTAACTTGTATTAAATTCCTTTGTATATACAAGTACAAAATACCGCTTGTATTTTAGTTGGATTCTAGAGACAATTTGTGTATGAAACCCCTTTTTGATATTGTCTCTATAGTGTTGTTTTGACCATAATTGACTCACGACATATATGACATGAATTAACCTAGGGTTGACCACTTTTGATGTATATGTTCATGCTATCTGGAGATATCGATGTTTGATGTGTTATTCGTGTTATATTTATAAAATACTCTATACCATGTTGCTTGGACATCTAGTATACCATATTTCATGTTATCATCCTATTATTTTTCTATTGTTATTATCGTTCATCGCATATCTCTAGATTGCATCTTGTATTGTTGCATTAATAAAATAATTAACAAGCCGGGGTTTAAGGGTTGACTTTTAGTAGTGGACAATATAGAGACAGTACTCGGAGGAGGGGCCCGTGTATTCCTATTTATTGGTCTATTGGTCTATTGGTCATATCGGTCATCGATTAATTATAGATTACTGATTACAGTATCTCGATTGATTCGGTCATCGGTCACTACTGAATATTGATTACCGTTGCCGAATACAAGAACTATAAAGCCCACTATTAAGTCTAAAACGTAACTTGTTTGTATGTAGAAACCATGTAGTAAAAGGATAAATGCATGAAGTGCTACATTAGTACGGATTAAAATGATTAATAGACATAAGGATTGACACATCACCAATATTGCATATTGCTCAACATTGTTCCTATTGATATCGAATATTACATGATACTTGTTCACTCAATACTTATTACATGCTACTTACACCTGTTCATCTTGCCATGCTAGTTGTTATATTCTGTTATCATGTCTATTTCATGTTATTAGTTACCCTTTCCCATGTACTTGTGCCTGCACTACTAGCGTCCCGTAACTTGCATTGACGGGTATTTTGTTTTCTTTTCCTCTTCCTGCAATTTATTAAATTGTAGATTTTGGAGAAAGTTGCCTGCTGGAGTTGGAGAACAACAGTCTCACGACTACTGCTTTCTAATTGGTTATTGCTTTAATAAACTTAATGTATTGAGACTTATTATTATTGTATTTGGAATTTTTTATTGCTTAATTCTAAGTACTATTGTTCATGAGATTAATATATTATCTGCGTATTTGTTCTGTTTTATTTATATTGTTGAGTTAATTGGATAAACAGCTCATGGGTGACGTTAGTCATTCGCTAGGCCAATGTCACGTACTCATATTCCGTATTTTTGGGAAGCGGGACGTGACAAGGTTTTTAGTGGTATCAGAGCCTAGGTTTGGATAATATATCAGTCAAACATGACTAACGAAAGGAAGTCTGGCTTTGATTGATATATTAATCAGATTTGGGATTATATCGGTTTGACTCAATAGTATGAGTAATACAGAGATTACATGAACAATTGATAACCAACGATCTGGAAACTAGTCTCTTTTGATTCCTTTTTGATCCATTCACATTCTGTTTCTTCATTTCTTGTTGCCTTTTTCCCTTCCATTCTTTGATTCCTTGTTGGGTATGATTTTATTCTTTTCATATCCATATTCTTTTGATTCTGGTATCATCTGTTCTTCCCCTTCCTTCTTGCTTCGTCGATCGGCATCGCTTGATCTGCTACATGTCTGCAACTTGGAGCTTCACCATCAGAGCGGCGCAGCGAAAGCTTGGTGGGTCCATAACCCACAGATCCCATGATTCTCTTGTTGTTCCTCTTCCTTGCATTGTTTACTCCCTTATTCATTCATTGCATTATCATCATTTATTGAATCTTTGTTCAACATCATTATTGATCACTTCATCCTTATAAATGTTCTTTTCTTCTGGTGTTGTCACCACTTTGTTTCATTCCCTTTATTCTCTATTTTTTTATTTCCCAGTTTGCTTTTGTTTTTGTCCTATGTACTGCCTGAGCAAATTTCGATGATGAAATTTTGTTGTAAGGTAGGTAGGATTGTAACCCCGATTCCCGCAAATACGTATTTTCTAAATATTTTCTGTATTTCGATATTATAAAATCATTATTTGTTAAAATCATTTTGGATTTTATATTAAAGTGTTTTTTATCGATAATTATAGTTATTTCGAATAATTGTGTATTTTAATCTACTTCTATGACTTATTGATCGACTATTTATAATTGAGCTCGAAAACAAACATATTATTATTATTGGATTATTTTAATAAAGTTGTTAAACCTGGATACTATTTTGTTATATAATTTTAATATTTTTATGATAACGATTATTAATTTTTATTTCTTGATTATTTAATTAAAATTCATTTATCGAATTATTTTTATTTCGTACTTGATCTGATTTTATTGGCGAATTCCAAATTTATTTTCAAGCCCTAATTTATGTTTTAATGCATTTTTATTATTTATTTATTTATTTGGACTTAAATTTTTGTTCGTGGAATTCTTCATTTTTTCGTGATTGGACTATTTTGTTGATTCTATTTTCTTCTATCTAATTGTGGGTATTTTTATTAGAACTCTATTGATTTAGATTTATCTCTTGTTTGAACCCTAAAACCCAATTTGATTTGTTCTTGACCCAAAACCGCTTTTATTGAACCCTAAACCTCTAACCTAGTACCCTAATTGTGCCCTATAAATACAAGCCTAATGCAAACCCTATATTTGGCAAACAAATCGAAACCTAGCTGCCTACTCTCTCTCCTCTCTCATCTTTATCTCTCCCTGTGTTTCTCTCTCCCCGATCAGACCCCAAACCCCCTTCGGTGTCTTCCTCGGCCAGCTCCGGCCACCCCCCTTTGCTCCATCCCCGGCGACGACTCCCCTGAGCGCCGCCGACCCCTTGTCGCAACCCAGAACCCCTGGCTGTCTCCTTCCTGTTGATCTCACCCAAAAACCCAAATCCCCTTTTACTGTAACTCTTCCCCAACTCACCTCCGGCGACTCCCAATCCTGTCGCCTCCTCCCCTCGTCGGTGTCGTCTCTCCACGACGCCAGTGCCACCACAGATCACCCCCTGCACCTCCTCACCCTCCTCCGTCCTCGGCATTAGCAGACAGCTTAAAACCCAAATCCCGATAACTCCCTCCTTGTTCTGTCGCGCCGCCACCGCGATGCCGCCGTCTCCACCTCGTCGACGTCTGCTCCAGTCATCGCCGCCTGTGCGGCCAAGCCCTCTCTCTTCCCGCTGGCATTGTTGTGTCTCTTTGTTGACTGTTGCTGCTTATCTCTTTGCTGTGATTGGGTTCTTTTGTGCACGTAGAGTGCGCGTGTGTTTGTGGGATTGTATTTTGCACATATTATTGCAGAGTTGTGTTCGTTGCTCTGGAATTCTCATCCTGTTATTCTTAGTATTCGTTTTTATCGTCTAACAGGCAAGTAACTTGCATTAAATTCCTTTGCATATACAAGTACAAAATACATCTTGTAGTGTAGTTGGGTTCTAAAGGCAATTCGTGTGTGAAACCCCTTGTTGATATTGTCTCTATAGTATTGATTTGACCATAGTTGCCTTACGACATATATGACATGAATTAACCTAGGGTTGACCACTTTTGATGTATATGTTCATGCTATCTAGAGATATCTGTGTTTGATGTGTTATTCGTGTTATACTTATAGAATACCCTATACCATGTTACTTAGACATCTCGTACACCATATTTCATGTTATCATCCTATTGTTTCCCTATTGTTATTATCGTTCATCCCATATCTCTAGATTACATATTGTATTGTTGCATTAATAAAATAATTAACAAGCCGGGGTTTAAGGGTTGATTTTTAGTAGTGGACAATATAAAGACTGTACTCAGAGGAGGGGCCCATGTTTCCCTTTTTATTGGTCTATTGGTCTATTGGTCTATTGGTCATATTGGTCATCGATTAATTATAGATTACTGACTACAGTATCTCGATTGATTCGGTCATCGGTCACTATTAAATAGTGATTACCGTTGTCGAGTACATGAACTATAAAGTCCACTACTAAGTCTAAAACGTAACTTGTTTGTATGTAGCAACCATGTAGTAAAAAGGATGGATGCATGAAGTGCTACATTAGTTAGGATTAAAATGATTAATAGACATAACGATCACATCACTGACATTGCATATTGCTCAACATTGTTCCCATTGATATCGAATATTACATGATACTTGTTCACTCGATACTTATTACATGCTACTTACACCTGTTCATCTTGTCATGCTAGTTATTATATTCTGTTATCATGTCTATTTCATGTTATTAGTTACCTTTTCCCATGTACTTGTGCCTGCACTACTAGCGGCCCATAACTTGTATTGACGGACGTTTTGTTTTCTTTTCCTCTTCTTGTAATTTATTAAATTGCAGATTTTAGAGAACAGTTGCCTCTTGGAGTTGGAGAACAACAGTCTCAAGACTACTGCTTTCTAATTGCTTATTGCTTTAATAAAATTAATGTATTGAGACTTATTATTATTGTATTTGGATATTTTTATTGCTTAATTCTAAGTACTATTGTTCATGAGATTAATATATTGCCTGTGCATTTATTCTGTATTGTTTATATTGTTGAGTTAATCGGATAAATAGCTTATGGGTGACGTTAGTCATTCGCTAGGCCAATATCACGTACTTGTATTCCGTATTTTTGGGAAGCGGGGCGTGACATAAGAATAGCTCAACAAAACCGGAGAATCACCTCCCTGCTATGTACCCTACGAATAGGCTTGCGATGCCCTCGACGTGTAGATACACCAGGTACATCCCGTGAATAGGCCCACCGATCCTCAACACGCGAATGCACCCTGCATACTCCGTGAATAGGCCTGCAGACCCTCGACACGCGAACATACAAATGTCCTCTCGTGACAGAACAACACACAAGTCCTGGAATGCATCTGTTGGACCTAAACCCAAGAGCATATACTTACGTTTCCCAAGTTCCATCACATCTCCACTAGTGCCTATCCTTAAGTTGATTATTATTAAAACAAAAATTCCCCCTCTCTAAAGTTAGTGTATCCTGCCGGACTTAATTCCACAAAATAACCCCAATGATTCCAACTAGTCAAAATCCACAAAATCTCATCTGCCGATTCACAGAACTCTCACTCAACTCTTAGAGATTCACAAAATGAATATCAACACCAAAAGTTTCCAATAAAACTCACAAATCCATCATCAAAATGTTTATAATAAGAAAACCCCTTAAATCAACAAAATTCTAATTCATTCAGTGTGCTCATAAGAATCCAGAGTTTAAATAAAATATTAAATCCATTAAATAACAGAAAATCATATTTTGAAGTCGTAGAATATCACAAAAACATCAATTCTTTTGAAAACACATACAACTCACTTAATAAGGTCATAAGAATACATTTAAAACTCTATTATAAATAAAATTTAACTCTCTGTAAAATACTGTAATCTATAGTAACAACATCATCTAAAATAGTAGAGTAATTCCATAACATCGAGAACATAATCATTTAAAAGAAATGAAGAAAATCCAACAAAACAGCCAAAAGAAACAAGTGACGGTCGACCGTGACCTGCTAAAGCCAGGTTGGGTTGTTTTGTGCATGTTTCGACTGATACTCGATTAAATCTTTGTAAAAACGAAATTAAATTTCCTGAGGTGATAAAACATATCTTGTATAACATATAGGAGTTATTAGAATATATCAAAATATATCAAGATCTCAAAAGAGTAAATTTTCACAAAATTCTTTCAAAACAACAATATATATATATATATATATATATATATATATATATATATATATATATATATATATATATATATTCAAATACGAATTTAAGTATCAGTTTTGGTATTAGAATTCACCAAATAAGAGTAGTATATAGTTCAAAACCAATTCAGCACAAAAACAACTTAGAAATCAATTGGAAACATCACAAAAAATCAAAATCCACTCTTACGGCTGATCATAGTCAGACCCGAATACAACCCCCCCTCCCCTCCCCAACACATCAATTTTGATTTCTTTTAAACCACAACCCCTCTTAAATTTGTTTAAACACATACCCCATCACTTACCTCAGTTATATCCATGAATAACGCAATTATAACATGCAAACAATCAAGTTTAGTTCATCGAAAAAGATCCAAAATAGAGCCTATATGCATATTTACACAGTGAAGAGTTTTACTTTGTTCATTTGTGCAATTTACAACCTATAACTTGTTATATATAGTCAAATTAACGAGAACATGATACAAAACAACATACTCATGACTATAAGCACTTACAACATGTAGGTAATCAAGTTTGCACATAAAAAACTTATCAAACATAGTGTGTACACATGCATACTCAACAGTAAGTTAGGTTTTATTCAATTTTTGCGACAATCATCATATAACTCAATATAACAAATCAAAACAGCAAGTATATGAAGGAAATCAACCTATCCATGATTTCTATTAGGTTCTTTAACAATCTCAAGTTATCGAATTAGGGTTTTAATCATCAATAGTATAGTTTCATGAAAAGATTCACTTTTTAATTCATCTACTCATCAAAATTCACCATATCTTCATACCATCATCTAACATGCTTTCTAATAGATAAATCATCACATACAACATGCTTAGAACAAAAAAAAAACAAATATATGTCACTAACCTTATTGAAGAATCAACCGACGAAAAATAAAGAGAATAAGAAAATCCTTCCTTTCGCAAGAAAACCAAGATCCTCGCTTGAAACTCCATGAAAATAATAATAATGAAATCCCTTTGTGTTTTACAGGAAAGTGATGGCTGCACACCACCTTAAATAGGCCGGAATTTAGGGTATCTAGGGTTTTTGAATAGATTTGCAAAATATCTATTTTAAATATACCTTTACATATATAGATCCTTATACTTGGAAATTAAATAAAAACAACTTAATTGAGATTTAAAAGCAAGAATAATCCCTCTATTGTCAGCTAGCACTGTTATGAAAACCCAGAAAAACAAAATTGCACGTTTGCCCCTCTAAGTGGCAATTTTGCAAAAAGACCATTCTTTATCAAAACTTGCAAAATAAACCAAATTTATTAAAAAAAAGTAAACACTTTATCTCTGAGTTGACTAGACATCATATCCAGCCCAAAAATCTGAAAATCTGGAGTTTTCACTCCAAGTGGTAATTTTGCACAAAAGTCATCTTTTTGTAATATTTGCAAATAGGTCAAATAATTATTAAAAAATTCAAAAAATTCACAAATAATATCTAATAATAATTAATGGGTTTTCCCAAAATAATTTTTGACTTTGGAACTTCTCAAGAAAATATTTGCACGTGTTTTGCACGTGTAAAAAGGTAAATTTCAGAAAAATGTTTATTAAACCACCCAAAATCATTTTAATTCATTTATTAATCTTAAAAGAATTATTTAAAAATCTGGGGTATTACAAGGAGAGAAGACCATCACTCTCCAATGTATAACAATGATTACTGGGCTTTTTATAGATGGGGTTGCCATGACGGGGAACATGGACTTCGACCGAGTGAAAGTTGTACGTGATTTGCTCGGTATCGACTTAGAGGTGACGTTGGATAAAAAGAAAGATAATGTTGAATATGATATCATAAAATATATTCTGTCAGATCATGATGAAGATGAAGTAGAGCAAGCCAGAAGCCAAAAAAGTATTTTGGGATTTAGTATTCGAGGGTAAATCACTTCGAATTTCTTGGTTGAAGTACCAATTCGAAGATTATTTGAAGAATGATTTAGATGTTGAAGCCGTACGGTACTATGTGCATGCAAACATATTCAGTTTGATGGGGGGTGTGATCTTCCCAAACTCCTCCGGTGCGAGTGTGCCACTCATGTATTTACGGTTGTTAGAATAGTTTAGTACGGCTGGCCGTTACAGTTGGGCGAGTGCGGCCTTAGCGTCATTGTATAGAAACTTGTGCGCATGTGCATTGGGTTCCATACAGATGGGTGGGCCAATGGTTTTGTTGCAAATTTAGAGTTGGGAGTGCATCCATATCAGTCGTCCCATATTATTGAGGCAACACCTGATTGGTTGGCCGAAGCACCGAATGCAGAGATGTTGCCTCCTTTAGGAGTGTATTAGGCAGGGCAGCACAGGTGGGTCGATAACCCACGCACATCTCTATCATACTATAGAGATGAGTTTGATGCTTTGTGTGATGAGTTCGTCAATTAGGTTCCGTACACCTTCGACAGGTTGGAACGACTTCCACTAGTGTGTTTGGCTAGCGAGCTCTGGTTGACGACTGCCCACTCATTAACTTTTCTGTTGTGGAGTTCTAATATCCGAATAGAGTAATGCGGCAATTCGAATATCAGCAGAATATTCCTGAAGCCTGCTTGTATGAAAAAAAATTACACGAGGTGAAAGGAATGAGTTGTGCGCCCAATTTTGACTGGGTGGATTTTCATCGGGTACAGGTGGAAAATTGGAATACTTTACGATATCAGATGAAACCCAATATGTTGTATGTTGTTATACCTTAAAATGGCTCGTTCCAAGAAGTGTATATGACATGGTACAAGTGCCTTACTAGATTGTATGTATCTCTGCAATTCGCTGTACCAGCCGGAGTCCAGATACCGATTCTCCCAACCGAGGAGGAACCACCACTAACGTATTCCTCTTCACAACCAATGTATCAACCGAAGGCTTCGATGTATCGAAACATGGTTGGTTTAACTTTACATATTTCATATATTTCGTATGCATGTATTGTTATGTGAAAACTTGATATTTATATAGATAATGTTGTTTAATTTATATATTTCAATCTAATGTAGATTGAAAACATATGGGACACAGCTCGGATAGCTGCTCATACGTTGAATAGTATGGTACCTGAGAGCGTGAAAGAAATAATGCAGGAGCTCCTTAAACCATGCCGTCACACTCTTGAATATGTAGGTGAAGGGGCCAAACCTGATTCATATTTAAAAGCTAACGTGAGTAGTTCTCGACGAAAGAGCGTGACAATGAGAAGAATTTACATCGCCGAGCCACAACAACTGCAATAACAAGAACCACTGGATGTAGGTGAAGAGGAGCAACCCTCATCCCCCGAGACACAAGTTAAACGGCGAAATCCCCAACGAAAGAGGAACAAGCCGGATCAGTACACACCAAGTGGATACAAACCGCATTGTCGGAAGAGGTAGTAGCTTATACACTTTCTTTATTATTAGTGTTGTATTCGGTTTATGATTTCATTTCTTAAATGACTAATACATCTTTTTTTCTACCTTTATCAATTAGGTAGATGAATTGAAGAGTTTGTGCGAGAAAGTCGGCTACGTATGTAATTGTTTTCTTTTTCGTGAATTCAATGTATTGATCAAGATTTATGTACATATTCAATAAATGTGTAACTTGAGTTTATATATTTATGTTTGAATTTGTTTATTATAGTTTGTGTATGAAAGTTTTATTGTAGGCTATTGTTGTTGTTACCGGATAAGATTGATGATTGCTGTGATAATTGCAGTTAATATTTTGAATTATCATATTGGTGTATGTAACTAGTAAACAGTTGTTGAGTTAATTTTTTGTATATATATTTTTTAAACATAACTTAGTCCGTCATCGCCAATAACAGGTTAGGTTATTTGGTTAAAATTTATAAAAAAGTGAAGTAAGTGAAACAGAAACTCTGAAAAAATCATTCAACTTAACCCGTTATTGGCGATAACAAATTAAGTGAGCTTAACCCGTCATCGCCAACAATTGGTTAAGTTGGAAGATTTTGGCAGAACTTAATCTCCAAGAGTTCAATTTTGTACAATTTTCCTCCACAAAGAGAAAATACACTGGAAAAATCATTCAACTTAACTCATTATTGGCAATAACAGGTTAAGTGAGCTTAACCCGTCATCGCCAACAACGGTTAAGTTGGCAGATTTTGGCAGAACTTAATCTTCAGAAGTTGAATTTTGTACAATTTTTCATCCACAGAGAGAAAATACACTGGAAAAATTATTCAACTAACAGGTTATTTGAGATAACGGGTTAAGTGAGCGTAATCGCCAACAACGGGTTAAGTTTGAAGATTTTGACAAAACTTAATCTTCAGAAGTTGAATTTTGTACAATTTTTCATCCACAAAGAGCAGATACATTGGAAAAATCATTCAACTTAACCCGTTATTGGCGATAACGGGTTAAGTGAACTTAACCACCCGTCATCGCAACAACGGGTTAAGTTGGAAGATTTTGACATAACTTAATCTTCAGAAGTTGAATTTTGTACAAATTTTTTTAACTATGTAAAAAAAATTTTATATTGTTTGGTTTGATATCGTGATTGAGTGAAGAGATTGTTATAGATATTTAGATTAAAAAAACTTAAACAAAATTTTAAATTAAAAAAAATGTATTTTTTAAAAAAATTTGTTGTTAGAATAAAATTTTTTTAAAAGAAACTTTCAAATAAAATATTAATAGAAAATGGGTACCAAAAAGAAAATCTAAAATTTTGCTAATAATTGTTGCAATATAAATTATAAATCATTTCTAAAAAAATAAAAAAAAAATAGAATTTGGGAAAAATAATAAAAGATAACAAAATAAGTGAGAATTGAAAATTTAAAAAAGGAGAATGAACAAAAAAAAAATAAAAACAAAATACTCAATTTTAGAAAAAAAAAAATAAAGTTAAGGAAATTCGAAATCCCCAACTCTAGCCCTTTCTCTGACCCTATTCTAACCCTTGCCCTAACCCTCTAACCCTAGCCCTAACCCTCTAACCCTTTAACTTTTAAACCGAAATCAATGTTTATGGAGAATGATAAAAAATCCATAATTTTTATTTAAAGATATTATATGGAGATCTCAATTTGTATGGATATTTTATTATTATTTTTTTTAATGAAGAGATTTTATTTTTAAAAATCAATTTATTTGTACAATTCTCTTATATTTTACCCGTTATTGGCAATAACGGGTTAAGTTGAAAGAATTTGGCAGTAATATTCAGAAATTCATTCTGAACATCAAAATTATTTAACTATGTTTAATTTTTTTAATATTATTTGGTTTGATATCGTGATTGAGTGAAGAGATAGTTATAGATATTATTAAAAAATGTTGTTAGAATAAAAAGTTATAAAAAAAACTTTAAAATTAAATATTAATAAAAATGGGTTAAACAAATCTTAAAATCTAAAATTTTGCTAATAATTGTTGCAATATAAATTATAAAATAATTTCAAAAAAAAGTTAAAAAACATATTAGAATTTGGGGAAAATAATATAGAATAAAAAATTAACAAAAAATTGAAAATTAAAAAAAAAGAAATTTAAAACAAAATACTCAATTTTAGGAAAAAAAATAAAGTTTAGGAAAATCTAAGGCTCCAACTCTAGACCTTTCTCTAACCTTAATCTAACCCTTGCTCTAAACCCTCTGACCATAACCCTCTAACCCTCTAACTCTTAAACCGAAACCAATGTATATGGAGAACGATAATTTTTATATGAAGATTTTAGATTTTATATGGAGATTTTAATTTGTATGGATATTTTATTATATATATATATATTTTTTATGAAGATATTTTATTTTAAGTTTTTTGTACATTTCTCTTCTACTTAACCCGTTATAACGGGTTAAGTAAGCTTAACCCATCATCGACAACAATAGGTTAAGTTGTAAGGTTTTGGCAGAACTTACACCGTTCATCCGTTGAATTTTGTACACATTTTCATCTACAAAAAGCAAATACTCCAGAAAAGTCAACCAACCTAACCCGTTATTGGTGATAACGGGTCAAGTGAGATTAACCTGTCATTGCCAACAATGGGTTACGTCGAAAGATTTTGGCAGAACTTAATCTTCAGAAGTTGAATTTTATACAAATTTTCATCCACAAAAAGCAAATACACTGGAAAAGTCATTCAGCTTAATCTGTTATTGTCAATAATGGGTTAAGCACACTTAACCCGTCATCGCCAAGAACGGGTTAAGTTGGAATAATTTGGTAGAACTTAATATTCAGAAGTTGAATTTTATACAAATTTTCATTCAGCCTAACTCGTTATTGGTGATTACAGGTTAAGTTGACAAAAAGAAAAAAAAAACAAAAAACACACACAACATGTGTTAGCTGCACACATACACAAAGTTCACAAATTTCAGCATATATATACATTATCAGAGCAATTGCAACAACAACATTCTCATCTCATTCACATTCACATTCTCATATATCCCTCACATTCTCAACAATTTGGTACACAAATTTGCAATTACATACACAAAAATATATTTATAACTTCAAATACAATCCTTAACCCTTAACCATCCAAAAATGCATTTACATGAGCATATATAAACATTCAGAAATTTAAATCTTTTTGAAAAGAAATGCCTTCCTTCAGCACGATCATTTTCCAATCAAAACCTACAACAAAAAACTTGTAGAAATTCATAAATTTCTTATCATCAAATGAAATTGGTAATAAAGGTCTCGAAGATAAATTTCACATACATAATAAAAAATTTACCTTAGCATGAATCTTCACCTTCTGCGTCATCACTCTCTTCACCATTTGAATATTCTTCATATGCTTTCGACCCGCTAAATAAATGATAATAATGAGTTAGTCAACACGAACAAGTCAAGTTTGAGTGAGTCAAATTAATATAAACTAAAAGAAGATATATTACCTAGCCAAATTGTTTGGACAATTTCTTGAATCGTGATATACGACACGAAGGCATGTCCTGCACCGTCTAGGTTTTTTTGATTTTTTGCGTTTCTCTTATCGGCTTCAATCTCTTCCCTCTAGGCCTTCCCTTTATAGTGCATTATCGAGGGTCCCCCACTAGTTCATGTGCATGTCCACCACTCTTGGTGTAACATCCTGAAATTTTAAATAATATTTTAGAGTTTATGAATAAATTAAAATGAATTTTTGTGATTTAATAAAAGTTTTTTTCTTCTGAAATTTACCTTTTTGCACATGCAAAACTCGTGCAAATATTTAACATGGGAACTGAAAAGTCAAAAATTTCATTTGGAAGACTTTATATTTATTAGTGGATAATTGTTCCAAATTTTCTGGATTTTTACGAATGTTTTGGGGCATATTTCCAAATATTACAAAATGGGGACTTTTATGCAAAATTTCCAATTGGAGGCAAAACGTTCAAAATTGATTTTTGGGGCTGCTTATGAGGCCGGCCAATTTTAGAGAAGATTTGGAGGGATTAGAATCCCAACTTAATTGATTTAGTTGATTTCCTAAAATAACGATCTATGTATGTAAAGTTTCAAAAGGATATCTTTGCAAATCTTCTCAAAACCCTAAAATAGTGGATCTCGGCCTATTTTAAGAGTGATATATACAGCCATCTTCTTCCTGTACAAACAAAAGTACTCCTTATTATTGGTTTTCTTGGAGATTCAAGCTAGGATCTTGGATTTTGCAAAGGAGGGAGCTTTTCTATTATTATTTCTTATTCTTCGTTGGATTCTTTATTGAGGTGAGTGGTACTCTACTCTCTTGTTTTGTTATACTATTGATGATGATTATGTAGTAGATGCATGCTAGAAGAATCGTATATTGATATGATGGGTATTGTATTGAATGAGTGATTTTAAAAGCAAGATATATGATAAAAATAGGAAATCATGAGTAATCTTTGCACATGAACGATTTGTGATCTGTGGAGACTTAGTAATACTCATGAGATATTAGATCTATACTTTTTTGATCGTGTGAAAATGGATGGTTAATGATTTATATGAAATAAGAGTGTATATTGAATTTCAGGTTACTGTTCATATATGGGGTAATTATTTTGAATTTTTCATTGAATTAAAGCTTGATTGATGGTGGAGTTTTAAGTACACAACCAAGTATAACCAATTAACAATAGTATGATATGTATGTGAAGTTCATAGGAGGTGGATTTTGGTGAAAAAGAATCAAAATATGAGTAAAAGTGGATCTTAAAGTATTCGGGTCTGTGTATTTTTGGTCGAAATGAAGTTTTTGTGATTTTGTGAATATTTCAATTGGGTTTGATATATACAGGAACTGGGTTGATAAAACAACATGTGTTTGATACTTATACATACCTTCGATCGATATATTTACATATCTCAAGAGGTAGTTCTGTCAAATTGGGATTTTTTATGTTCTTAAAGTAAAAGGCAGGATTTTTGATGGATTTTAGACTCTTAGAACTATTCTTTTACCTGTATGAACATGAGACATCAGTATTTTATCAAGTAACTTGAAGCAAACATATATATAGGTATACACATACTCCTTGTGTGTAATAATCTGATCTATGCACTGTATTGTTTGAGTTCAGAGATCAAATTTTGTATGTTGAAGTGGATGTGCATTTCGGGCTTGTCAATGTGCAGGCTGAACTTCGGTATTGGGATTTTTGTGATTATTTCGACTGGATTTCGTTGAACTTCTGGGACTGGGATCAGTTGCACAAGATGCCACTAATATGTGACTGATTTTTCTTGCAATCGTACTGACACACACACACACACACACACACACACACACGCATATACACACACACATATATATATATATATAGAGAGAGAGAGAGAGAGAGAAATCTTCGGTTGCACACTACTTTGGTGAGCACTCCGTGAACACTCACGAAATAGAGCACCTATGACAAATCCGAACAGCTCAT
The DNA here is from genome assembly GCA_017893485.1 of Hemerocallis citrina. Classification (NCBI taxonomy): domain Eukaryota; kingdom Viridiplantae; phylum Streptophyta; class Magnoliopsida; order Asparagales; family Asphodelaceae; genus Hemerocallis; species Hemerocallis citrina. The sequence goes on along the minus strand of CM030365.1, from coordinate 150,014,237 downwards.
ATTGTTCTATATACCTTAGATAGACTAACAATAAAAAATCAAGTAATTTGAAGTTCATTTGCCCATGATTTACATCATCACAAAATTGTATGGCTGAAAATTCTAGCAGCATGATGGATGGGCAAATGAACTTCAAATTACTTGATTTTTTATTGTTAGGCTATCTAAGGTATATAGAACAATATGAGCAGTTCGGATTTGTCATAGGTGCTCTATTTCGTGAGTGTTCACGGAGTGCTCACCAAAAGTAGTGTGCAACTGAAGGAGACTATATATATATATATATATATAAGTTTAGATTTTCAGATTTTAAGTTTGTAAATTTTCGGACTTTTCAGATTTTGTATGCTTTTTTTTTCATGTACAAAATTTCATTGAGTTTTCTGATTGATTTCAAATGCAATGGAAGATTTAAATGGATATTTGCTGGGGTAATTTCAACCTCTAAAGTTACATTGAATGTATCAAATAACTCTTCAAAAGTTAAATTTCATTGTTTTGCACCCTTAAAGTTCTAAGATATTGGATTTTACACCCCCATTTATAATTATTCAAACATGGACTTTTATTTACAACTAATTATTGTCGTACTATTCAAACTTGAGCTACATAATAAATTCAATGATGGAAGTTTCAGATTCATGCATCCGAAATGCTGGAAAGTAAATGTATCCAATATTATACATGAATATTATTATAGTGTACATCTGACAAAGTATGTTAACATCCGTACATTGAGAAAACCAAAGTTAATCGTCAAATGTTTTTCATCCTTGATATACAGAGCAAGTTCTTCATTAGAACTAAACAATAGAATATGTCTGGCTTCGCACTGATTCCTGCAATGGATAATACATTATGACCATGTATGTTTTTTTGTTTTTTTTTTGTATGACATATATAAATCTTTCATATTAGATCAATTAATTCTTTCTTTTATATATTCATAACATTATAATGCTTGCTTTCACATGTTGCATCATTCAGAATACATGTCGTAGGCACGTGCCCACGGGCAAACCTAGTATATATATATTTTATAATGCTCTAAGTTCTAAAAAAGTAGATTTTACACCTCATTTATAACTATTTTTCAACATATGCTGATGGAAAAATGAACATTTATTTACAACTAATTGTTGTCTTACTATTTAAACTTAAGCTACATAAACTCCATGATAGAAGTTTCAGATTCATGCATTTGAAATGCTCTCTTTGAAATTGCCAAGAATTGTATGTTATATTTTATTGTTTATAGGGCTTTTCATATGATGCATTGTTTCGAAGACGTGTCGCAGGCACTTGCTTACGGGCTAACCTAGAATGTATGTATATATATATATATATATATATATATATATATATATATATATATATATATATATATATATCACAAGGCGATTTGAAAAAAAGCTATCAAGTGACTCTCCTTCAATTGAAATAAAATCAATGACTCACATTCACCCTCCCAAAAGGTATTTTTTCCCCAAAAGTTCACCCCGAAATAAAAAATCCTCCTTACTTTAGTACTATTTGTCTCTCCTCTCTTCCCTTTTTCAAATTTCTCTCTCTCTCTTTCTCTCTCTCTCTCTCTCTACCCAAAAATTTAGATTTCCAGATATTAGGTTTGTAAATTTCCTGATTTTTCATATTTTTTATCCTTTTTTATTACTCATGTAGAAAATTTCACTGAGTTTTCTGATTGATTTCAAATGCAATGAAAGATTTAAATGGATATTTACGTGGATAAATTTCAATCTCTAAAGTTTTACTGAATGTAGCAAATATCTCTTCAAAAGTTAAATTTCATCATTTATCACCCTTAAAGTTCTAAGAAGTTGGATTTTACACCTCATTTATAATTATTTTTCAACACATGTTGATGGAAACATTGACTTTTATTTACAACTAATTGTTGTCTTACTATTCAAACTTGAGCTACATAAACTCCATGATGGAAGTTTCAGATTCATGCATTTGAAATGTTGGAAATTGAATGTATTTCATACTCTTTGAAACTATCAATAATTGTATGGTATATTTTATTGTTTATAGGATTTTTCATATGCTGCATTGTTCCGAAAGACGTGCCATAGGCACATATCTACTGGCAAACCTAGTATATATAATAAATCACAAGGCAATTTGAAAAAAAAACTATTAAGTGGCTCTCCTTCAATTGAAATGATGTCAATGGCTCGGATTCATCATCCTAAAAGATATTTTGCCGCAAAAAAATTCTCCCTAAAATTAAATTCTTCCTCACTTTGTTACTGTCTCTCTCTACACTTCACTTTTTCGAGTTTCTCTCTCTGCCATCTCTCTCTCTCTCTTTACCCAGAAATATAGATTTTTAGATTTCAGGTTGTAAATTTTTGAAATTTTCACATATTTATGTTTCTTTTGATTGCTTATGTACAAAATTTCACTGAGTTCCCTAAATGATTTCAAATGCAATGGAAGATTTAAATAGATATTCACTTGGGTAAATTTCAACCTCTAAGGGTCATATGTTGTATTTCTGTACTGTTAGAATATGTATTTTGGTTAGTTCTTCAAGTTTTGTTTTATTAACATCTTATTAATGAAACAGGGTGGTCATATTCCACCTTTTCCTTCAAAAAAAATTTTAACATCTAAAGTTACTCTCAAAGTAGCAAATATCTCCTCAAAAGTTAAATTTCATCATTTTGCACCCTCAAAGTTCTAAGAAGTTGGATTTTACACCCCCATTTATAATTATTTTTTAACATATGTTGATGGAAACATGGACTTGTGTTTACAACTAATTGTTGTCTTACTATTCTAACTTGAGCTACATAAACTCCATGATGAATGTTTCTGATTTATGCATCTGAAAGGCTGGAAAGTAAATGTATTAAGTATTATACATGAACATTATTATAGTGTACATCTTAGAAATTATATTAACATCTGATAGTAGAATATACTAAGAATACCAAAGTTAATCGTCAAATATTTTTCCTCCTTGATATACAGAGTAAGTTTTTCATCAGAACTAAATAACAGTATTATCTGACTTCTCACTGCTTCCTGCAATGGATTGCATATATTTTACTGTTTACAGGACTTTTCGTATGTTGCATTGCTCTGAAGACATGCTGTAGGCATGTGATCACGGACAAACCCAATATATATGTATATATATATATATATATACAAAATTGGCAAAATTCATATTTTCCAAGTTTGTTTCCAAGTAACAAGCATATGATAAAGGATAAGTACACCCATCTCAAATATAGTGAGATCACCCACCTAATTTTAATCCATCCAACATCCAAACTATCACCCTCACTAACGGTCTGAAAAATTCAAAAATTTCCCCAATCTAATGGTCATAAAACAAAAAAATATGGGTTTATAAATATGGGGTAAAATTGCTCACACTTTGATATTTGTTCACATTTATATAATTTCAAGCATTTGAATTTCAAGTTCGACGATGAAATCCCGACCTCTTTGGTCCTGTTAAGAAAAATGGGTTAAACCTGAGTGCACCAAATGATCCTTATGAGAATGACTATGGAGTTGATCTGCAACAGGAAGAAAGTGAAAAGTGGCTCGAGACGTAGGTTGCACTTTCTTTAAGAAGATATTTGACCGATTCTGGAGATGAATCGTTGATCACCAAACACTTTTCTCGGGATACAACAAGCTTCTGTCTACAATGGATTGTATATATTTTACTGTTTAAATGACTTTTCATATGCTGCATCGCTCTAAAGACATGCCGTAGGCATGTGTTCACAGACAAACCCTATATATATATATATATATATATATATATATATATATATATATATATATATATATATACACACACACACACAAAATTGGCAAAATTCATATTTTCCAAATTTGTTTCCAAGTAACAAGCATATGATAAAAGATAAGTACACCCATCTCAAATATAGTGAGATTACCCACCTAATTTTAATCCATCCAACGTCCAAACTATCACCCTCACTGACGGTCTAAAAAATTCAAAAATTCCCCCAATCCAATGATCATAAAACAAAAAAATATGGGTTTATAAATATGGGGTAAAATTGCTCACACTTTGATATTTGTTCACATTTATATAATTTCAAGCATTTGAATTTCAAGTTCGACGATGAAATCCCAACCTCTTTAGTCCTGTTTAGAAAATTGGGTTAAACCTGAGTGCACCAAATGATCCTTCTGAGAATAGCTATGAAGTTGATCTGCAACAGAAAGAAAGTGAAAAGTGGCTCGAGGCGTGAGTTGCACTTTCTTTAAGAAGCTATTTGCCCGATTCTGGAGATGAATCGTTGATCACCAAACACTTCTCCTGGGATACAACAAGCTTCTGTCTACAGTACTGCCTAATGCTCCAATAGCAGCACATACCAACTTGCACTACCCAAATCAAGGCAAAAAACCACTAAAAATAGATTAGAAGAAGTGAAGAACTATATTGTTTTTCTGTCTTCTTTTTCCAAAAAAAATGATTCCTTTTTATAACTAGTAACCAGGAAGGAATAAAAACTGTATGCATTTAATCAAAAACGGCTACATCATAATGATCTTTTAATTCTTGGAACGGTTATAACATAAAGCCCATTTACTTCTTGAAACAGCTATTTTATATAATTTCAAGCATTTGAATTTCAAGTTCGACGATGAAATCCCGACCTCTTTGGTCCTGTTAAGAAAAATTGGTTAAACCTGAGTGCACTAAATGAACCTTCTGAGAATGGCTTTGAAGTTGATCTACAACAGGAAAAAAGTGAAAAGTGGCTCAAGGCATGGGTTGCACTTTCTTTAAGAAGCTATTTGGCTGATTCTGGAGATGAATCATTGATCACCAAATACTTCTTCCGGGATACAATGAGCTTCTGTCTACAGTGCTGCCTAATGCTCCGATAGTAGTACGTAACAACTTGCACCACCCAAATCAAGGCAAAAAACTGCTAAAAATAGATTAGAAGAAAAGAATGACTGTATTGTTTTTCTGTCTGCTTTTTCCAAAAAAAATGATTCCTAGCAACCAGGAAGGAATAAAAACTGTATGCATTTAATCAAAAACGGCTATATCATAAAGATCCTTTCATTCTTGGAATGGTTATAACATAAAGTGTAACACCCCGAATTCCTAAACAGAGTGAATTCGAAGTTCCACAGGATCTTTACGCTTCTCTTCGTACAATTTTATAAGGAAATTAAAACTTTTATTACATCAGAGTTACATCTTAAATTACATTTAAACAGCAGAAACAATTTACAATAATTACATGGATAAAATATACAACACTTGAAACATTCTTTAAGCAGCATGCACACTTTAATCTTGTCAATCTCTTTATCCTGCATAGAAACTGTAGGCTCATCAGTTCATTCAACTGACGCAAGGAGATAAAACATCAATTTTCTCCCACTTAACAAGCACACACTTATCACAAGCAAAACTACGGGGACTATCCTATAGATGTGGTGTTGTGCTGTGAGCTTAGTCCTTAATGCAGTTGTTATATTATATGACACTAATGCGCATTTGTTCGGATTCTATGCATCCCATACTACATAGGTCTGAGGGCAAGCCCTTAATAGTACTTCATCTTGCAGTGTTCAATCTCTCGCCATGACTTAACTACTATAGTAACTACAGTAAGTATCCTAGATGTTCTATGATTTACGAGCCCATGTCCAGGATGTTTGGAGGGGAATCCCACGCACTAACAAGACGCATCAAGCAGGCAGACTATGGACTATTCAACCTCTGTCATGGAACCATGGCACCACCTGTAGTCACCAAACACCTCACAAGCGTCGCCACCGGGACGATAATTCCGGAGTAGTGCTCACGCCATGTCATGACGCATCAAATAGGCAGTCTATGAATCACTTTCACACCGCCAATCCGATGGTCCTCATACTCGTGTTTTTCTCTCACTTTCATCACATCACCACTATGTGTCTAGTCCTTAATTATTTGAATTGTGAATAAAATCAACCCGAGAGTTAGCTCTTTCCTCTATACCAGTCTTAATCAACAACATGACCAACCTGGTCTTTCATCTCAATAATTCATCTCAACAAATATAACTCATTCAGTTGCCGGTAATAGGACTTAGCCACCCTCTAGTTCAAAATCTCATTTCATGTTCTTAAATTGAGTATTCACATTCGTAAGACCTTTCATAATTCATCATGATATTTGATTTCACTTTCATGTACAATTTCATGCATGGAATAAATTTCATTTGTCACATTCATAATTCATTCTTTCCATATAATTCTCTTATCAATATTAAATCTAACATTCACACTTTCGATTTTCCCATTATCAAAAATCTCTTTTCAAACTTTTTAAAACAAAACATTTATTTTTCTTTATCTAAAAATATTTAAAACATACAAAAATAGTTAGGACAGTCGACTGTTAAAGCATAGTCGATCGACTGTTCTGCGAGAATTTAAAACTCGAAAGTAGCCAGGACAGTCCACTGTTAAGGCATAGTCGGTTGACTGTTCTGCGAGGATTAAAACTCGAAGAACTAAATAGTCAGGACAGTTGACTGTTAAGTCATAGTCGGTCGAATGTTCAGTGAGGGTTAAAAACTCAAAAATTAAATAGTCAGGACAGTGACTGTTAAGTCATAGTCGGTCGACTGTTCAGTGACCAAAATCTGAAATTGGAATCATTTCTTCTTTCTTTTTGATTAACGCACAAATTGATCATTTCTTGAACTTGGCCTAAATTACAAAATGTTCATTTTTCCAACAGCTAACATACAACTTTAGGATTATTTAGTATCAATCATACTAACCATAACATGCATAATTTACTAATCAATCTTATTTTAATAACATGGAGATTCTCATAATTTGTTTTTTTTCCACATAAGCACATTTCTTAAATTTGCACTTTTCCCCCATACACGAATATTTTTAACATGGAGATACATTCTTTCTAATTTAGCATGCTAGAGCAATATCAAAATATCACAATAACAATTTTAATCATATCATTCAATCAATTTCACTAGTCATTTCATGCAATTTCACATACGTTCCTTTTTCTCCTTAATCATGGTATTAACATAGAGCAATATTTTTACTTATCCATTCTAGCATGATTCAAACACAACCTAGCATGGTACTACTTAGAAGTTAGAGAAAATTGCCCACCTATTTGAAGAAAATAAAATGAAAGCTCCTAGAATCTCCTAGAATGCAAGAAAGTGGCCTTCTCCTTCTAAATTGTGTTGCCAAAACGTCTCCTCCTTGTGCTCGATTGAACCCGAGCCTCTCCTTTGCTCCTTTGATGATGGCCGGCCTCTACTTGAAGGAACACACACACAAGCACACTCTAATCTTCTACTACTAATACTTCTCAATCTTTTGCTCACTTAGTCTTTTCTTCTCTTAATAAATTGTTTAGTGTACTAATGAGAAGAAAACTAGGGGTATTTATACACTTTTAGGATGAGAATAGATGGTTAGGATTTAATCAAGGAGTTAGAGATCAAGGATCAAGATGAAATGGGAAGTTATAGTAACTTCCCTAATCTCATAACCACCCCTCAACTCAACTCCACTCTCCCTATCTTCTCTAGCCATAATCCGGCCACCCCCTAAGGTGTGCAATGCACATGCCCCAACTAGCGTCCCCCATTAATAAGTTGTACATTATTAATTTATTTATTGTCTACTAATTGTGTCTACACTACAAGTTATGAAAATAAAAAGGGTAATTAATTTGTGGGCTTCATAATAGTGGGCTTTTAGACTCATGGGTCAAAATAAAATATTTAATTAATTAGGTTGGGTTTAAATTAGAAAAACAAGCTTAGGCTTTTAAAATAGGCTTCTAGAAAATAAAGAAAAAAAGAGAAAACAATTGTTTGTTTATATTATAAAAGGTAATTTTATAAGATAACACATATACAAAAATTTGTACGTGCACAACACGTAAAATCAACTGTTTCTCATTTAATAAAAATTCAGGGTATTACATAAAGTCCATTTAATTTTTAAAATAGCTATATTATTAATTGAAAAATAAAACGTTTTTGATCTGTTTGAAATTCGAAAGTTCAAAAAGTTTTAAAAAAAGTTGAATTAAATGATAAATACAAAATTGGCAAAATTGGAAAAATTCATATTTTCCAAGTTTGTTTCCAAGTAACAAGCATATGATAAAGGATCAGTACACCCATCTCAAATATAGTGAGATTACCCACCTAATTTTAATCCATCCAACATCCAAACTATCACCCTCACTGACGGTCTAAAAAATTCAAAAATTCCCCAATCCAATGATCATAAAACAAAAAAATATGGGTTTATAAATATGGGGTAAAATTGCTCACACTTTGACATTTGTTCACATTTATATAATTTCAAGCATTTGAATTTCAAGTTCAACGATGAAATCCCAGCCTCTTTAGTCCTGTTAAGAAAAATGGATTAAACCTGAGTGCACCAAATGATCCTTCGAAGAATAGCTATGAAGTTGATCTGCAACAGGAAGAAAGTGAAAAGTGGCTCGAGGCGTGGGTTGCACTTTCTTTAAGAAGCTATTTGCCCGATTTTGAAGATGAATCGTTGATCACCAAACACTTCTTCCAGGATATAACAAGCTTCTGTCTATAGTGCTGCCAAATGCTCTAATAGCAGCACATACCAACTTGCACCATCCAAATCAAGGCAAAAAACCGCTAAAAATGGATTAGAAGAAGTGAAGGACTGTATTGTTTTTCTGTCTTCTTTTTCCAAAAAAAAAAATGATTCCTTTTTATAACTAGTAACCAGGAAGGAATAAAAACTATATTATATAATTTCAAGCATTTGAATTTCAAGTTCGACGATGAAATCCTGGCCTTTTTGAACCTGTTAAGAAAAATTGGTTAAACCTGAGTGCACTAAATGAACCTTCTGAGAATGGCTCTGAAATTGACCTACAACAGGAAGAAAGTAAAAAGTGGCTCGAAGCGTGGGTTGCACTTTCTTTAAGAAGCTATTCGGCTGATTCTGGAGATGAATCGTTGATCACCAAACACTTCTGTTCTCTCGGGATACAACGAGTTTCTGTCAACAGTGCTGCATAATGCTCCAATAGCAGCACGTAACAACTTGCACCACCAAAATCAAGGCAGAAACCGCTAAATTAGAAGAAGAGAATGACTGTATTGTTATTCTGTCTTCTTTTTCCAAAAAAAAAGTTTCCTAGCAACCAGGAAGGAATAAAAACTGTCTGCATTTAATTAAAAACGGCCACATCATAAAGATCATTTAATTCTTGGAACGGTTATAACATAAAGTTTATTTACTTCTTGAAACAGTTATATTATTAATTGAAAAAAAATACGTTTTTGATCTGTTTGAAATTCGGAAGTTCAAAAAAGTTTTAAAAAAAAAGTTCTCTTTTTCAAGAGACCTAAAGGCCCTAGGGTCCAACCCGACCTCATGTGAACTCAAAATTTTAACTGTTGGGCCATAAGACAATGTTGTCAGCAAGAGAAGTGTTTTGAATGTATACTCAATTCCAACAGGTTCGGTATGCCCATAGTTCTACACTAGTGTGGGGGTGCAAGACACGGCCAGTGGGTATGACCGGGGCAACTTAGAATGTTATTTTCTAAATTAAAACCCTAATAAAAGAATGAAATAATCAACATTTCCACAAATAATAGGACATGCACATTTCCATTTCAAAATGTTGCAATAGACAATTCCAACACTTGAATTTTACCAACAAGATCGTCAATATGGTACAGTCACTACAATAAACTTAATAATGAGATCCGAGTCCAATGCTTAAAAAGGTACGATTTTGAAGATAAATTTTGAGTAGCATTGGTATCGGGTCGGGTCGGGTCGGGTCGGGTCGGGTCGGGTCCTTCACTACCCGCATCCGGATCCGGTCCCCTACGGATCCAAAAAATGGACCCGGACCTGGACTCGTGAGGACCGGGTCCGGTTCTGGATCCGGATCCTATTAAAATATTCCTACCAATTCGGATAGGAGCGGGAGTGTGAGCGGCGAGCGGAGGCGGCGAGTGGAGTTTTAGAACAGAGGAGAGATAAAAAGGCATGAGTTTTGAGTTTGGAAGATAAAGATTTAGAATTGAGGAGGAAGGAGGGAAGGAATGAGGATAGAGTATTTATTTTTATGTTGATTTATTTTGTATTTTTTTAACGGATCCAGGTCCGGGTCCGGATCGGGTCTCTTTTGAGCGGACCCGGACCCGGATCTGGATAGGCTGGGTCGGTTCCGATCAAATACCGGATTCGGGTCGGATCCGGATTTCGGGTATTTATACCGATGCTAATTTTGAGACTAACTTAGGCATCAGTCACTGTTGGTCTAAATTTCAAGGTCTCGCCTTAATCTATGCTTTTAACAAGAAATGAGAATTTTTTGGCGGAACAAACCATGAATGCACAATTCATTCAAGGAAAATGACTTTGGCAAAAATTAATTTTAAAGAAAAAGGGGTGAAATTTAATATTCTGACAATCAGACATCTAATCTAACATCTAAATCTAATCTAATCTAATAATCTAATCTCTAATCTCTAATAATCTCTAATAATTAATATTATAATGGGAGAATGTGTAACGCTCCGAATTCTGTAACGCTCCGAATTCGTAGCAAAATCAGGATCTTTACTTCAATTTCGTACAAAAATACAATGAATTTAAAATTTTTCATTACAATGTTATTAATTGTAATACGCAGCGGAAATTTACATGAAAGAAATACAATATATCTTCAATATTGCAACATCCATCAGCATCAAACTAATTTTCACGTCGCTCGCTAATCCGAGTTCTGCAACTTGAAAACTACGGGCACGCCAGTTGCATACAACTGACCCAATGCTATAATACAGCAATTTCTCCATTTTAGCAAATACAAACTTGAATGCAAAATGAAAGTGACTATCCTAATTATGTCAGTATATGATATGAACCTAATGACTAATGCAGACACTTAAACATACAATAAAAATCTAATGCGCATTTGTTCAGATTCTATGCATCCCATACTACATAGGTCCGAGGGCAAACCATTAACATTCTCCTCTTTATAAGGTTCCATCCCTCATTATGTAAAATTTACATCCGTGACTTACATAAGATTTAAACATTCTGTGAGTATCTAGCCCACGCCGCGATAATTTCAGAAATTAATCCCACACCTCAGATTATCATTTGCATCCCGATAATTTCGGGGATTGAATTCTACACAGCAAGCCAAGGCGCCTCAACAAAACGATACATCCCATGAGCATCGCCTCCATCCCGATAATTCCGGAGATCAATCCCACACCGCAGTTGAACTGGAGACAGTTCCACTCACATCTCGATAATTTTGGGGACCATCTCACACCGCAGACCAGCTGAGACCCTCATACTCATGTTTGCCCTTACTTCATCACATCTCACATCTAGTGTCTGTCCTTAGTTCAGTTATAATTAATATCACCTAGAGCTAGCTTACCTCTTACAGAACTTAAATCAACATACCGAGAACAATAGCTCATACTGGCCACTTCTCAAATTTTCATAATCACAAATTTGTCGGTACCCTGGGTCTCACTCAGCATCTAGAATCCACACATCAACATCATAAATTCATTAGGTTATTCTTAACATCATTTATAAAAGTTCTTTATTCATTCATAAAACTCATTTCATTTCCTTATACATTTCTTTCCATTGGTCAACCCCAAAACAATGAGATAGCTTTTTCGCCCACTATGAAGGAATCTTTTCGTTGAAACTTTATTTAAATAATTTTTTACAAACTATAGCTCAAATTTTTGAAATCAGTAACTTTTCTTAAAATATTAATTCCTCCACCAAATTAAATTACAAACAAATCCCAATTCGAGTATACTTAAAGTATATATAAATCTATAATAAACTTTAGATCAAACAATTAAAATTTCGTCCTTGTAATCAAAACTAATTTTCTTAGTTTAATTTTTGTCTCCGAATGGACTTGAATTTATCTATATATTCCCTACCAATTTATTAAAAAGACACTATTTTAATCTTAAATTAAACTTCTTCCTAAACAAAATGAAAGGAGAATGTTAAAAAAAAATTAAAAAATTAAAACAAAAAGTGCAACTTGGGTTTCGAATTAGCGCACAAAGCATTGTGTGCTCTAATTTCGCCACACAAACCAAACCCGCAAACTCTCATTCATGCAGCAAACTCTTAAAAATTTTATAAGGGTTCCCAACGCGTAATTTAATTAACTAAGATTTCAAAATAAAAGGAACCCCTCAGAATCGAACCTACAACCAACCACACAGTGCCCAAATCAACATGTGCTAACTAGACTGTCAAGCCTCACAATCTGTTTACAATTGTAACAAATTTATTTGAATATGAAACTCTCTGTTTCACTTCTAAGATGGAAATTTAGCCATAATTCGATTCTATAATCATTATCTCAATTTCTATACTACGATTTCTAATGAATTTCCAGAGAAGAACTTATTTGATCTAGCACATTTCGACATGGATTGGTGCGTATCTCAATCTACCTAGATTTAATATGAAAATTTAACACACAATTTGCATGTATAAATTTGTCACACTCAAAAGTTAAATTCATAGCAACAATGAAATCACATGAATAACATTCATACAATAAATTTAGAGAAACATTCATCTATAACATTTCACAAGCATGTATTCTAATTATCATGTTACATGATATTTAAAAATAAAATTACTCTCATATTGATTTAGACAAAACCTTGAGAACACCCCTACACATATATATTTCACATTTGAATTTAATCATCATCTATATATTTACATCTAAGCATGCATAATCTACAAAGCATTAGAAAATTTTGGAAACACCTACCTCTTTAATGAATCCCTATCAGTTAGAACTCCTAAAAATAGTCTCCAATCTCCTCTCTTCCAAAACCGAGCTCCAATACGCCAACAGTAAGAATTTTTGATAATGAAATTTTTTCTTTTTGTAAGCAATGGCCTGTAGACTTTTGAAAATGGAAGAAGAATGAAATTTGTTCCGTAAGCACTTGGCCTGTTAATTTTTATAAAGGAAGAAAAAATGAGAAGTTTTTATAACCCCCCACTAAATCCTAATAACTACCCACTCAATCCCTAAACTCATTCAAATTTTCTTTTCCCCTGTCATCAGGGATGGCAACTGGGCCGGGTTGGCCCGCGACATGCCCACACGAACCCGGCCCGCTACTATGTGGTTTGAGTCTGGGTCGAACCCGCGGGTCTACCCGGGTCGTAAAATTCGCAAACCCAATCTGCTCGACCCGTTGACCAAGTCAAACCCGCCTGTCAACCTGCGGGTCGACCCGCAGGTTTGGATCCATTGAATTTTTGGATTTCACTCGTGGGTTTGACCCGTTTGGATTTTTTTGAGTTTTTTTTATTTTTTTGCTATTTATTTTTTTAATCTTTTTTTTTCTGTAAAATATATGTATATATGTATATATATACTGCAAATATATTTGTAGATATATGTATATATGCATATAGATATACTCTAAAATATTTCAGTTTTTTTATAAAAATGAGAGTGAATATCAAAATTAATTGATTACTACCCACTACTCAATTAGAAAACCCCCACCCTAGCTATTTATAGCCAACCCCACCTCCTCACTTCTCTCATCTCACTAATGTGGGACTAAAAGTTTTCGGAGTTTATAATCCAATTGTATTTAGTCCCACATTGGTGAGATGAAAGAAGTGAGGAGGTGTAGTTGGCTATAAATAGCTAGGGTGAGGTGGGTTAATTGAGTAGTGGGTAGTGGGCAATTAAATTTTTTTTTCACACACTCATTTGACTCATGAACTTAACTCATAATTGTTTTGTTTAAATTTTTTGGAGTTAAAAAAAATCTTAACTAATGAATTTTCTGGGTCAACTCGTGACCCGGCTCAGCCCAATACGAGTTCAACTCGTACGGGTTCGCGGGTTGACCTGGGTCGAGTTTCTCTCTTCCCAATCCGGCCCTGTTAATGCTCCAACCCAACCCGAGCCCACCCGAAACACAGGCCAACCCGAACGAGTTGGGCCCAGCCCGGCCTGGTTGACTCGAATACCATCCCTACCTGTCATGCACTTGGCCGACCAAAAAGAATGGGCAAAGCATGAGTTTTTTTTTTGGAAAAAGATTGTGTGTGTACATAAATTGCACGCATAATATTATGAGTTCTACTTGATACAATTTTATATGGTACTCACATTAATATGGATTAATAAAATTAGTTCGGATTAATCATAATAAAAAAAAATTCATGCACATTTTATTAATTCTATATATATACAACAATATAATCAATGCGTGTATTTAAAAACACGTGTAAAGCTTGTACCCATAAATATTCATATCCAAAATAAACTAGTCTTACCCTGTGCAAATTGCACAGAATAAAATAATTTGAGGCAAAATTTAAAAAAACGTCACAATAGTTTGGCGCTGTTTAAAAAAACGTCACAAAACTTTGACTTTTTAAAAAAACCGCACAATGTTTAACTTTCAACTTACGGAGTTATCCAACTGTTAACTGGGATAATAGTTATGTGATGTTTTTTTAAAACAAATGGGAACTTTTGTGATGTTTTTTTAAACAGAATAATAGTTCTGTGTTGTTTTTTTAAACAAATCAATAGTTTTGTGATGTTTTTTTAAACATTACGTATAACCCAGTTAACGGTTGGATAACTCCGTGAGTTGAAAGTTAAACATTGTGCGGTTTTTTAAAAAAGTCACACTTTTGTGACGTTTTTTTAAACAGCGCCAAACTATTGTGACTTTTTTTAAATTTAGCCTAATTTTGAGTCATAAAATTATATGGAACTAAAAAATTTAGAGATGCTGCTTAATTATTTCGATCTTAATATAATTAAAAGATGAAAAATCTATAAATTAACCGATTCACACTTCTAAATCACCATTAAACACACATACAATCACCAAAACATTTCAAACAAAACAAAAATTGTAGAAAATATGATATCTACCCCCTACATTTCAAAAACTAAAACCATCATTTTTTATTTTCTACAAAAGGTAAAACAAATCTCAATTACCATATAGAGCCACAATTTTTGAAATTTATACTTACATACAGTAAAAAACTCCACAAAATTATTTAATTTTAAACATCAATGTAACTAACATAAAATCAAAGAAGAATTACACAAATACACATGAAAAGAGAAACCCTTTTCGAATCATAATGCATAAAGTTTTCAAAGACTTAATTTTCCCCCAATTCTATAACAATCACGTGCTTCAATCACTCTAAATTTTAAACCCTAAACCATAAAAATCAAATCAAACATAGAAAAACAATTAACAAAAAAATACTGCGAAATTTGAAGAAAAATAAAAAGACTCACCGAATCGTGCGCCAAGTAAGTATCTCAATAGTCGCAATAGTACCTGCAAAAATCACAAACACAATAATTTTAAACAAAAACAAAACTGGAAAAAAAATGGAATCTTTCTGATAACAATTTTGATCTTTGATTTGATCATAAAAGGAAAGGTGGGATCTTCGGATTATTACCTCGGCATAGTTGCGTGAATTGGACGAAGAAATCATATGTGAAATCGGAGGGTTTTTATGAATGTGGAATGAGAATAGGATGAAGATGATCAGTTTTTGAAAGTGGATGAGAAGAGTAGGATGAGAAGATGAGGGTTTTTTTTTTCTCCTTCTTCTTTATTTACTCTAATTTTACTATACGCGCTGAGCATGTGTTAGAGCCTACTTTTGCTTTACTTTCTATATTTCAAAATAGAGAAAGGAGAGAGAGGGTATGCCTTTTAGCTTAAGATATAGTATAATTCGAGAGAACGACAAAATGTCCATAACAATCGAAATACAAAATACGTAAAATATTTATATTAATAATGTTACAGATATTTATGCGTAACGATACAAAATATATGTGCGTAACACGCATAACTCAATTTTACAGAGTGTTACAGAAGGTCTTAGTGTCATTTGTCAATCTATCAACGCATGTGACGCACGTACATAACTAATATGAAGGAGGTTTCAGGTCTTCACTACGTCAGATTTTTTATTTTTTATATTTAAAAAAAAATTATTAAAACGTGCATTGTCCGTGCATAACTAATATAAAAGAAGTTGTAGGCTCAAGGCTAGACTACGTCAAAATTTTTATTTTAAAAATATATATATTTATTAAGACATGCATCGCACATGTAAATTACTAGTAATACTATAATGGGAGAGTTGGGGTTGTCATTTGTAGACATTATGTAAGTTTTAGACATTCAATCATATAATCTCAATCATTCATTTTTATGTGAGAGTTATATTAACCATTTATTTACTCAATTATTGTTAGTTACCATAATACCCTCAAAATTCAAATGTACGGCATAATTATTTACAAAAGTGTCACTCGTATAAAATAAAAGTTTATGTCACTAGAGATAATTTGTAAAGAGTATGCAATAAATAAAAGAGATATCATGTTCGATGCCAGATTATGTCTTGTTATTTACTATATAAAAAAAATATATAATTAGAATGTGCATTGCACGTGTAGATTACTAATAATATTATAATGAAAAGAGTAGGAATTGTCATTTATAGATAAACAAATATGTGCTTTACCTGTACATTGACTAATATAAAAAAGTTTTAGGCTCAAGACTAAACCAGTCAAAACTTTTTAAAATATATTTATTAAGACATGCATTGCAAGGGTAAATTACAAATTACTGGTAAATGAAAAAAAAACTAGACCCAAATAGGAATAGCTACTTGCATAACGATCCCCTCTTTCATCCACCTCTTACTCAGAGCATCCACAGTCGTGATTGGTAAAAAATGGAAAAAAGCATATTTTACATATAGCATTTTAGTGTTTGTTGTAGTCGTCGAATGCTATATTATTGCCAAAAAAAATTATGATGGGAGGAATCATAAAGATCCGTCCCACAATTTTTAATAAATTTCAATAGTTTTTTAATTAATTAAAAAATACTTTTAGTCTAAAAAAAAAAAAAAACAAAAAGAAAATGGGTCCCACCCCCTTCCTTGGTGAACATCCGTCAAGGGCAAAATAATTTTTTTTTGTTCACACTAATAAAAATCGTTTAAAATATTTTTTATTATTATTAAAACTGAAATTTCCCTCCGAAGTTCGAGTTCCGTCTGTTTAAAAAAAAAAAAAATTAATTAATTTTTTCCCTCCTCAATAATGGTAATGTTACACCTACAACTTTTCTTACAACCTTTTCTTTTACAACCTTAGGTGGTACAATCTCATTGGAATGTATTGTAGAGTAGGTTGTAATGAGTTGTACACATCTCCAATGAGATTGTGCCACATAAGGTTGTAAAATTGTAAAGGTTGTAGGTGTAGCATTACCCCCTCAATAATATGCATATTCTTATACCCACCCTCGTATATATAGCATTTTACTGTAGTAAAATTATCAAAATATGCAAAAATAGCAAACAACCACAGCACTTTATTTACTAAAATATCCACAAAATGAATAAATACTAAAGTGGATGCTCTCATAACCCAAATTTGCACAAAACTCACCACTAACAAAAACTGTCCATCCAATTTAAGAACACAACAAAGAACAACCACATTAACATTAATTAATCAAATACAAACCAAATTAATGGAATTTAACAACCACGAACAATATCACTGCATTTATTCTTAATCCACCTGAACCCTTTCCTAATCTTGGCCTTGAGCTTCCCTTCCACTCCGTACGCCTTGTAGCTCGCCACCCTCTTCTTCCTCTTCATCTCCGGATCGCTAAAGCACCAAACCCCACCGCCGCCTCCGCTAGCCTTACCGCCTCCTCCGACAGTAAACTTACCACCGTACTCGGGTCTGAGGTAGTGCTGAGGTACCGGGTAGGGACGGATGACGTGGAGGTTTCTATACGGCTTGTTGCTGTTGCCGGTGGGAACCACCTCCAGGTTCGGTTCACCGCCGTAGCGGATAACCTCACCGCCCATGATAGATGAGAGGGAGTGGAGGACAGGGATATCAGGGAGAGAATTAGAAGAGGTTTTTACCTCAAAAAATGAGAAGAGGTTGGGGGGGGCTTTCTTTAGGGGAAGGGGTTTGGTTTTTGGTTGTTTTTGTGAAAGGGATGAGGGGTAGTTTGGGAATTGTGATTTGAGTTTGAAAGTTGGATTGACTGTGTTGTCCATGTTTTGCTGTTGGAGGGTTGAATGTGATGGATGTAAGTTTTTTGTACCCGACCCGATAAGAGCATTGTAGTCGTCCTGAGTCAACTTTTAGGTATTTGGAAAATGGAAATAAAAAAAATGAGTTGGCACTGCAGTCGTCAAAAGCTAAAATTTAGGTCAGACGAAAGATTATCTATCGTCGAAGTGAATTGTACAGGTAAATTTGAAAGGACGGATGATTATATTTCTTCTGTTGAACGGGAAGAAAAAAAATTTAAAAAATAATTGGCCCAATTATTTAAAATTAAAAAAAATTCCGATCGGACGGGAAATCATATCCCGTCCGTCATTTGGGTAAATATTTTTTGGATCAAGGACGATACATTATTTACCGTCTCTCAATTTTTTTTGGATTAATTGGTTGGACGAGTTATTATCTCCCGTCCGACGATGTGTCTGCGGAAAAATTGTAGGGACGATGTTTTATTTCTCGTCTGACCTCTCCGACGAAAGATAATTTACCGTTAGCTCAATCAGATGATAAATCATCTGTCGTTAGCTATATTTTGGCAAAAGCCATTTCGTCTCCCAAATATAGCTAACGTCTGTTCATTCGAAACCAATTTTTTGGGTAAATGGCCAACGACTACAGTCCTATTTTCCCCATATTTTGAAAATTTTGGGTAATTGGCAAACGACTACATATGCTCAAGGAGAGGAGAATTATTGTTAACTTGCGTTCACTTTTTTGATAGGATAATACTACACCTACTATCAAATCTAATACTTTTCTCTTTACTATCTTAGGTGATACACTACTATTGAATGTTTTTAATAATGTACAATAACCTCCACCAATAGTGTACCATCTAAGATAGTAAAGATAAAAGTAGTAGATTTGATAGTAGGTGTAATATTACTGATATGGGTTAGAAATGACGTGGCCCACTCTGGGCCAGGGGATCCCCTCAGGATGCGCGCACCTATTGATCCTCCGGATCCGCCACGTCAGCATCGAAAAACCGCCCGGGCTGCTGCCACGTCAGCCCGGAAACCACCCGGGCATCTGCCACGTCAGCCCTATACCGTCCTGGATTCCACTGCTTCAGCCACACGGGCAACCGGGTCCAGACCCGGCCCCAAACGGGTCCAGACTTGGTTGGCATCTTCTATAAATACCAAACCTCTACTCCTTCTCCAGGTAATCAACTCTTTCCCACTCAAACCCTAGTTACTGTTGCTCTCCCTTAGTGACTGAGTAGAACATCGGAGGGTCTGCCACCGGGACCAATCCTGGTATTCCTAGACCGTCTGCAGGTACACGAGACCTCAGAGCCGAGCCTCCCGATCCAAGCCGAGCATCAGCCTCCGCCTCACTACCACCTACTCCCGTACCGTTTGTCCAGCCGAGGGTCGTCTGCATAGGAGCTTCCTCCATCAATACAAATCGAGTACGAACTCACGCCTGGTGCATCCACACGCCTCCCAAAAACAAACTGCATCAGGATCGCGCCGTCTGTGGGAAACAATCTATTGTAGACATCGACCCGAGCACTGCCTCCAACGGTACCCTTGTAGACGCCGACCCGAGCTCCGCCTCCGTCGGTACCCCCCGTCGACCCGAGCTCACATGGCGCCCAAGGCCGCAAAAATTGTTACCTCCGCACGCCGACAGGACGTGCCTCCACAAGGCATCGCTGCCAATGCTCAGGGACCAAACAATAAAGGGGTCAGTCACGGGCCCCAGCCAAATGCCTCCCGTCCGGTCCAGAACGACCTACGGGGGGTAATCTTGAACCGACAGGCTAGCCGCAGTAGGGGAGGAACCACTTCCAACTCGGCTCCAAACCATCCAAGACCTCCGTCCCAAGGGCGGGAGCCAGTGCTCAGCCGTGTCGGTCGGCGACGGCCCGCTCAACCAAACAGGGTCGAGCGAGCCCCAGTTACCCACCAGGAGTTCCAGGACTTCCGGAGGGAAATCTTAGGGGCCATCCGAGGGGTCCCCGTCGATGAGAACGCCCGCCGTTCCCACACACGGTCAGATGCTGAGGCTAGCGTATCTTGCCCCTCAACAATCCCACCAGAGCATGACGATGACATTTTGAAGCGCCTCCAAGAAATGGAGGATCGCCTCGACCACTTTGGCAACGGCGACCCAAGGACAGCTCAGGGGTACAGGCCGGTTCGCCCTCCTTTCTCCGCCCTCATCCTACAGGCGGAGATACCCTGGAATTTCCGTCCACCTCAGTTCGAGACATATGACGGCGAGGGTGATCCTGCTGATCACATGGAGGGCTTCAAAACTCTCATGATGATTCACAGCGCATCGGATCCCCTCCTGTATCGAGCCTTCCCCGCCACCCTTCAGGGTCTGGCTCGGGAATGGTTCTCTAAGCTTACCTCCGGCTTCATCTATTCTTTCGACCAGCTAGAAGGCAACTTCCTCGCCCACTTTGTAACCAGCCGAAAGGCCGAAAGAACGAGTGCATCCCTACTTGGACTCCGGCAAAAGGAAGGGGGGTCACTTCGAGTGTTCGTCAAAAGGTTTACCACCGAGACGAGGTCGGTCTCGTCCCTCGACCCCAGGGTTGCCTCGGCAGCCTTCCGGCACAACGTCCGACATGGACAGCTGAAGGTCTCCCTGGCAAAGAAGCCACCGATGGACTTCCCCGACCTCCTCAACCGGGTCGAAAAATATATCCGAGCCGAAGAAGTCCTTAATCCAGAGGACCAGAAGGAAGTTCCCAGGAAGGGGAAGCGCAAGGCCGACGAGGTTGAGCCGGCGAAGAAAGTTCCGAGAGATGGGGGCGCCGCGAAGAAGGTTCTGCCGATCCCCTGCTTCGAGAGGTACACCCCGCTGACGCAGAATGTGTCGACGATCCTCTTAGCGATTGAAGACAACAACCTCATCCAGTATCCTCCTCGACCGTCCAACAACACCAGCAAGAAGAGGGATCAGCGGTTCTACTGCCGTTTCCATCGGGACAACGAGCACGACACAGATCACTGTCATGCCCTGAAGAACGAAATTGAGGCCCTCATTCAACGAGGGTACCTCCAAGAATTCAAAAGGGAAGGTGCCCGGGAACAGAGGGACAACAGAACAGGAGGGATTCCCCTCCTCGAGCGCACCGATAGCGTCCCGAGTGGGATCCGGAGCCCGAGGAGCCTGAGGGTCAGGCAATCCTGCATTGCGTCCACGGAGGGCCCATGGGAGAGGAATCCAACACTTCCCACAAGGCCTTCGTCCGGGATGTCAACACCGTCCAGGGCCCTCTCTCCCCCCCAGGTCCAGCAACTTCCTGTCTCCTTTTCAGGAGAGAATCTAGAAGGAGTCTGGCTCCCTCATTGTGACGCACTTGTCATCAGCCTCAGCATGGCGAACTTTGAGGTCCGGCGAATCCTCGTGGACAACGGGAGCTCGGTCAACATTCTGTTCCTGGAAGCATTCGAGAACCTGAAGCTCTCCCGTGAGAAACTAAAGCCGGCCGGATACACTCTGCACGGATTCTCCGGCGTCCTCGTGACTATAGAGGGGATCGTCACCCTAGATGTCACGGCAGGCACGACCCCGAACAGAAGGACCGAGTCCATGGACTTCATGGTTGTGAATGTCAAGGCAGCCTACAACGCCATCCTCGGCCGCCCGGGGCTCTGCTCCCTCCAGGCGGTTCCCTCGGCCTA
The DNA here is from genome assembly GCA_017893485.1 of Hemerocallis citrina. Taxonomy (NCBI): domain Eukaryota; kingdom Viridiplantae; phylum Streptophyta; class Magnoliopsida; order Asparagales; family Asphodelaceae; genus Hemerocallis; species Hemerocallis citrina. The sequence goes on along the minus strand of CM030365.1, from coordinate 149,992,334 downwards.
CCATCAGAAAATGAAATTCCCTACTAACACTGGTGTCGGAGTTGTCCGAGGGAATCAAGAAGCAGCACGTTCGTGCTACATGACGGCGATCGGAAGCGGGGTATTTCCCCTCGACGCCGTCGAGCTGGAGCTCGAAAGGACCCAGCCCGAACCAGAGCCGGCGGACGAGCTAGAAGATGTCTCGTTCGAGACAGGAGATGCGTCGAAGCACTTCCGAGTAAGTTGCTCCCTCGCGCCCGACCTCAAGTCCGCCCTAATTGTCTGCATTCGCCGCAATGTCGACCTCTTTGCCTAGAAGCCCTCCGACATGCCCGGTATCTCCGAGGATCTCATCATGCACAAACTCAGCGTGATCCCCGGGTCGAAACCAGTTGTCCAAAAGCGGTGCAAGTTCGCTCCGGAGCGACAACAGGCAGTGAACGCGGAAGTGGACAAGCTCTTGTCCGCACGTTTCGTACAAGAGGTCAGTTACCCTGAGTGGCTGGCGAACGTCGTCAAGAAGGCGAGCGGGAGTTGGAGGATCTGCATAGATTTCTCCGACCTCAACAAGGCATGCCCCAAGGATCCGTTCCCTCTCCCCAGCATTGATGCCCTGATCGATGCTACCTCGGGCCAGGAGCTCTTATCCTTCATGGATGCCTTCTCGGGCTATAACCAGATCCGGATGTTTCCTCCGGATATTGCCAAGACGTCCTTCGTCACAGACCAGGGACTGTACTGCTACCGGGTCATGCCCTTCGGGCTGAAGAACGCTAGCACCACCTACCAGAGGCTCATCAACCGAGTCTTCAAAAATCAAATCGGACGTAACATGGAGGTATACGTCGACGACATGCTCGTCAAAAGTCAACAAGGACAGGACCACGTCGCCGACCTTGAAGAAGCCTTTGGGGTCCTTCGAACCCACAACATGAGGCTCAACCCGGCGAAGTGTGCCTTCGGCGTCTCCTCGGGGAAGTTCTTAGGGTTCATCGTCAACCAATGTGGCATCGAGGCGAACCCCAAAAAAATCCAGGCCATAATAAACATGGCCCCTCCCAGGAACGTCAAAGAAGTCCAGAGGCTGACGGGGAGACTGGCGGCCATTGGCCGTTTTCTCTCCAAGTCTGGAGAGAAGTCCCTTCCGTTCTTCAAGGCGCTGCGCAGCACCGGAGGGTTCGAGTGGGGTACTCAGCAGCAAGAGGCCTTCGCCCAATTGAAGGAGTACCTCACCAACCCTCCTCTCCTCAGCAAGCCCGAACCAGGGGAGCCACTCTGGCTCTACCTTTCCGCTTCGGAGAACGTGCACAGTGCCGTCCTTATCCGAGAAGAGGAAGGGGTCCAAAAACCCCTGTACTATGTGAGCAAGGTACTGCTCGATGCCGAGACCCGGTATTCTAGGATGGAGAAGGTGGCGTATGCATTGGTCATGGCCACGCGGAAGCTCCGTCTTTATTTTCAGGCGCATTCGATCCAGGTACTCACGGATCAACCCCTGAAGGCCGTGCTCTACAAATCCAAGAGCTCTGGTCGACTAGTCAAATGGTTGATCGAACCCAGCTAGTACGACATCAGCTATCAACCAAGAACGGCCATCAAAGGTTAGGCCCTCGCCGAATTCATCACAGAATGCACCATCTCCGAGCAACCCGCGAGCAAGGAAGCCGACCAGACGTGGGAAGTTTATGTCGATGGCTCCTCTTGCGAGGCAAGAAGTGGTGCGGGCATCATCCTCCAGGGTCCAGATGGTTTCCTCCTTCAATACTGTCTCCGCATCAACTTCCCGGCCTCTAACAATGAGGCTGAATACGAGGCCATGATCGCCAGGCTCAACCTGGCTCACCAGGCCGGTGCCAGATAGATCAGGGCCTTTAGCGACTCTCAGCTGGTGGTCAATCAGATTACAGGGGAGTACGAGGCCCGTGACGACCGGATGATCAGGTACCTAGCCGTGGTCCAACACCTATTAACGTCCTTCGACGAATCGGCTATCTTGAGGATCCTCCGGGAGCTGAATGCCCAGGCCGACGCCCTGTCAAAGTTGGCTTCCTCATCCTTTGAAGGCCTCGACCGCACGGTCAGGAATGAAGTCCTGTTGAAGCCAAGTACAGACTTCCCGGAGGTTCTGTGCGTCGAAGACGGAGCCCCTCCCGACGACTGGACCACTCTTATCAAAAAATTTCTAGTCAAGGGAGAGCTCTCCGAAGACCGGGCTGAAGCAAGGCGGATCAGGGTCCGATCTGAAAGATTCGCGGTCATCAATGCGACCCTCTTCAAAAGGTCCTATACAACAATGGATGGCAGACCCTACCTCCGTTGCCTGACCCCAGACGAAGCCAAGTACGCCCTCAAGGAGCTGCACGAGGAGATCGGCGGATGTCACATGGGAAGCCGTTCACTAGCACGGAAGGCGTTAAATCACGGGTACTACTGGCCCATCATGTTGCAAGACGCTCTCGCCCTAATGAAGAAATGCGGCCCCTGCCAACGGTTCTCCCCTATGAAGAGGGCTCCTCAGGCGAACCTCCGGTCAGTTGCCAGTTCGACCCCCTTTGCAATGTGGGGGATGGATTTGGTGGGCCCATTTCCAGAAGCAACGGGCTAGCGAAAGTTCCTCATTGTGGCGATCGACTACTTCACTAAGTGGATCGAGGCCGAGCCATTAGCAACGATCACCGAGCGACAGACCCAACAATTTTTCTGGAAACATATTATTTGCCGGTTCGGGATTCCGCAGGTGCTCATCACTGGCAACGGGACTCAATTCGCGGGTAAGCATTTCTGCAAGTTCTGCGAAGATCTCGGGATCCAGCAACGCTTCTCCTCAGTATACCACCCCCAGTCTAACGGTCAGGCCGAGAATGCGAATCGCCAAATCCTCGACGGTCTAAAGAAACAACTCGATAACTCTTCTAAGGGGTTATGGGTCGACGAGTTACCCAGCGTTCTCTGGGCTCACCGAACGACAAAGAGAATCTCCACGGGTGAATCCCCTTTCAATCTGACTTACGGCGCGGAGGCCATTATTCCCTTGGAGATCGGGATCCCTTCACCTCGAATCATGGCTTTCGACAAAGTAGCTAACTCCAAACAGCTGCGAGCCGACCTGGACCTCATAGACAAGGTCAGGGAGAAGTCCGCCATTAGAAGAAGCATCTACTAACAAAGAATTGAGAAGTTCTACAACAAGAAGGTGCGTCCCATCGACATCAAACTCAGAGACCTCGTTCTCTGAAAACTGGCGGTGTCAAATCCCGGTCAGAAAAGGAAATTAGCCCCGAACTGGGAGGGGCCTTACAAAGTATCGGAAGTCATACGCCCGGAGACATACCGCCTGACCAACTCGGAAGGCAAAGCCATCAAGAGGCCCTGGAATGCGGAACACCTCATCAAGTTCCTAGGAGGAGATTAGCCTCCATTCCCCCATGTAAATTATGAAGAAATGTAATCGGCACGTCATGCCTTATTTTTTGTAAGAATCCCTTATGATGTAAATATGCCAACTTTCTTAAAACAAGTTTATGGCTTCATATTTTGTTCTCAATAAAAGACCTCTCAAGCTCGGCGCTCGGATAACAGCGCGAGCCAGAAAAGCTTCTCTTACAAGCTTGGGGCTCGTCGCTCGGATAATAGCGCGAGCCAGAAAAGCTTCTCTTACAAGCTTGGGGCTCGTCGCTCGAATAACAGCGCGAGCCAGCAAAGCTTCTCTTACAAGCTTGGGCAGCTACACTCTGAGAACAAGTGCGGGAGCTCGGCGTTGACCTCGAGCAAGGCAGCGGCTTTCTTCAAAGCTCCTCGGCCTTGGTGCTCGGTGGCGACCCTCTGCTACGTCTGCTACTGGCTTTCTCCCCGGTGTGAGGGCTCGGCACCCGTCCCTCGCTTGGTTTGGGCTTCTTCAAGCCCATCAACCGATGCACGAGGCGACAACCGCCAGCCACGCCCGCACCGTCTTTCCTGAGAACAAGTGCGGGAGCTCGGCATTGACCTCGAGCAAGGCAGGGGCTTTCTTCAAAGCTCATCGGCCTTGGTGCTCGGCGGCGACCCTCTGCTCCTGCTGCTGGCTTTCTCCCCGGTGTGGGGCTCGGCACCCGTCCCTCGCTCGGTTTGGATTTCTTCAAGCCCATCAACCGATGCACGAGGCGACAACCGTCAGCCACGCCAGCACCGTCTCTCCTGAGAACAAGTGCGGAGGCTCGGCGTCGACCTCGAGCAAGGTGGGGGCTTTCTTCAAAGCTCCTCGGTCCTGGCGCTCGGCGGCGACCCTCTGCTACGCCTGCTACTGGCTTTCTCCCCGGTGTGGGGGGCTCGGCACCCATCCCTCGCTCGGTTTGGGCTTCTTCAAGCCCATCAACCGATGCACGAGGCGACAACCGCCAGCCACGCCCGCACCGTCTTTCCTGAGAACAAGTGCGGGAGCTCGGCGTCGACCTCGAGCAAGACAGGGGCTTTCTTCAAAGCTCCTCGGCCTTGGCGCTCGGCGGCGACCCTCTGCTACGTCAGCTACTGGCTTTCTTCCCGGTGTGGGGGCTCGGCACCCGTTCCTTGCTCGGTTTGGGCTTCTTCAAGCCCATCAACCGATGCACGAGGCGACAACTGCCAGCCACGCCCGCACCGTCTCCCCTGAGAACAAGTGCGGGAGCTCGGCATCGACCTCGAGCAAGGCAGGAGCTTTCTTCAAAGCTCCTCGGCCCAGGCGCTCGGCGGCGAACCTCTGCTACGCCTGCTACTGGCTTTCTCCCTGGTGTAGGGGCTCAGCACCCGTCCCTCACGTAGCTGGACTGGCCTGGGAAGATACTCCCGCCACCGAGCTTCCTGCATCATCGAGCTGCGCCTCATCCAATAGAAATGTCGGAGACCGCCCCGGGGTCGAGTTGCTGGCCTCTTCCATCAGACCTACGCCTAACGCCAGCTTCAGCCTGTGAATCTCCAGCTCTTTCTCAACCACAGCCTCGCGAAGGAAAGACTCCTAAGCCGACCGCCCGCTCGAGGAATTCGAGAGGGACCAGTCCATCTCGACTACCCACCAGTCCCGGTCGGCTATGGCCTTCTTCAGGCGTGCCACCTCCAGACCGAGCTCCCTAGACTTGTTCAAGAAATAATTAACGGCGGCCGCTCGGTCCCGAGCCTGTTTTCGCTGGCGAGCCAAAGCTGCCTCCATGACCTCCTCCCCCGCTCGAACTGGAGGTACCTCGGTAGCAATAGGGACAGCAACCCAGGTCCCATGCATCTATCAAAATATGAGAGCAAACATCACAAAAAACACAAGTCTTGAAGCCTCGGCCCAAAAAAGTATATTTCATTTCTTTCAAAAAATTGATACAAAAGCCGCGGTGGCCAGTCCACTCGAGGCATTTACATCAAAACAAATAAAAAGGAAAAAAACTATTCTATTCTTGGAGGGGGGGTGGCACCTCATCTTCGGCCTAGACGCCGCCCGCTTCATCACCCCCCGAGGTTGGCGGAAGATTCGCCTCCCAACCATAGTAGAGGTGCTCCACGTTCTGCTCGGGATATATCTGCTTGAAGTGGGCCTTGGCCTGCTCATACGCCTCGTCTTGAGCTATGATCAGAGCTTCCGCCGAGGCCACCTCCATCCTCTTCAGGGCCTTCCGCCCCTTCTCTGCCTCCTCCTCAATCCTCTCCTTGAGACGATCCACGTCCGCCTTGTGGATGTCGGAGAGCGAGGCCATCTGGGCCTCGTGGACCTTCACCATGGTCTAGGCCTCCTTCAGGTCGTCGTTCGCCTTATTCAGCTCGCGGAGGTACTTTTCCACGTTCCTCCTCTTGATGTAAATCTCCTTCTCCAGGCACTTTTGGAAGTGCTGGCCATGGAGCATCGCCTGTCCGAGGGGAAAAAGATCAGAAAATTTCCACCAAGTTCAAAACCAAGAGAGAAGGTGCCGAACTGACTTACCGAGATATGCGTCTGGGACCAACGCATGAAGGCCTGCTCGGCCTTCTGCGATGCTAGCGCCATAAAGTCACGCTCGGTGCCGGCCTTCGTGACGAACTCTACCGCCACGGGCCCATCGAGCAGACTGTCGCCCCGCACTATCGACCAATCGGGGACGAAGTCCTTGTTGGCCCACATCTCCTCGGCGGTGGGGGGTGGCGGGGGAAGGCTCTTCCCCGGGGCATCAACAGTCTTCCTCGAACTACCCCCTCCATCCCGAGGTGCCCTCGGCGTGGGGGGGTGGTGATGCTTCTTAGCCTTCTTTGCCTGCGGAGGCTCCTTGGCTACCGGGGCCGGCACCTTGGCGGACCCCCCGACCTGAGCGGCCAGCTTCTCTTGCTCCGCCGCCTTCTTCTTCTTCTGAATGTCTGCCCTCGTCTTCGCAGCAACAGCCAGCAAAGCTCGCCTCTCGTTAACCTGTTCGGAAGTCATCTCTGCAAGAATGAAGAAAGAGGCTAAAGTTAACACAAAGGCTGAAAGATGAAAAATTCAGAACGAAACATACTAGGGTTGGCCGGGCTCAGTCCGGCCCGGACGAGGTGCAGCTCGGTCACTCAAGGCCACGCGATACTATGACCCCGAACTATCTTCTCCACTTGCTTCCACTCCTTGGCTGTCAAGTCGGTTCGCTTCGGAGGTTTATGGTACGGCTTATAGAAGCTCCACTGGGTCGGTATTCCCCAATCCTTCTCACTCCGCACCACAAAATACTTATCCTTCCACCCTTTGATGGAATCCGGATGGCCGTGCATGATCTTCTTGTGCGGCCTCGGCGAGAAATAGAAAATCCCCTCCTGATCTCCGAGCGAGCTGATCCCCAGGATGGCTCGGAAGTATGTCAACCTCGGCTTCACCCCCTTCTCTTGGCACCTCAAAATGAAGCAGATCAGGTGCTTCCAAGAGTTCGGGCCGTACTGCATGGGGCACAGTTTTGCCCAATTCAAGACCCTCTTAACGAAGGGATGCAGGGGCAGCCTCAGACCCGAGGCGAATGCATCCTCAGGAAACATACAGTAGCCCGGCGCCAGGACCATTGTGGGCCGAATGCCGGGGCTCGGAATGAAAATCTCAAACTCTCGTGGGATGAAATAAGAGGCCCTTAGAATATGCAGATAGTCTACCCTCAATATGCATGGGATGCTGTTCATCCGAATCTTCACTCGGCCCTCTTCACCTGGCACGGGGGGGATGGGGCCTATGTCCTTGATGTCATCAGGATACATCCGAATCGACCCCAAATTTTTGAAGGAGACCGGGGGGAACTCGAGCCCTGGCCTGGGTGCGTATTCATCGTGCGGAGGAGGACTGTCCGGGATAGTCAGCTTTCGCTTCTTCTAGCGAGGACGAGCCTTTTTCTCGGGAGACGGGGTCGACAGGGGTGGAAGAGGTGGAAGGTCATCCCCGACCGACCTTCCCGCTGTGCCTTCGCCAGCACCCTCTTCAGCTACCTCATCCGCATCATCACCGGCACCCTCATCCTCCTCAACCTCCTCAACCTCATCATCGGTATCCGGATCCTCTAGATCCTCATCCTCCCCCTCCTCTTCGCCTTCGGTGCACTGGCCTTCTTCGTCATTTCCCTCCACCTCTTCGCCCTCGGCTCCCTGGCCCTCCTGACTCCCCTCATCCTCTTCCTCCTCCTCTTCGCCTTCGTCTAAAGGTTCCTTTCCCGGCCTCCAGGATCTCAGTGGCGACACTATATGGATTACGTCGTCACTACTTGCCGACCCGGGGTCTGTCAGGACCTCCTGCTTCACTTTATACTTGCTCAGAGACGAGGACGTCTCGGACTCGAACTCTCTTGCGGAGTGACCCGACGAGCTGGCCTCGGATTCGGACTGAACGCGCGACATTACAAAATAGTGAGTACTAACCTGGAAAGTTACCAAACGATCACCGGAAAATGTCGCCGACGGCAAGTAAAAAACCTGTCCTTGAAAAAGTGGAGAGTGGGAGTGAAGAAGTGAAGAAGAAAAAGTGAAGAGGGGGGAAGGGATTTATAAGGAGAAAGGCAACTCCTTAATTTCCGCAATCAAGATCTGACCGTTGGATCTTAACCATCAAAGATATAACGGCCACTAAGATCTGGAGACGCTTCGATCCTTGCGTTCCTGACGTCAGCAATGAGCGTGGAATTACCCAAACTACCCCCAGGCCTTTTTTCCCCACATCGGACTTTTTTGACAAATCAATGAATCTCGACGCTCGGATGGCATCGCGAGCCACAATTACCCCCTCTATTTTTTACAGAAGGGTCGACGCTCGGATGGCATCGCGAGCCATAATTCTCCTTCTATTTTTACAGGAGGGTCGACGCTCGGATGGTAGCGCGAGCCACAATTCCCCTTCTATTTTAACAGAAGGGTCGACGCTCGGATAGTAGCCCGAGCCACAATTCCCCTTCTATTTTTACAGGAGGGTCGACGCTCGGATGGTAGCGCGAGCCGCAATTCCCCTTCTATTTTAACAGAAGGGTCGACACTCGGATAGTAGCACGAGCCACAATTTCTCTTCTATCCCACAGAAGGGTCGACGCTCGGATGGTAGCGCGAGCCACAATTCCCCTTCTATTTTTACAGGAGGGTCGATGCTCGGATAGTAGCGCGAGCCACAATTCCTCTTATATCCCACAGAAGGGTCGACGCTCGGATGGCATCGCGAGCCACATTTCCCCTTCTATTTTTACAGAAGGGTCGACATTTTTTACAGAAGGGTCGACGATCGGATAGCAGCGCGAGCCCTAAATTCCCCTTCTGCTTGGAGCACGGATGACACCGCGAGCCCCTACTACTCTCCTCTACCGACAAGGAGCTCGGAGCTCAGACGACTACGCGAGCCCCTACAGCACTCCCCTATTCACAAAGGGGCTCGGAGCTCGGACGTCACCGCGAGCCCTTACCGCTCCTCTATTCCCTGAAGGCTCGGAGCACGAATGGCATCATGAACCCCACCTCTCTCTCAGTTGTCATGGGGGCACAGAGCTCGGATGACATCCCGAGCCGTAAATTCCTCTTCTGTTCACAGAAGGGTCGACGCTCGGATAGGATTCCGAGCCGCCCCACTTTCTCTCTATCGATAGGGGGCTCGGAGCTCGGATGAAATCCCGAGCCACTTCTCCTTCTCTGCTCTTTGATAAGCTCGGAACTCGGACAGCGTTCCGTGCTGCAACTTCCTCTCCTATTCAACGAGATGGTCGACGCTCGGATGGCATCACTAGCCCCATAAGCCCCCCTCTTCACACGGGAGGCTCGGAGCTCGGATGGAATCGCGAGCCCCAAAACCCTCCTTTGTCCCACAGACTGGGGGTCGGCTGCCGACCCCTAGCGCTCGGCGAACCAAGCTCTAGCAAAAATCAACCTCGATGACCCCTCGCTCTTCCAACTAGAGAGAGGGCCGTCCGTCGACCCTCAAACATTCCGCAAGCAACAGCTCGCTTGCCGACCATCGGAGCTCCTCTATCAACCCCAGATGCTCGGCAAGCTGAAGCTCCAACGAGATCGACCTCAACGTCCCCTCGCTCTTCCAACTAGCAAGAGGATCGTCCACCGACCCTCGGAGCTCCTCCATCGACCCCAGATGCTCGGCAAGCTGAGCTCCAACGAGATCGACCTTGACGTCCCCTCGCTCTTCCAACTAGCGAAAGGATCGTCTACCGACCCTCGGAGCTCCTCCCTCGACCCTAGATGCTCGGCAAGCCGAGCCCCAACGAGATCGGCCTCGGCGTCCCCCCCGCTCTTCCAACTAGTAAGGGGGAAGTTCGCCGACCTCCGAGGCCCGTCTGCCGACCCCGAGGCTCGGCGAGCGTCACTCTGAATCTTCTACATTTAGCATCCCGCGCAAACTCCAATCAGGGATCCCTTCCTCCTACCCCCTGGCCTTTTCTGGAAGTAGAAAAACCTACTCTCTCACCGCACCTTCCACCTTGTTCTTCCTACAGAGGCGAAGAATCACTCCTACACGGCAGGTTCACCCAGCCCTACAGGAGTGTGAGGCTTGTGATATGGGTTAGAAATGACGTGGCCCACTCTGAGCCACGGGATCCCTTCAGGATGCGCGCACCTCCTGATCCTTTGGATCCGCCACGTCAGCGTCGGAAAACCGCCCGGGCTGCTGCCACGTCAGCCCGGAAACCACCCGGGCATCTGGCACGTCAGCCCTATACAGCCCGGGATTCCACCGCTTCAGCCTCATGGGCAACCGGGTCCAGACCCGGCTCCAAACGGGTCCAGACCCGGTTGGCATCTTCTATAAATTCCAGACCCCTACTCCTTCTCCAGGTAATCAACTCTTTCCCACTCAAACCCTAGTTACTGTTGCTCTCCCTTAGTGACTGACTAGAGCGTCGGAAGGTCTGCCACCGGGACCAACCCCGGTGTTCCTAGACCGTTTGCAGGTACACGAGACCTCGGATCCGAGCCTCCCGATCCGAGCCGAGCATCAGCCTCCGCCTCACTACCGCCTACTCCCGTACCGTTCGCCCAGCCGAGGGTCGTCTACATAGGAGCTTCCTCCATCAATACAAATCGAGTACGAACTCACGTCTGGTGCATCCACACGCCTATCAAAAACAAACCGCATCAATTACCATTTTTGATAAACAAATGTCTCTTGTAATTTGTAAGTCGGAAGCCAGCAAATTCCATATTTATGATATAGATAGCTGCAGCTTTTTACCATAGAGTGATTTACGTTAGACACATTTAAGAGTGTTAATCGCATCCACTTTTTTGAAGAGAGATTCACACTATACAAACTTTCATCTATAAGAAACTAGTAATTTACACGTGCGATGCACGTCTTAATAAATATAATTTTTTTAAATAAAAATTTAGACAGTTTAGATTTGCACTTTGAACCTCCTTTATAATAGTTATGCACGTGTATTGTACGGATTGGTAGAATGACAAAATATTTACAAATAATACTAAGGCCTTCTCCCATTATAATATTAGAGATGAATTATGCAAAGTCTGAACCCCCTTATAATTCACCTCTTACCTTAAATGAAGCTTCCAATTAACTAAATATATTGTAATACAAGAGAGTCGGTTTTTTTTCATTTTGGTAGAGATGTAAAGAGCTTGGAAAATAAAAATAATACTAAAAAGTTTACTCCCTCAATAATTTTTAAGAACTTCAAGCATTTGTCTATAGAAGATGGCTCGACTTTAGTAAATGAGCTGGCATGCTCAGTATATACAAAGTGGGGGAACAAAATAGAATGGAGTGCATTAAAGAGAGTAATAAAATAAAAAATGACTCATACAAAAATTAGAATTTTTTTTTTTTATATTGGGTTGTGGATATTTCAAGCTCCAAACCCACATCCATATACAAATTGAGTCCATACCTACCCTCTCTTCCGTAGCGTAAATGATCTTTTTGTCCTCATCAGCTAGGAGACATCATCTGTTTAGTGGGCATTAATTTTAGCTGTATGCTTTGAAAGTTGAGCTGTTGAGCGTTTGACTAAAATGGCCAAATGGTCATTCTCCAACTTACAAACGTTGCTTTCTTAAAGATCGGATCAGACACTCATATTTTATTTTATTTTATTTTATTTTTATTATTTTATTTTTTTTTTAAAAAGGTGGATCAGACTGTCATATTTAAAACCAGTAAGAGCATCCACAGTCGTCCAATATAAAAAATGACAAAATGCATATTTTGACAATTCATTTTGACAATTCATTTTAACGAAATGCTGCAGTTGTCGAATAATAAAAAAGTGCATAAGTTCGTTAAAAAAGAAACATAGAAACAAACGAAACATGATGTTTCGTCTGTCATTAAAAAATAATTTATACAGGCCGAAACTTAGAAAATATTAATAAAAAATACGGGACGAAACATCATTCGTCCCAAAGAGAAGAAAAAAATTTCAAAATAACCGGACGAAACATTCGTCCGGTTTTTTTTGCAAAAAAAAATTGCAAAAACAATTTTAAAAAACAGTTTGTAAAAAATATTTGAACAATTTAAAAATTTGCAAAATCAATTTAAAAAATTTCAAAAACAATTTAAAAATTTACGAAATTATTTTTAAAAATTATTTTTAATAAAAATAAATTGGATTGGAACAAAACATGACATGAGACGAAACATCATGTTCATTCCCACCCTTAAATTCATTTAACCGGTTATTTTATTTGGTTTTTAATTTTTTTTACTTCGGACGAAACATGATGTTTCGTCTGATCAATTAAAAATATAATTAAATAATCCGTCTGCTATAATATGCATTTTGCTATTTCGAATGCTACTTTTCTCTTTCTACTGTAACCCGATTGCCAAAAAAGGGCAAAATAGCTCACGACTATGTGTGCTACAGTAAAAAAAATGGCAAACAAGCAAACGACTGTGGATGCTCTAATCTGCACATCGATGCACGTTATAGTGAAAGTCTTCCGTTGTGCACCACCTATAGTGCACACGGCGTGTGCATTCGGCCTTCTCGCCTTCGTATCGACGATCCGAATCGTTCACATTGATCTATATATCTAAATTAGTCTAAATATGTAAAATCAAATCATTTGAAATTTATTTGCTCATCCATTGAAGTGTTACAAAATTGTATGGCTGAAAATCATTATTTTTTATAGTTACATGATGAATGGGCAAATGAATTTCAAATGATTTGATTTTACATATTTAGACTAATTTAGATGTGTAGATCAATGTCAACGGTTCGGATCGTTGATACGAAGGCGGGAAGGCCGAGTGCACACGAGTGCACACGGAGGGGTGGTGCACAATGGAAGATTTTCCTATAGTAAATAATAAGATATATCTAGCATCAAACTTGAGGCCTTCCTTCATTTATACATGTTCTTTACAAATTATTTCTAATGATACAAACTTTTATTTTATATGAGTGATACTTTTGTAAATAATTACGTCGTAAATAAATTTGAATTTTGAGGGTATTATGATAACTAACAATAGTTGAGTAAATGAATGGTTAAGATTAGATGGTTGATTGTCTACAAATGACAACCCCAACTCTCTCATTATAATATCACTAGTATAATATACGTGTGATGCACGTCTAAAAAAAGTAAAGTCATTAAATTAAATTAATATATATTGAATAAGAAAAAAAATAGTTTATATTTGAATGTTTTGATTTGGGCTACACGTGCGGTGCACATTTATATTTGTTGGATATAGTTGAACGTGTATTATACGTGTTTATATAGTTACGAAATTAGGGTTTGTTTGTTACAAACCCCAACTCTCCCATTAAAATAGTAGATTATTAGAGATTAGTGATATAATAATAATAAATGGGAGAGTTGGGGTTGTCATTTGTCGACAAACAAATTCATGTATTGCCCGTGCATAACTAATATAAAGGAGGTCTTCGGTTCGAGGCCCGACATCATTAAATTTTTTTCTTTTAAAAAATATATTTATTAATATGTGCATCACACGTGTAAATTACTGGTCTCTAAAATTATAATAGAAGGGTTGGGATTGTCATTTGTAAACAAACAAATTTGTGGATTACCCATTTAAGTTACTAGTTACTATTTAAGAACGAGAAATAACAGGATGAGATAAACAGAATCAAACAACAAGAATATTTCAGATTATAAAATGAAAACCAAGATCCACAAAAAGGGAATGAAGAAAACTAGGGATGGCAACGAGGATGGTTTGGCCCGGCAAACCGGCCTGACCGGTCTATTGGCAAGGTAGGCCCGGGCCGAACCAGGTATTTTACCCATTTTTGTCCGGTTCTCGATTTTGGTCGCCCCGGCCTAGTCGAACCGGACCGAAAAAATCAACATGGACCTATGTAGATCATCATATCTATGATCATGAACTTACACGTATGGAAATGGCCAAATTAGTGATTAAGAATGAGTTACATTTTTTTTTATTCCAAGAGTAGGAACCTGGATGAATTTAACCAGACCACTTTAAACATCCATTACAAAAAAATTGCTACGAATACCCTAAAATCCGATTTCGAAAAACGCTATGCGCAACTTAAAGATATTTTACTTACTACTTTATATTCTTTAACATGTAAGGTTTCATTAACTAGCGACTGTTGGAATGGTGTTAACGATGTTCCCATGATGAACATAAAATTTTTCATTTAATTGATACTGATTGGATCATTCAAAAGATGATCATAGAATATGGATATATAGATCATCCCCATAGTGTGCGAAGATCACAACACAAATTATTCAAGCATGCATCTATTTTAGTATTTCTGATAAAATTCTTTGTATTAGCCTTGATAATAGTGGCAATAATAAAAAGGCGGTTCCTACATTACATGAACTTTTTTCCTTCAAGAGCATGCAATTTTTCATATTAAATGTGCATATGATATCCTTAACTTGTGTGTACAAAATACATTAAAGATAGCAGCACTGCTATTAGAAAATGTGTGCATTATATAGATTTAAGTGGTCATCGTAAACACGAATCAAACAATGGTGTAAGATTAAGAGAATAAGATTCAAAAAAATTCTTACAGATGTTCAACACCGTTGGAATTCTACCTTATACCTACTTCAAGTTGTTAGTGAATATAAAGAGGTTATACATAGTTTTTATACTTCATAACATATGGGAGGCTTTGCCATGACTGAGCATCATTGGTTGTATGTCGAACAATTGTTGCAATTTTTACAACGTTTTGAAAACACAACAAAAGAAAAAAAAAACCGGCCTTTTATGACGCCACTTCTACTAGTATTTTTCTTACAATAGTTAATATGATGAACACTTTTCAACTTAGTATGCATGACTCTTACATTTCCGATATTGTTCATCCCACTTTTAATAAATTTATAAAAAAAAATATTCTCTTCCTATGTTGTTTTGTGTTTGTAGTGTATTTGATCCTCATATTAAGTCAGAAGGTGCGAAGAATATGAATTCAGTGTTTTATGATATGGTTAATCTTGAAGATAGTGATGATTTTGATGTTGATGCATTTAAGGTTCAATTTGAGTCAATAGTACAAAATTTGTATAATACTAATGATAATACTTTTGCATCTGCTTCTCATGGTCATACTACAAAAAGTACAGCATCGTCGTCTGCCAAAGATAAGGGCATTGTATATAAAGAAACATTGTATGATTTATGGAATATGATTCAACCTAAAAAGGTAGGACTAATACACTTAACGAATTAGCTTGGTATAATGCACAAGACACACTATCGTGTGGGAACAAAATAGATGTGTTAATTTGGTGGAAAACCAATTAAACTGCATTTCATGTTCATGGCAAAATACCTACTACGGTGTCCACGGTCGCATCAAAAAGTCTTTTTTTCTTCTCTTGGTGGCAGGATTTTGAACGAGAAAATAAATCGCTTGATACTGGAGTCTTTGAAAATGCTAGTGTGTTGTACAGATTGGATAAAAACATATCAAATGATGCAAGGAATATTAGAAGGCTCCAGCAGTAGTAACACTCCAGAAGAGGAACAACAAAAATGAACTCTTGAAGCCTGAAGACTGAAGATTGAAGAATATACTAGTGGAAGCTCATTAGGAAAATTAAGTCGATAAGATAATATGTTTAGGTTAAGTAGAGGTGCACGACAGTAGTCCAATACTCTTTTTTCAATGTAACTCTAAGCTATCTTAAACTCTCAGTTGCCCTCTTACCATATAATCTTATATTTTGTACGTATTATATTTTTTGTATTTTATATGAATCTTGTGTATCAAAGATTAGAGAATAATAATACATATTTTTTAAATATGATTCTCCTACTTTGGAAAAATGGAATATATTAACATTGTTATATATTTTGTACCTATTTTATATTTGAAAAGAATGAAAGGAAAAAAGAATTAAACAACTTAAACAAAAAACACAATAACACACACAAAAAAGCAACACAATTAAAAACTTTAAAAAATTAAAAAACAATTAAACACAATTAAACTAAAAACAAAATTTCAAAAAACACAACTTAAAAGAAATAGAACACAATTAAACACGATTAATATAAAAACAAAAATAAAAAAAAAACAATTAAACAATTTTTAAAAAATAAAACACAATTAAACATTTAAACAAAATATTAAAAAAACAGCCAACTTGGAACCCCCCCCCCCCCCCCCCCCAAAGGAAAAACACAAGGAATTTTTTTCCCAAACCAAGCCACTTTTTGGAACAAATTTTCTATATGGGTCATATGTCAAACTTATTCCCAACTTGAGCTTGTTGTTGTCACCTCAGCATAAGCAGCAGTTGGAATTTGTGATAACATAACTAATGAAACCACAATTCTCAACTGCAGCTTCTTCATCGAATTTTTTTTGTGTTACTGCAGTTGCTAACTGCGGTAATAGTGTAAACTGATTACCGCAGTTGGCAATAACGACTGTGTCAGAGTCAAGTGGTGGAGACAGGGTAGACATTTAGAGAAAAATTCTAAGTATTTTTTAATAAAAAAAAGAGGCCGCAGTTGGGAACTAGGACCTTATTCTAAACAGAGGCCGCAACTGCGGCCTATTGGGGGACCACTTAAACACACAGTTAAGTATCGGGCTCCCACACTCACCGTTCAATTCATCTCTCCCAACTATATATCCTCTAACTCCGAAACCATTTTCCTCAGATTCGTCCAACTCCTCTGATTCCTGCACCTCCGTGAAATCTCTTCCAACTCCTCTGACTCTTCCAATTCCGTCAAAGCCCTTCATGGTTGCTAATTTCATAACCTTCCCTCCAATTCTGAAACCCTAGTTTAGAAATTTCCCATAATTTAATATCCATCTCTCCAAATCAAAACCCTAATCGGAAATCTTCCATCGTCTCTAGCATCATCCCCAATCATCTCCAACATCATCTCTAACATCATCTCCGACATCATTTACGCTACAATTCTCAATCATCTTCGACATCATCTACACCGTCATTTCCGTCGTCAAATTCCATATTTTTCAGGTATTCAAAAAACGGTAAATTATAATTTTTGTTATCCTTAAAATTTTTTTATTATGCTTGTTTGAATATAGATTAACAGAATTTAAGCTAAGGTCTTGTGAACAATTCATTCATGAGAATTTTTCCTAGGTTGAATACTTCAAATTTGGTTAATGAGGGAAATGTATGTATGTTAATGTTATGTTTGCGATTGTATAATGACTCACAAATTCGTCGCTTTATGTGTAGGTATGAATTACAAAATTCACATTTTGTTATATTATGTGCAGTGTCAACCCATGAGATGAGTCCCAATCCAGATCATGAATCACATGCAAGATTGACGCATCCACAAGAAAACATGTTCACAATTACAACACGACCCATCTTATTTGTCTATTTATTAGCGACTAATATTTTCAGTACTACTTTGCAGGGTCAACATCGCACTAATGGCATGAATGTGCAGTAAGGCAGGACCCTGGGTAAGTTGTATGATTTTGAATATTTAAAAAATATGTCTATTTTCGTGCATTTATCAAAAAAATTGTTTATTTATGCAGGACGGTACAAATGAAGTTTCTGGTATAAGTGGCCAAGGACGGGGACCACGAACGCGGGATGGACAACCCCCCGAGTTATACCATCGAGTCTTCTACTGGCGGTGATCGAGGACACACACTACAAATGTACGTTGTATATAATTCCTTAGCAGAGTATTGAATTTTCATATACAATATTATAGCTAATACAACAAATCTTTCATGTTTTTGTAGGTTGTTAGCCAATCATCTTTATCTACCAATGTTGGCCATGCATCTTTGTATTCTACTGCACCTGGCAGTCCAGGTCTAAGAAACCTTACACTGCCGATACTGCAACAGAGTCACAAATCTCAGTCCGTGTGGAACGGTTCATCGAAGGAGTGCACTTTTCATACACACGACATTGCCAATGCACCCACGTACACGCCTTGTTAGTCGATAGTGGTTTCTACATATCAGGACAAATAGGGTCGATGAAATTGGATCGTGTTTTGCTTACAACTCTTTTCGAGATATGGCGGCCGGAGACAAATTCGTTCCATCCACCCGTATAAGAGATGACCGTCACACTTCAGGTTATTGTGGTCATTTCATGATTTCATGGGATGGTCGTGATTGTCAGTATGGGGTTTGCTAAGGAGAAGCTTGTTGGAGATTTCCTCAATGTTCATTACACATTGTTTGTTACAATATACACAGTGGAAGTTACAACAAAAATATACAACTTTAACATTCAACAACTTTAATCTAGAAGTAATCATCAGTATCAACTCATCTCTATGCCTTTTACCAATCCGAGTCATGCATTGGAAAACTGTTAGCACGTCAGTTGCATACAACTGATGCAATGCTATAATACAGCGATCTCATTATCTTATAAATCACACTTGAATGCAGAAAGAGAAAATGTGACTATCCTAAATATATCGGTGTATGATATGAACTTAATGCCTAATGCAGATATTACATTACGATGACAATAATGCATACTTGTTCGGATTCTATGCATCATATTCTACATAGGTCTGAGGGCAAGCCGTTATCATGCTCCTCATTATAGGGTTCATTCCCTCATTATGAAATCCTACGACGGTGACAAAAACAAGATTTAGACATTCCACAAGTATAGGTTCTAGTCCCGGAGTACATCCGCCCGACCATACAGAACCCTCATCGCGCAAACATCCCGTAAGCGTTGCTCTAGCTCAGAACACTGGAGACTTGTCTCTCTTCCACCCGACTATACATAATCTCGGAGTACATCCGCCCGATTATTCACAGTCCTGAAAATAATTGAGACTCATTTCGCATAAAACTCGCAGTCCCGAAATACATACGCCCGACTGTAACCTTAGTCTCGGAATACATCCGCCCGACCATGTTGAGCGCAGTCTCGGAATACATCCGCCTGACTGTAACTATAGTCCTGGAATACATCCGCCCGACCATAGAGAGCCGCACCGCTTACGTTTGCCCAAGCTTCATCACATCTCCTTTTCTAGTGCATGTCCTTAAGTTTAATTATAATTATTAAAACTTAGAGCTAGCTTACCCACCAGACTTAAATCAAATACTGAGAATGTTAGCCCACACTAGTTACTCCTGAAGAGAAAGTCAACCTATACTGGTTACTTCTCAAATTCCATATATCAAAATTGTCGGTATTCTGGGTTTCACTCACTCTAGAATAAACAACCATCGTCAAAGATAACTCATTCTTTATTCATAACTTCTTCTTTATTCATTTTCCTTAGGTTTATCAACCATGAAGTAACAAACTTTAAATGATGATTCAATCAATTAGAATCCTTGTAAACAACCCCAAAATATTCAATTCAACAATATTCAATTCCTTTTTAATTAATAAAACTTTGTCGTGTATTTCCATGTTCCAAATACATTTCTTAATGCAAAAATTCTCTTTAATCATGCAAAATCCCTTTTTATTTGAATTCAAGGGTTCTTCTAATACCCTTAATGTGAATATCACTTCTAATTCCCACAAATATATCTTAAAAATAATGTGTACTTATTTCTAAAATTCTAATGATTTTTCAAAATATTATTGCATTTCCCTCCAAATTTTATAACATGAGGAAACCCCTTAAAATAATTAAAAAAAAGAAATTGGGTATGGCCAGGATCGAACCCGAGACCGATCAGCCAACCGCAAGCCCAACCAACAGGCCAGTTCGCTTTTGTGAAACGAAAACCCTTTAGTACTTTATGTATGTTATCTACTGTAAATCTAAAAATTCGATTTTGAAAAAAAAAAAAACCCAGAGCCTCCCAAGACTATTTACAGCGCTCAAAACCCACGCCAAAACCAGCATACCCAAACTCTATTCTGATTATATATGGATCAAAAATCACTTTCTTTCGGTTTTCTGTTTCCAAATCTCTTTTTTAAAAAAAAATTGATTTTCTAATTTGCTTTGTATTATCATCTCTATTCAACTTCAAGAATTTAATGCTCCAAAATTTTATGTATTTTCACCAAGATAAAATCTTATAATTATTTGTTCACTAAATATAATGAAATCTAACTCTCAATTTGTATAATTTGTTCATATTCTACAATTATATTGTATAAAGTTTTACCCTTTATCCAACTAAATTTTTAGAAAAGTTACACTATTATAATGTATTTAATACCAGTGGGTTCATTTTATAAAATTCTCACCATCCAAGAATTTATAAAAACTACTATACCTACATTAATCCAATTTGTCAACTACATGATCAATTTAGCATGCACTAATTATATTTCTAGGGAATCTCTCCCCACATAAAACTCTAATTTCTACTTTCACATCTAACATGAACATTTATTACTATATTGGAAGTCAATAGCATCAACTAAATCACACAATAATTATACTAGTAATGCACAATCTACATTCTAGATTACTTGAACATTCAACACATCAAACTAAATTTAGCAACTATTCATGATGAAATTAAGCACATACAATCTACAAAATTAGAAGGTAATAAGAACACCCCCCCTCTTTCTTGATGCAAAAGTAAGTAGAACTCCTAGAAAAATGCTCCAAAGCTCCAACACAAAATTGAACTTCTCATCCTCTTAGCAAAAACCAAAACCTCTTATACTCTTCTCTTTTAATTTTTGTTTGATCTTGTGTGTTGTTCATGGTAGAGGAGGGGGATATGTATAGGATAATTGTGTGGTTCAAAAAGCTCTCCACTACCCAAAATAACTCTCCACTCACTCACAACCTCCCCCACTTTCCCATCTTCTCAAGTAGGCCGGCCAACCACAAGTGCACACAACACGTGAACGTCCACCCTATGTGCACACTCTTCTCATACAATTTAATTTTTTTGTTAGTTTATTTGTCACGCTCCGCTTTCCAAAAATACGGAACACGAGCACGTGACATTGGCCCAGCGAATGACTTGCGTCATCCATAAGCTGTTTACCCATTCAACTCAACAATAATAACAATACAAAATAATTGCCCAGACAATAATAATAACCACATGAACAATAATACTTGGAATAAAATAATATGAAATATCCAAATATAATAATCCAATATCTGGAAATAAATAATACAATCTGGGTCATAAGCCCAATACAATAATAAAAACCCAACACAATAATAATAAGTATCAATACAATAAGTTTAATAAAACAATAAGCAATTAGAACGCATAAAATCTTCAGAAAGTTTGTTTACCAATTCCACCGGGCAATTCTTCTTCGACACCTGTGAACACTTCATCTAGAAAGAGGAGAAAAAATATCCTTAGAGCAAGTCACGGACAGCAAGTAAAGAAAGTAAGAAACAATGGAATAACGATATAACAATGAATTCAATGGATCAATAGCAATCAATAACATGGGACGATAGCAATAATCAATATCGATAATAGTCAATGCAATGGTTATAAACAATGGTTCAATATTCGATGACAATATTCAATGGCAGATGTCAATAACACTTAGGCAATATTCGATTGAAACAATGATGTACAATATGCAATGTCGATGTGGTGTCAATTCTTAAGTTTATTAATTATTTTAATCCTAACTAATGTAGCACTTCATGCGTCCCATTTATTTACCACATGGTTGCTACATACAAACAAGTTACGTTTAGACTTAGTGGTGAATTTTATAGATTATGTACTCAGCAACGATAATCAATATTCAATAGTCACGATTCAATATTCAATGCACGATATGATAATTTGGCAACGATACAATACATGATAGATTGGGTTACCGTCGTAAGCCACAATCAACCGATAAGAAAATAGCCAATACAATATTTAGGGAAACACAGGCCCCTCCTCTGAGTATAGTCCCTATATTGCCCACTACTAAAATCAATCCTTAAATCACGGCTTGTTAATTATGTCGATGCAACAATCCAATATGCAATTTAGAGACATTAGATGAACGATAGTAATAATAGGGAAACAATAAGATGATAAACTTGGATAGGACAATTTGAATGATGACAATAATACATTAGGATCATGCAATGCAACATACACACTTTAATTCATGCAATACTATGATATAGGAATAATTAATTTGGTAAAAATTAGAAGATAAAATTCTGGACAGCAAGAGCAATCTATACAAAAATGCAATTTCCTACTGTTAAAGAAATCAAAAACTGAAACCGTCAGAAATTCTGAAAACTAGACTTCCACATGGTTCTACCGCATATTTAAAGTTCAAAATCCGACAACAATAGCTAGGTCAAACAAATTATTCTTTACAGATTATATGTTCAGGCAGAAAATCGACATTATGTTGTTTTACATTTAGAATCAGCGAAAACTCAATAATAAATTCATCAAAAAATATTCTTTAAACTCCTAAACATGTTAACTAACAAATTGAAAATTTTTAAAGCAATATTTTATCATTTGATCAGTCTTTTAATAGTTTAAATATGAAACATACAAGAATCTAAAAATTTGGAAATAAAAACACAGCTGTAGTAAAATAATCATAGCTTTTGCTACACAACTCGGAATTCAGAAATTCAAGATGTTCTGGAAATTAGAAACATAGGGCTATAATTATTATTCAGAAAGTTATTTATTTTAAGATCATTTACTAGGTCGAAAATAATAGACAACATACAACCAGCAAGTAAGATACAGTCTCCGAGTAATTTTCATGAAATAAATTAATTAGACATGATGGGTATCAATCTATTAGTTGATAAACGTCATAATCAGCATGATGGGTGCAATAACATGATGAATAAAAATAAAATCACATACATATACTAATTTAATATCAATCAAACAACAATCGATCAATCAAACATACAACCTAACAATTATTTCTACAATAGATTAATTGTGTCGTGATTATATGATTAACCATATTATGAATACTACATAGATGCATGAGAGATTCAATCTTTGGAGTCAAAAGTTGTAACACCCTGTAGTTTTCAAAAGAGTATAAATATATATATATATATATATATATATATATATATATATATATATATATATATATATATATATATATATATATATATGTGTGTGTGTGTGTGTGTGTGTATGTGTGTGTGTGTGTGTGTGTGTGTGTGTGTGTGTGTGTGTGTGTGTGTGTTGAAAAGGATTTGTGAAAATATTTGATTTGGTACGTAGTTGGTTGTTTCATATATATGTTATGGTATACTTGAAATATAATTGTGAGTAGATTTGTATTTTGGGGGGGGGGGGGGGGGGGGGGGTCCCACGTTTGCATGATAACATCATGTTGGGCTGTTTGACTTCGTCAAAGAGATGATGTGGCTTGGTATTGGGGTCCACCCATGGAATTGATGTTGTGGTGCTCTCGGATGTGACAGAGTACGGGAGATTGGTAAAGAGTAAATCTCATATCGGGAGATTAGATGAGTATAATAATATATAAATATAATAGCCTATGATCAAGAGTCACCAATCCGGTTAACCACCTTTTGAGAGGCAGCCTGTGGTGGGCAGTTGTACTACATAGTATCTAATTTGTCTTATAAATTGTATAAATTGTCTGAGCTAGGGGTAGGGGCATTACAAATGGTATCAGAGCCGACTTTCGACACCGAGTATGGAGCATGTAGTCGGGCAGTGTACTCTAGGACTATAGATCCAGTTAGACGGTGTACTCCGGGACTGTGGTGTGCCCTCAATTAAATTCGGGACTGTTATTGATCGGGCGATGTACTCCGGGATCATTACTAGTCCGGCGGATAGGAGGGCGGCTCAATTAAATCTGGGATTATGATTGATTGGACGGTTTACTCCGGGATCATGAATAATTGGGCGGATAGAAGAGCAGATGCTTCACAACGGCTAGAAAGGAGATTCTGCACTAGATTCTGCATGCCCGTGCTCAGCGAGGGCGCTGATTTCTGAAGGGGGGTGTGTGTAACACCCCGTAGTTTTCAAAAGAGTATATATATATATATATATATATATATATATATATATATATATATATATATATATATATATATATTGAAAATGATTTGTGAAAATATTTGATTTGGTAAGTAGTTGGCTGTTTCATATATATGTTATGGTATACTTGAAATTTAATTGTGAGTAGATTTGTATGGGGGGGGGGGGGTCCTACGTTTGCATGGTAACAGCATGTTGGGCTGTTTGACTTCGTCAAAGAGGTGACATGGCTTGGTATTGGGGCCCACCCATGGAATTGATGTTGTGTGAGCTCTCGGATGTGAGAGAGTATGGGAGATAGGTAAAGAGTAAATCCCATATCGGGAGATTAGATCAGTATAATAATATATAAACATAATAGCCTATGATCAAGAGTCACCAATCCGGTTAACCACCTTTTGAGAGGCAACCTGTGGTGGGCAGTTGTACTACATAGTATCTAATTTGTCTTAAAAATTGTATAAATTGTCTGAGCTAGGGGCAGGGGCATTACAAAAGTGGCACGAAGTCAAGAATATTGGGGTTAGCTCATGTACACCCTCAATATACCCAACGAAAGAGATGAACAATGTACAATACGATAAACAATGAGATCTACTTGTAAGAGTTTTATTGAAAACTTGAATTTGATTCAATAACAATTCAAGAGGAAAGTGACTTAACTTTTATTCGATGAAATTGAATACCAAGAATAACGGGATGAGAATCCCGAAGCAACGAACACACGAACTTACAAAATAACATGTGTATACTACGTGCAAAAGAGAAATAAAGCAACAACAGCAATAAGGCAAGGGGCTTCGGACGGCGGCGGCCTGGGCGTCGACTGGTCGGAGACGAACGGCTGGACGACGGGGTCTGGGTCGACATCGAGGGTGTTGACGTCAGGCGGCGTCGAACAGGACAGAGCATGGAGGGGGTTTTGGGTTTGGGGCTAGGCGGAAGTTAGGGCGGGGTCTGCTGCTCGACGGGGGGGCAACGGGAGGGGTGGTTCGACGGGAAGGGGGGCTTGCCGGAGAAGAAGGTCGGAGGGGGTGAATGTGATTGACTGATGGGTTGAGAGAGAGGAGAAAGGAAAGAGAAATTTGAGGAGAGAGAAAGAGATGGCGGCTACAAAATTGTATTTTGTGTTTTTAGGGTTTGTATTAGGGGTGTATTTATAGAATACAAGTAGAATGTTGAGTTAATGGGTTATGATCAAATAATAGTGGGTTTGGGTTGAGAACAAATTGTAATTGGGTTTTGGGTTCACAAGAGATGGGTTTGAAAACAATAGGGTTCAAATAAAATACCCACAATAAAATCCACAAGATAGATAGTCCAACAAAAAGAGAAAATAGTTCATAAATGAAAATTTAAATCCAATTAGACTAATAAATAATACAAATGAATAGAATATCAATTGAGATTGAAAATAAATTGAAATTCGCCAAGAAAATTAGATCAAGTACAATAATAAAATAATTCATTAGAAAATTTTTAAATAGATAATCAA
Organism: Hemerocallis citrina; assembly: GCA_017893485.1. Classification (NCBI taxonomy): domain Eukaryota; kingdom Viridiplantae; phylum Streptophyta; class Magnoliopsida; order Asparagales; family Asphodelaceae; genus Hemerocallis; species Hemerocallis citrina. The sequence goes on along the minus strand of CM030365.1, from coordinate 149,967,005 downwards.
GAAATAACAATTAATAATAATATTCTTAATAAAAATAAAATTACATAACAAAATTGTATTCGGGTTTGGCGAATTCATTAAAAAAATCCAATAATAATAATATATATTTTTTCGGACTCAAATATAAATGGCCGATCAATAAGAAAATGAAAGTAAGATCAAAATACACCGTTATTCGAAATGAATAAAATTTTCGATTAGAAAACACTTTAATAACTCCGAAAATAATTTAGCAAAAAAAATTTTGTAATTTTTTTTATAGAATATACGGAAAATACTTATTGTCGGGAATGGGGGTTACATTATTATTAGGCTAGATGTATGTTACACATGACAAGTGTACCATTCTAACTAGATTTTAAATACACATTTAAATGTAGAAATAATCATGGGCTTTTGAATTTGTAATTAATTTTTATTGGGCTACAAAATGAATTTAGGCATATTGGATTTAATTAAAAATAAATAATACAATTGTGATAAAAATGAGAAGGAAAAATATGTTCAGGACTCTAGAAATTTTTGGAATCAAAGTGCACAAAATTTTACGTTCAATACACGTATCAATACAAAATAAGTTTGAGAGAACGAAAAATAGTCAAAATACAAAAATACGTAGAATATGTATATTAATAATGTTAGGAATATTTCACGTAACGGCAAAACATATGTAATCGACACGTGTATTGAAAGCACATGCGATGTATGTAAAATAGAATATTAAATATTTGAGTAAATAATTAAATTCAAATACATAATCAAACTCGAGAGAATATATATATATATATATATATATATATATATATATATATATATATATATATATATATATATATATATATATATATATATATATATATATATATATATATATATATATATATATATAGGGTAAAAGGGATATGAGCAACTTGCTCAGTTAGTAAATGAGCAATTGATTATGTGGCATGCATGTGATACATTGGACAACTAACCCTTTTAAGAATTTTCCAATCGCATGTATGCCACATCATCAATTGCTTATTTACTAAATGAGCAAGTTGCTCATACCCCTTTTTCCCATATGTATATATATATATATATATATATATATATATATATAATACAAAATGCGTAGAAAACATTTATTTTAAAATACATTACGGATACTTTCCGTAACAGTACAAAGCATAAGTATGTAACACGTGGTTTGCAAAATTGTAGTAACTCAATTTTGCGAGGTGTTACAATGTCGATGAAGTACTTGCTATTGATCGCTAACCTTAGTAAAGTTAGCTGCAGGGTCGGCCCTGAGTTTACAGGGGCCAGAGGCGAACTCCCAAATGGGACCCCCATACAAAATTTGTTTAAAAGGAAATTGATAAAGATTTTTTTTTGCTACAATTCTTAAAAACCGATATATCTGAAGAAATAGATGGCGATTTAGGGATTTGAAAAAAAAATCTTCATACAAACTAAATCCCAACTAAAATAAGCCTGCCAAAGTACTAATTTTAAAAACAAAGCCCAAAAAATTAAATTTGGGAGCCCAAAAAAAATATTACGCAAAAAAATACGTATATATAAATACATTGATTTTTTTTTGGGGGGGGGGGGGGGGGCGCTAAAATTGTGAGAAATTCGAGGGCTCGAGGCGGCCACCTCCCCTGCCTCCACTGGGGGTTGGCCTTGGTTAGCTGGTACAGTTGGGGTGGTACCATATTAGAGTCCTTGTAAATGAGTTTTTGCGGAGGAGAATTCAACCTTATATCTCATCTATTGCCTGATTAGTGTTGCTACTAATTTTGGTGTGGGAGCAAACAGACGACTTGTGAATTCTTACGGAAATAGTAAAAGCAAACCTGTTGACTTCTTGCCGATATTTGACTGTTTCTCGCTGCTGCCGCTAACCGGCAAAAAGTTCAAAATACTGGGATGGATCCTGGCAACGAACCCTCCGACGCTCAAGTCAGTAATCAGGAAGATTATGAAAGAGCGCTTTGTGGAAAAAATATTGATTACCTCTTTATGGTGGGGGGAAGGGGGGTATTTATAGTCGCCTTTAAAGACAGTTTAGAGATAATCATTTATCTCTATGTCCCAGTGTTTTTGGATAAGAAACAGAGTTTAATTTGTTTCATGATAAGAGATTTGGTTTAAACCCTCCCTTTGAGATAACCATGAATTTGAATTATTCTTTAAATATCTTGGGCTGGTTTGTAATGGGTCATCACCCTTACCCAGTAAGACAGACTTATTTTTGGTTATTGGGCTTGGAAAAGACCCAGTTCCCATTTCGGATCTGTTTTTGGTAGAAATTACCGTTTTACCCCTGAGGGCTTCAAGATCTGTGCCTGATTTGAACGGTCCCAATTTAATCCTATTTTTAGCCATATCACGAGCCCCCACTCTCAAAAACTGAGTTCAACAGGCTTTAAGGAGTAGTTTTCTTGTTTTAATGGCGTACATGATTGTATCGGAGTTCTCGGGTATGTTAGAATCTCACACTGGGTTTAATGATGCCTCGTTTAAGCTTGTATAACACTCAGATTTGGTTCTAGAATTTTCTGGATTTTTCGGTGATTTTTTTTCTTCTGATTTTTCAACTATTTTCTGAATTATTTATTCAATTTGCGGTGCAACAATTAATTTAATTAAATGTTCTAATTAACAATTATTTTTTAGAAAGATAAAAAAACATTTTTCTGAATTTGTAAATATTTTTAGATCTTTTTAAAAAATTTAATTTTTTTTTTTTGAATTTTTAAATAATTAATTTGATTTATTAAATAGAAAAATGGATTTAATCATATGAATTTCGACGTGGCAAGATCTGGACCGTTGATCATATCATTACACGCTTTTTGAAGCGAACAGACGGCTGGCTGTGTTTGACCAATCAACGGCTTAACGCTCCCATGGAGGTCAGTGACAAGAGCGCTCGGCTCCATTACCGACCCCCATCGACACCTCGGCGTGCTGACACGTTGCAAGATCTGGACCGTTGACCATATCAACGCACGCTTTTTGAAGTGATCAGACGGCTAGCGACGTTTGACCAGTCAACTGTTTAATGCTCCGATGGAGGTCGGTGATGAGAGCGCTTGGTGCCATTGCCGACCTCCATTGACACCTCGGTGAGCTGACGTGTGGCGAGTTTTACCGTTGACTGTTTGACTAGTCAACACCATTTCTCTATTCCCATCTTCGGTGCCAAGAGCGCTCGGCGAGAGTTGCTGAGGTCTAGGGAGTCTTCGAGAGGTCGACATGTGGAGATTTTGACTGTTGACCATTGACCAGTCAACGAAATTTCTCTATTCACGGCGTTGGGGCCAAGAGCGCTCGACAGGAGCTGCCGAGGTCCAGGGAGGCTTCAAGGGAGCGACACGTAGAGATTTTGACTGTTGACTGTTTGACCAGGCAATGCCATTTCTCCATTCACGGCGTCGGTGCCAAGAGCGCTCGGTGAGTGCTGCCGAGGTCCAAGGAGGCTTCGAGAGAGCGACACATGGAAATTTTGACTATTGATCGTTGACTAGTCAACGACATTTCTCCATTCTCGGTGTCGGTGCCAAGAGTGCTCAGCGAGTGCTGCCGAGGTCCAGGTAGGCTTCGAGAGAGCGACACATGGAGATTTTGACCGTTGACCAGTCAACGACATTTCTCCATTCACGGCGTCGGTGCCAAGAGCGCTCGGCTGGAGCTGCCGAGGTCCAAGGAAGCTTCGAGAGAGCGACACGTGGAGATTTTGACCATTGATCGTTGACCAGTCAACGACTTTTGGGGTTTCCAACCTTTTTTTCGTCTCGTGCTAAATGGGCCAGGCTTTTGTGTTTTGGGGGTCGTGTAACCTTGGGGGGCGTTCCAGCTACCCCCTCTCTCTATAAAACTCCCATCTCCCAACTCATTAGCTCATTCTCTAAGTTTTTACTCATGCAACTTTCACCTTCTTGCGAGAGCTTCCGGTGAAGATTTTCTACCTCCGGTGATTTTTCCTTCCGTAGAAGTCAAATCAAGGTAATTCATAGATAATTTTATTTACTTTAGAGAATGTCTAGGGTCACTTCGGGCCAAGAGACCTCCCCCATCGTCGACCACGAGCCGACCTCCAGTCAAGCTCGTACAGCCGATAAGGGTAAGGCCGTAGTAGTGGCTTCTCGGTGGTGGTGGATACCATTATCGAGAGAGAACGAAGAATGGGGGAGTGCGGCAGACTACCGGGACCCCTGACACGGCTGCACCGCATTTGGGAACTACCGGATGACCTTGCCGAGCGCATCGTATACGGTCGAACATGGGACTTCGATGAGAACACTGATCGGGAGACCGCATAGGTCAATGACACCATTTCCATTTTGAACGAAGAAGATTTAAAGTCAATTCGGGGGTGTTTTATGATCCCGAAAGAATTTGATTTGATGCTTCCTGGGCCCAGGGTGAGGGCCAACTCACCGATGCCAGTGGACATGTGCTTTTGGCCTGTTGACGCCTTCTTAGAAGGCTCTCGACTTCCGCTCCATCCCTTCGTCGCTGAAGTATTGCGGTGGTACCGAATCAGCCCCGTCCAATATATGTCGAACATGTGGAGGCATGTCAACGAGCATGTCCTCCATTGTCCAGAGGCGAACATCAAGCCCCGACTGAGTGTGCTGCGGACTTTGTATCAGATCCATCAGCAGCATAATATGGAGTTCAGGTTTTATCTGTCTCCGAGGCACGAGGTAAAGCTCGTCAACAACCCTGACTCGATAAAAAATTGAAGGGATAAGTTCTTTCTCATCCGAAGTCAAGAGCCGTGGAACATTCTGACCATTTGGGTCGAGGAGGTTTCGAAATGGGTGAAGGATGGCCTCGTTTTGACCATGAGGAGACCAAGATGGTCCAAACGCTCCTTGATCGGCCAAAGTTTGACTGGAAGGACCTGACGGAGGAGGTGCCTTACAAAGGGGGTCTTAGCCTGATCAATCCTAGTATGCTTTCTGTTCTTTTTAGCTTAGTTTCTTATGCTCACGACTTAGCCAAATTTTACTTGTTCTTATCTTCGACGTATTCTCTTTTCTGCAGAATTAATGGACTACGAGGTGCTGCTCACGAAGCGCGGAGTCTTGAGCGCCAAGGCCCCTGCTGGTAAGAAGAGGAAGAGGACTGCCACGAAGATCTCTTCTCTGAAGCCGAAGGCGGTCGCTGCCACAGAGGTCTCGCAGCCGACGCCTTCCACTGCTCCATTTGCTTCCGTCGATGCGAGGGATTTCCCACTGTCGGAAGCTCTGGCACTAGATGTCCCCTCTCTCATTGCCGAAGCCGAGGAGTTTCTGACCGAGGAGCACAAGAAGATCTTCATTCCTGATTGGCAAGTCAGGAAGCTCGACGGATTCCTTGGCGATTTGACCGCTTGTATGCAAGCGGTTCGCCATCTCGCCATGCTGAAGGACAAGGCTGCTATGGAGGCGGGGACCGTTGGTGATGACGCGCTCGAAATTGCTCGAGCCACCATGTCGATAAGTCTTCTACTGTCTTTGGGGAAAAAAATTTGTTTGGCTAAGTGTTGGTGTTTGTCTAGCTCGAATGCCTGAGTTTCTTCTTTTCCCACAGATCACTTGATACTTCGGCCATTTGATGCAGCAGATGGCCGAACAAGAGAAGGAGTTGAAGCTTGAGAGCTCGAGAGCTTGGGCTGATAAGGCTAGGATCGAGAAAGACCTCAAGCAATCGAGGATAGAAGCCGAGATGAAGTCCTCAAGGGTTAAGCACCTCGAGGCCGTTGTTCCCAAACTGGAGGCGGACAATGCCAGGTTGGCAAAGGAGAAGGAGCTCACCGCGAAGGAGAGGAAGGAGGCAATCGTTGCTACGAAGATTGTCACGGTGAAGGAGGCCGAAGCTCAATCGATGGAGAAGGCCCAGGAGTTCTTGCTCGTGAATATTGCGAAAGCCTACGCCCATGCCCTAATTGACGTCAAGGCGAAATTTCCTGACTTCGATTGTTCTGGGTTCCGTTTATTCCCAGATCTAGTTCTCGAGTTCGATGACGTCGTCGAGGAAGGTGAAGAAGAGGGCGGCGAAGAGGATGAAGAAGAGGATGGAGAGGAAGGGGATGAGGGTGGCGAGGCAGAGGCAGACGCACCCCCAGGGCCTTTGCCCTTAGTGATTGCCATCGAGGCACAAGTGGCCGACATAACGGTCGAGGTCGAGCACTCTGCGGCCGTGGATCCTTCAAAAGAGGTCGTCCCTTGACTCCATTATAAATTTTATCCTTTTTTTAGTCCAACTCTGTTGTATTGATGCCTAATAGTGAACTGGCCACCGCTTTTGTATCTTTACTTCAGTAATGAAAAAACTTTTTTTGGGCATAGTTATCATATATAGCAAGACTTAGAGCCATCTTAAAACTTTTGATACTTGAACTTAGAACTATCTTGTGGCTCCACTTAGACTTAGAACTATCTTGTAGCTCATCTTGGACTTAGAACTACCTTGTAGCTCTACTTGGACTTAGAACTATCTTGTAGCTCTACTTGGACTTAGAACTATCTTTTAGCTCTACTTGAACTTATAGTGATTTACGCTTCTTTCTTTGGTTGGCAGATCTCTGTACACCACACGCAACTTTCTCAGGGTAGTGGGACATCGCAGCTTTGCACCAAGCTCCGTATTACCGAGTTGGGATTCGCTCAGTCTCGGGAGAGGCTTTATACAGCGAAAGTGGAGCTTGGCCATCTGAGGAGGGTCTTGACTCGCTGAGATGTCAATACGAGGCGTGATGAAGAGATTCTCTAAGTAGTGCCCCCCGTGGGTGAGGAGGTTTGTCCTTCAATCGCTGCCGGCAAAGCTTCGAGAATTAAATTCCTTCGTCATTCTCATTTTGCGGTGACATCTGAAAGGGATGAGTTGAAAGATGTGGTGCTTGAGAAGAGTTTAGAGGCGGCTCATCTTCGAAGGACCATCTTTGAGCTCTCACAGGAGGGTTGTAATACCCCGTATTTCTGAAATGTATATATGGTTTGAAATATATAATGAATTTGACTTGGTCCTATAGAGTATCTCTATAGGAGGGATTTATAAAGGATTTAATTGGATTTGAAATGATAACCGGATTCTTTGAATCCGGTATTGGAAGGTGTGGGGGGACCCACCGGTTGGAAGAACACTCAGAACAGCACATGAGTGCTGTTCTTGTTCTTGTGGAGTGACGTGGCACACTTGGAGGGCCCCAACGGGATTGCTTCCTAGTTGTGTGCACGGTATGGAAAGGAAAAAGGTGTGGGAAGATTGTCCCACATCGATAGTTTCAAAGAATAAAATACTATATAAATAATAAATGCCAAGGATCAAGAGTCACCAATTCGGTTAACCACCTTTTGAGAGGCAGCCTGTGGTGGGCAATTGTACTACATAGTATCTAATTTGTCTTATAAATTGTATAAATTGTCCGAGCCCGGGGCAGGGGTGTTACAAATGGTATCAGAGCCGACTTACGACACCAAGTGTGTGAGAGCAGTGAGTTATGGACTCCAGGATGATCGGCGGAGAGAGACAGACAATCCCCAGTAGTCTGGGACGATGGACAGAGATCCACAGAATGATCCGCAGAGTGGGATTGGTCTCTAGAATTCCAAAGACGAGAGTGACGCTCACAGAAATGCTCTGCATCGGCTAGAAAGTAGATCCTGCACTAGATTGTACATGCCCCGTGCTCATCAGCGAGGACGCTGATTTCTGAAGGGGGGGTGTATGTAATACCCCGTATTTCTGAAATGTATATATGGTTTGAAATATATAATGAATTTGACTTGGTCCTATAGAGTATCTCTATAGGAGGGATTTATAAAGGATTTAATTGGATTTGAAATGATAACCGGATTCTTTGAATCCGGTATTGGAAGGTGTGGGGGGACCCACCGGTTGGAAGAACACTCAGAACAGCACATGAGTGCTGTTCTTGTTCTTGTGGAGTGACGTGGCACACTTGGAGGGCCCCAACGGGATTGCTTCCTAGTTGTGTGCACGGTATGGAAAGGAAAAAGGTGTGGGAAGATTGTCCCACATCGATAGTTTCAAAGAATAAAATACTATATAAATAATAAATGCCAAGGATCAAGAGTCACCAATTCGGTTAACCACCTTTTGAGAGGCAGCCTGTGGTGGGCAGTTGTACTACATAGTATCTAATTTGTCTTATAAATTGTATAAATTGTCCGAGCCCGGGGCAGGGGCGTTACAAGGGTAGTACGGGCAGGGTGCCTCGTTTGAAGTTTAGAGTGACAGATGACTCCCTTAAAGAGTGGCTTGTCGATTTAGAGGTGGAGAACCTTCGTTTAAAGTGACACTCCGAAGGAGGCAATGTAAGGAGTAATTCATGCTCTCGTGAAGAGCGTGCTCAGGGTAAATCCTTCCACGAGATGACTCTTTGCTTGCCGAAAACACCGAGGAATACTGGTGATGCTCAGAGTGGTGTGGCCAGTTCGTCGAGCAGGGCAGCGGTTGGGGGAGCAGCTTGGCCTATGGGCCCTGATGGTACGACTCGACTCGTGGGTCTAGAGATTTCTTCAGAGGGACCGAGAGAACGGCACAGTGCTCGTCGACCGCGTGTATCGTTGAACAGGAGCGTCCCTCTTCCTAGAAAGAGTTAGGGTGTCTCTTTGTAGTTTTATAGGGGTTTTGGTCCCAATAAGACTTGTAATCCCAATTTCTTGTTGTGAAATAAGATATTCTTAGTACTTAAGCGATGTTTGTAGTAGTTGTTCCTTTCTGACCTTGTAATCAGTTTCTATTTGGAATAAAAAATGCACAAAGTATTTAAGTGCTACTTCCTCTTGCTGAACAACTGGGATGTTGCGAGTTTTGTTTAGTAGTTTTCAACAGTTGTAGGAGAAATTTCGAAAGGAGAGCTACTTTTCACTTGCTCGTTTGCAAGTGGCTAAACCGGCGTCGAACCAAGTGTTGGACTCTGAATTTTTCGTTTAAGAGTTTCAACAGTTGTGGGAGCAATTCCGAATGGCGAGCTGTTTTGCACTTGCTCGTTTGTGAGTGGCTAAAGTGGCGTTAAACCAAGTGTTGGAATATAAACTTGTTGTTTAAGAGTTTCAATAGTTGTAGGAGTAATTCCGAATAGCAAGATGCTATGCACTTGCTCGTTTGCAAGTGGCTAAAGATGCGTCGAACCAAGTGTTGGAATCCGAACTTGTCGTTTAATAGTTTCAACAGTTGTGGGAGCAATTCCCGATGACGAGATGCTTCGCACTTGCTCATTTGAAAGTGGTTAAAGTGGCGTCAAACCAAGTATTGGACTCCGATCTTGTTGTTTGAGGGTTTTCATACTTATAGTATACATTTTGAGGCAAGTTTGTAGTGTATATTTTGAGGCAAATCAATCAAGTTTTTTACAACAGCTTTTCGGAAAAGTAGACTGCTTTTATAAAAGAAAACTAAGTTGCTTCTAAGTTGCAAACTTGTTACATAGAAAATACGACTAAGTGAAAGGAAAAACATTGAGAAATGCTTTAGAAAGTAGTTTCTTTAAGCGGTGTTTGAACACCCTCTTGGTACTTCATCAGGTGCTCCACATTCCAAGTTTTTGGTATCTCCCGCCCCCCCCAGATCTGCAAGTTGGTAAGTTCCCAGACGAACCACTTTGAAAATCCTATATGGTCCTTCCCAATTTCAAGAGAGTTTGCCCTGGTTACGAGGGTCTGCGATAGCTAGTTTTCGCAAAACTAGACCACCTTCCTTAAGATTGTTAAGGCAGACTTTCTGATTGTAGAACTTTTCAACTCGTTGTTTGTATGCCTGCTGTCATTTAAATGAACATTTACGGACCTCGTCTATAAGATCAAGGTTGCCTCTTAAACTATTGTAGTTTTGTTCTTCGTCAAACGCGATCAGGCGAGGGGAGGGCAGGCCAACTTTAAGAGGAATAACAGCTTCGGAGCCGTAGGTGAGGTTGAAGGGAGATTCTCCTATGGGTGGTTCTCTTAGTGGTCCTGTAGGACCATACCACATTTGGGAGCTACTCGACCCACAACCCTTTGGATGCTCTATCGAGCCTTCGGCAGAGGCCCGTTAAGATTTTTTTGCTTGCATTTTCTGCTTGACTGTTGGTTTGCAGGTGGGAGACAGAAGAGGATCACTGCTGAATGCCCATGTCGGCGCAAAACTGCTGACAGGTTGCTCCTGTGAACTGTGTTCCATTATCAGTAACTATGATTCGGGGGATACCGAATCGGCAAATGATGTTTCTCCATAGGAACTGCTGGACCTTGTTCTCAGTAATCGTAGAGAGTGGTTTAACTTCAACCCACTTAGTAAAATAGTTGATTGCTACTATGAGAAAATCCTTTGCCCGGTAGCCGGTGGGAAGGGTCTTAAGGAGATCCATCCCCCACATAGCGAAGGGGACTGGGCTTGGTAAGGAACGAAGCTCGGCCGGGGAGCCCTTTTGATGGATGCGAACTTCTGATAAGAAGTGCAGTGGCGGACATGTTGCTGAGCATCTCTAAGCAGTGTGGGCCAATAGTAGCCATGATAGAGGATCTTTCGGGCGAGGGATCTCACTCTAATGTGAGTGCCCCCAATCCCTTCGTGGACTTCCTTAATGGCGTATTGGGCCTCTTCAAGGGATAAGAATTGAAGATATGGTCGGCCGTTTGCTGGAGTATACGAGTGTTTGTACAAGATCCCTTCAATGATAGTGTAGCACTCTGCCCTTGTTCGGATTTTTCTTGATTCTTTCTTATCTGTTGGAAGTATGCCCCCTTTGAGGAATTCGAACAATGGTTTCATCCAGTTCTCCCCGGGTGGTGGGGGAGTATTCATCATGAGTTCATAATGTTCTTCCTCGATGTTAGGGCGGAGGAGAACTTCAATAATGATAGTATGATCGAGTCCTTCAAGAGACGAAGAGGCTAACTTGGACAGGGCATTTTCTTGCCCATTCTCCTCTCGTGGTATGCGGATAACTTCGAACCCTTGGCACGCGCTTAGAAGCCGCTAGACCCAGGCAAGATATTTAACCATACGATCGCCTCTAGCCTTGTATTCCCCGAGGACCTGATTAACTACTTGCTGAGAGTCGCTGTATACTACTACATGGCAAGCCCTTGCTTTCCGGGCCAAAATTAAACCAGCTATTAGGGCCTCATACTTAGCTTCGTTGTTAGAGGCTCAAAAATTTATACGGAGAGAGTATTGGAGGATGAAGTCATGTGGTCCCATTAGAATAACACCTTCCCCGCTTCCCTTGAGGCATAAGGATCCGTCGACATAGACACTCCAGAATGGGGGGTCTCTGTCTTCCTCAAGAGGGTCCAGAATTGTGCTCTCCACTAAGAACTCTGCAAGGGCTTGGGCTTTGATGGTTTTTCGCAGCTAGTAACTTATGTCATGTTGGCTCAGCTCAATAGACCATTTCATTAGTCTTCCCGAGCTCTCCGGTTTCTGCAATATCTGCTTCAGCGGTTGATCGGTGAGAACGGTGATGGAGTGGGCTTGGAAGTAAGGTCAGAGTTTGCAAGCAGCCATTATCAGAGCGTAAGCCATCTTCTCCACTTTTGAGTAGCGGAGTTCGGCTTCATGGAGGACTTTACTGACGTAAAAGATGGGCTTTTGTGCTTTATTCTCTTCTATTACAAGAACTGCACTTAGAGTTTGTTTTAAAGTAGCAAGATAGAGGTAGAGTAGTTCTCCGGACTCAGGTTTGCTCAATAATGGGGGGTTAACTAGATAGGGTTTTAGATATTCAAAGGCTTCTTGCTGCGGTTGTCCCCGCTCAAAACTTTTAGCTCCTCGAAGAGCTTTGAAAAAAGGGAGGCATTTCTCTCCCGACTTAGAGAGGAAGCGTCCGATGGCTACGAGGTGACCCGTGAACCTTTGAACTTCTTTATTACTGGAGGGAGGTGGCATGTCGAGAATGGCTCAGATCTTCTCGGGATTGGCCTCTATCTCCCTGTGGCTAACCATGAAGCCCAGGAATTTGCCTGACGATACTCTAAAAGCACATTTGGATGGTTTGAGTCGCATCTTGCTCTTCTATAGAATGTCGAAGGCTTCCTGTAGGTCACGGGCGTGGTCTACTTGGGTGAGGCTTTTCACCAGCATGCCGTTTATGTAAACCTCCATATTTCTACTAATTTGCTCTTTGAATACCTTGTTGACAAGGCACTGATATGTAGCCCCAACATTCTTTAGCTCGAAGGGCATGACTTGGGTATTAATACAGGCCTTGGTCGGTCACAAAAGAGGTATTCGGGATATCAGGAGGGAACATTCTAATTTGGTTATATCCTGAGTAGGCATCCATAAAACTAAGGAGCTGGTGACCAGATGTAGCATCGATAAGGGCGTCGATTCTAGGGAGAGGAAACGGATCTTTCGGACAGACCTTGTTCAAATTCGTGAAGTCAATACACATCCTCCACTTTCCATTAAATTTTTTTTACCATTACTATACGTTGGAAAGCCACTCGAGATAGTTGACTTCTTGGATGAAGCAAGCAGCGAGGAGTTTATCATCTCCTCTCTAATGGCTACCTAATGATCGGGGGCAAACTTTCGATGCTTTTGCTGATCAGGCTTAGCTTCGGGATTAACACTGAGACGGTGGATGATGAGGTCTTCCGATATACCAGGCATGTCAGCTGCTGTCCATGCAAATAGGTATTTGCTGTCTCTGATGCACTCGATGATTTGTTTCTTGACCACTTGCGGGGGGACCCTACTCACTCGGAAAGTCTCAGACGGGTCTTCTTCAGAAAATGGGATTTCCTCTAACTCGATGACTGGTTCCGAGATGATCTGTCGGCCCATCTGAAAGACCTTTAACAATTCAAGGGAGAGAACTGTCTCTCCTATAGCCGTAGTGTAGCACCTTCGATCCATCTCTTGATTTCCTTTGACTTCTCCTACCCCTACAGGGGTTAGAAACTTCACTTTCATGTGAAAAGTGGAGGAGATGGCACGCAGTGCAGCTAGGCCTGGTCTACCGCTTTCACATCTACTACCATGAATTCCATAGTTTCTATTTGTCTTGTTGGGGCTCTTCTCACGGTCACATCTAGGGTGAGCACTCCTTCGATCGAAACGGGTGCCCCTGAGAATTCGGTTAGAGTGTATCCTGCTGGTTTAAGGCAGTCTCGGGATAGGCCAAGACCTTGGAAGGCATTTAAAAGAGGATGTTAACAGAGCTCTCGTTATCTACAAGGATCCATCGTACCTCATGATAGACTATTTGAAGGCTGATTACAAGTGCATCGTAGTGGGGCATTTGGACGCCTTCCAAGTCCTTATCAGAGAAGGTAACTAGGACACCAAAACTCTTGGGAGGAGGGAAGTTTTCTACGAAGTTAACCTCCCAGACAAGGCTTTGTGGGAGGAGTTAGACTCCCCCCAAAGGCTCTCCGTGTATAGAGTGCAGAACTGCCATTTGCTCGGAATCTTGGGTTTCCGCTGGCTTCTTGGTTCGCTTATTGGCCCCCCGAGGCGGTGGAGGATCAGTTCTATCCTTCCTCACGAACTTGGCGAGTTGCCCTCTCTGGATGAGGGCTCCAATTTCGTCCTTCAGGACCCGGCAATCATCTGTGTCGTAGCCATGGTCCATGTAGAAGCGGCACCACTTGTCTATGTTCCTCTTTTTTCTAGGTGTATTCATCTTTAGGGGAGGTTGGAGCAGGACTTCTTTTTCGACCTTCATGAAGATGGCTGAGACACTGGCATTTAGTGGAGTAAACTTTTGGAAGTGGGGAGGAGGGCAGCGCTGACCGTTGTTGTCCTTCTAGAGCTTTTAAAACCCTTCTTCTGCACCCTTCCGTTTGTTCCTGGATAGGGGCTCCTTCTGTTCTTGAGGATGAAGGGCTTCTTCTGCCCGGATATATTTCTCACTCCTTAATAGGAGCTCTGAGAAGTCCCACGGTGGCTTCTTGGCAAGGGATGCTTTGAGGTCGGCACGATTGATGTTGTGTCGGAATGCTGCAGAGACCACTGATTGATCAAGAGAGGCGATAGACCGAGCCTCGGTTGTGAAGTGCCGGACATAGTCCCTTAGGCGCTCTCCCTTCCTCTGACTGAGGGCCAATAGGGATGCACTCATCTTCTCTGTTCTGCGGCTACTGACAAAGTGGGTGAGGAAGAGTTCCTCAAACTGATCGAACGAGAAGATGGATGTGAGGGACATTCGGGAGTACCATTCTCTCGCAGGTCCCTTCAACGTGGCTGGGAAGGTTTTGCAAAGAAGCGCAACTGAGGCCTGGTGAATAATCATTAGAGTTTTCAAACTCTCGATATGGTCAACTGGGTCTGTCTCCCCATTGTAGGACTCGAAGTGAAGGGGCTTGAAAGTCTCAGGGACTGGAGCCTCCATGATGGCCCTGGAAAAGGGAGGTCTGCTCGGGCGAAAATTTCTCGCTCGTTGTTCTTCTTCTAGGTCGAGCTTGCTGAGGCGCCTCTCCATCTCGTGGAGACGATGATGGACCGAGTCATCCCTCTGGCCGGATCTAGTCGACCCTTAGGACTCTCCTTCATGAGTGGCGGTATGGCGAGGGCTAGGTGTACGCTGGTCATGACTCAGGGCATGGGGGGGCTAGGTGCACGTTGATCGTGACTCATGGCAATATTAAAAGCTCGCAGGATGTCTTCTTTGAAGTTCTGGAACTTTGCTTGAGTGACTGGTGCCCCTCCATCTCGGCGGTCCCTAAGTGCTAATTGGCTGGTCGGGGTGAGGCTTCTCCGCCGTCGACGTGGAGGGGACTCTCTTCACCTCATCGAGGAGGGTTTTCTTCTAGGCCTTGGCCTGCGGGGGCACTGGACTCTAGGTACCCTTTGGTGCTCGGGGTGAGTGACTTCCTTAAGGGCTCGCCTTTCATTCAAGCGAGTTCGGATGTCTACCCCTGCTGACGGTTAACAAGTACTTGACGAAGATCCGGCCCTAGAGGACTTTGAGAGGCCATGGAGTCGTTTGAAGGGTTGTGGACTAAGATGTGGTCATGGTGGGAGTGTTGTCCCTGACGGCTTCTGTAACACCCCGAATTCCAAATAAGATTGAATTCGAAGTTCCACGGGATCTTTACACTTCTCTTCGTACAATTTTACAAGGAATTAAAAACTTTTATTTACATCAAAGTTACATTTTAGCAGCGGAAGCAAATTACAACAATTACAAGAATGAAATAAACAATACTTGAATAATTCTTTAAGCATCAATTCCTCTTTAGTCTTTTTCATTCACTTTATCCTGCATAGAAACTATGGGCACGTCAGTTCATTCAACTTACGCTAGGATATAATACATCAATTTCTCTTACTTAGAAAGCACACACTTGTCACAAAACAAAGCTACGGGAACTATCCTATTGATGCCGTGTGTGAATGTGTACTTAGTCCTTGATGCAATTATTTATGTTACATGACACTAATCCGCACTTGTTTGGATTCTATGTATCCTATACTACATAGGTCTGAGGGCAAGCCCTTAATCGTTCTTCATCTTGTAGGGTTCAATCCCTTGCCATGACTTAAACTACTACGGTAACTATGGTAAGTATCCTAGATGTTCTATGAGTTACGAGCCCATGTCCAGACAGCTTGGAAGAGAATCCCACGTCGTGACATGACGCATCATGCAGAGCCTATGGACGATTCATCCTCTGTCATGGAACGATGGTACCACCCGTAGTCACCAAACACCCCACAAGCGTCGCCACCGGGACGATAATTCCGGATTAGTATTCACGCCATGACATGACGCATCAAGCAGGCAACCTATGAATCACTCTGACACCGCCAATCCGATGGCTCTCATACTCGTGTTTTTCTCTTACTTTCATCACATCTTCACAATGGATCTAATTCTTAATTATTTGAATCATGAATAAAATCAACATTCTAGAGTTAGCACCTCCTCTATACCGGTCTTAACCATCAATCAACATAACGGCCCAAACTTGGTCTTTCATTTTAATATTTCATCTCCAAAGAATTATTCAAATGCCAGTATGAGGTTTTAGCCACACTCTAGTCTTTAATCTCATTTCATGTTCATAAAAATTGAGTATTCACACTCATGAGTTTATCCTCATAATTCATCATGATTTCCATTTCATTTTCATGCAAAAATTTCATATGTAAAGTGACAAACTTATTTTTCAAACTTTACCATATTCGTGATAGATTTTCACAATTCTCTTTTATTTTCATAATAACATTCTTCACTTACCAAATTAATTCACAAATATCTTTATCCCAAAACTTTACCATGGCCCGACTCATTAAGGTCTCTAAAAGAAGAGTACTACTTTTCTTTAATTACTCAATAACTCTTTTTAACAAAATACATCAAGTTCCCTACTAAAGTGGCTTTGATTCTCATTATAGTGGGTCAAAAGACTTATAAAATTTTCTCATGAATTCCAGTTATTTTCAGAATATTTATAGTGTTTTTTCTTAATTTTTCAAACATTTAAGACCTTTAAAAATCGAATTAAAAAAAACATCTTAGTCCAGGCCCAATGGCCTCAGCCGGTTTCGAACCAGGCCCAATGGACCCCCATGTGAACAGTGACGCAACTAAACCGCACCCACTAACCAAAGTGGCCAAAGTGTCTAACTGCTAAAGGGAGAGGCTAAAGTCTAAATGAGTTGGGCTCTCGGGTTTTGGGAAACGTCAGATTTTTTAAAAAAAAAGAAGTCTCTGCCGAGACTCGAACCCAGGCACAACAGACCGCCGAGCTACAGTAACATTACTGTGGCGCACCCCCTAGCCAGAAAGGCCATAGTAACTAACTGAGATGAGAGTGGGGTGAGTTAAATGTAATTCGACTCTCTGTTTATTAATAATCCATCATATTCAAAATCTCTTAAATTCGTTTCTCTTCTAAATAAATTCACAAAACTTTCCAGAATACTGATTTTATATATTTGTAACAAAACATTATTTTAAAAATATTATTTTGACATTAACCCATGAATTTTCCTTTTACTTTGTGTTCTAGGTCTATAATTTCAACATTTCAATTTATCATGCTCTATACCAATTTTTGTATTACAATTATCATGAAAATATTGTCTCTTGCTTTTTCCTCTTTTATACCCACAATACTCTATAACATGGTCTCATTCATCATACTAGTGTCACAATGAATTTAATAAGCACAATTTCAATTATTTCATTTACTAACCATTCACAAGCATATTCTACAACTAGCATGGTTCCAAATTTATATTTCCATAGTGTTGTCGCTGAAATCGGTATGGGGGTAAACAAATAGATTTGTGGATTCGAGGGAAGTTAAATATTCAAACCTAAACACCTTCACCGAAGCTTGACCGAGATTCTCCCGCCGTTGACCTGCAAAAATTGCGAAACACCGGGGTTGATTCCGGCGATGCACCCTCCGACGCTCTTGTCAGTTATCAGAAAGATTATGAAAGAGCTTTGATGGGCAAAAGATTGATTACCTGGTAACAGTGGGGGATGGGGGGTATTTATAGCCGCCTTAGGAACCAGTTTCGGGATAAGATCAAATCCCTACTTCCCAGTGAATGGATATTAGTGATCAGGACCGTTGATTAAGGACAATCATAAACCCTAATTCTATCAAGCTGGACTGGATTTCTTACGGGTTGGAACCCGTACCCAGTAAGACGGATCCGTTTATGGGTTATTGGGTCTTTGGAAAAAGGCCCAGTTCCCATTTCGGACTTGTTTGTATGTGAAATTACCATTTTACCCCCGAGTTTTAAGATTCGTGCACGATTTGAATGGTCCTGATTTAACCCTATTTTTAGCCATATCACGAGCCCCCCACTCCCGAAGACTGAGTTTTGATCAGCCTTCGAGGAGTAGTTTTACTGTTCTAATGGCTTGCGGGGTTGTATCGGAGTCCAAACGAAGGGTGTCGAATCATCATGTGAGGTATTATGGTGATTTTCGGAGTTAGTTGCGCGCTCAGGGTTATTCTTGAGCTCTTCTGGATTTTTGGTGACTTTTCTTAATTTCTATTTATTTTCCGGATTAGTTATTTAATTTTGCGAAGCGGTGATTTATTATTCGGGGGCATTCATTAATTATCCTAAACAATAATTATTTACCCGCACTACAAAAGAAAGTAGCTTTCCCGGTGCTTTTTGACGTCTTTACCGGCATTTTTTTACGCCGGTGAAACTTTCACCGGCGTTTATAATAGCGCCGGTCCAAATGCCGCCGAAGCGGGCGTTGCGGAAACGAAGGGGTCTACGCCGGCGGTTTTGGTGGACGCCGGTAAATGTTAGAACTACACCGGCGGTCATAAAACGCCGGTGTATGTCGGTCTCTGAGTGCCGTTCTTGTGCACCTATATACATTCACCGGCGGTCGTAAACCGCCGGTATTTATTCATACACCGGCAGTATGAAAACGCCGGTGTAGAACGAAAGTATACCGGCGGTCAAGGAGCGCCAGTGTATGTGCGTTTATGAGTGCCTGGTTTCCCTATTTACGAACACCGGCGCGACCAAAAAACGCCGGTGTAGGTATATACGTCGGCGTTTATAAAATGCCGGTGTACGTCTGTGCCGTTACAGCTGATAACATTCACCGGCGTGCGTTGAAACGCCGATGTATCACACACTCCAACAATTAGATTATATAGACCGCCGTTTTTTAAAACGCCGTTCTGGCTATGCCCGTTTATTTTCGATACTCCGCTTTTCCGTTCGATTTCAATTCACAGTTTCATTTACAAAACCTGTAAACTAATTCTCACAACTGATTCAATCAATTTCGTTGCATATTACTGCGCAAACCACAACCAAACACAAGAATAATTAAAGATAATCAAGTTTCACACGTGTCATATCAACGTCCAAATTCATTGATTAATTAACAGTGTCATAATTAACAAATTAATATAGGGACTAACATCCCAAATATCCAAACAAACCAGTCTGACAAATATCCAAAATATCCCAAATTAAAAGTCTGACATAACTCTCATAAAAAAAACCAGTCTGACATAACAACAGCAAGGAGGAGGACATAAAAACAACAACCATACAGCAAGAAGGACATAAGAATAGCAAGGAGGACCGCAGATTCATACCCCTCGAGTAGCTTCAGCTCTGATCATCAGAATTTCCTTCATCTGGACGGCCGCTCTGTGAAAAAAAAAACAATAGTTTAATTGAACAGTAGACCACAATACAGAATATACATATTTTTTGAACTTGCAAAAAGAAATACCTGTATCTTAAATTATAAGATCAAAGAGCCAACTGCAAATGGAACTGTTAATGATATATACAGAGGTAAAATAATCACATTGCAATGCTAAAAATCTAGTACTTAATTTTGTTTTTTCAATATATCTAAAATAACAAAACAAATGAAAATTCAGTATCTAACTTGAAACCTTTATATTCTCCTCTGATTGGGAATATCCACTATCTAAAACAGTAAAACAAATGAAAATTCAGTATCTAAGCATGTCCTTCATGGATTGTTCAGACAATCCATGAAACTGTCATCGTGGACGGAAACCAAATATAAGAAAAATAAGAAAAATAAGATAGGGCTCATATCAAGTGTATTTTTAGGGAACTGTCATCGTGGAAGGAAACCAAATATATATAGAAGCCAGAAATGGAAACAGAAAGAAGAAAGGTAGAGACTTTGGATACAACTGGCTAACATAACGGCATTTTCCTCATCTCTCTCTCATCCCTTGTTTCCCTTCAGCACACGAACACAAAGAGACATCAGCAACAACAGCAAGAGCGACAAGAACAACAATAATAATAAATTATTATGAACAAGATGTCTCTATATGGGTTTCCAGATCTCCACTCGAGCCCACTCTTTCTAATCACAGCCCAATTAAGAACATAGACAACATCCACTAAACAATCCAATCATAGCCAAGTCAAAATTTGCCATACTGGATCTTAATGAAATAAGCTTCATTAACAGTGAAAGAAAATGAGGATGCTAGCAACATACTTAGTTTGGAAGTGAACCCATTTTTTGTTAAAAAATCATGCCAAGGATGGCAATCAGCTTCATTAACAGTATCTGAAAATAAAAATTTCCATTATCTGAGCTTATATGTTGCTCTACTAATTCACTGTGCCCAACTAAATCTAAAACCCAATTGTTGTGCATATCCGAAGGATTTTGGCATACGTACCTATAGCATCCTCAGTTCACAGTGAACCCGTTTTGGTCAAAAAAACATGCCAAGATCACAATCAGATGCATGAAAATAAGCTTCACTAACAACAAAAGAAGAAACTGGGGATGCTATGCAGCATACTTAGTTTGGAAGTGAACCCATTTTGTGTTAAAAAAACCATGCCAAAGATTGCAATTAGGTTACATTAACAGTATCTGAAAATGAAAAATTTCCCATTATCTGAGCTTATATGTTGCTCTACTACTTTTTTAGCCCAACTAAATCTAAAATCCAACTGATGTGCATATCCGGCCGGAGGATTTTGGCATACGTACCTATATACCATCTTCAGTTCACAGTGAACCCATTTTTGGTATAAAAACAAACATGCCAAGTTGACAATCAGGTGCATGAAATCAGCTTCACTAACAGTTAAGTGAAAATGGGACCAAAAAATAGCTTAAGAAGACCATCAGGTTTGTGAAATAAGCTTCACTAACAGTCAAAGAAACTGGGGATGCTATGCAGCATACTTAGTTTGGAAGTGAACCCATTTTGTGTTAAAAAAACCATGCCAAAGATTGCAATCAGGTTACATTAACAGTATTTGAAAATGAAAAACTTCCCATTATCTGAGCTTATATGTTGCTCTACTACTTTTTTAGCCCAACTAAATCTAAAATCCAACTGATGTGCATATCCGGCCGGAGGATTTTGGCATACGTACCTATATACCATCCTCAGTTCACAGTGAACCCATTTTTGGTATAAAAACAAACATGCCAAGTTGACAATCAGGTGCATGAAATCAGCTTCACTAACAGTTAAGTGAAAATGGGACCAAAAAATAGCTTAAGAAGACCATTAGGTTTGTGAAATAAGCTTCACTAACAGTGAAAGAAACTGGGGATGCTATGCAGCATACTTAGTTTGGAAGTGAACCCATTTTGTGTTAAAAAAACCATGCCAAAGATTGTAATTAGGTTACATTAACAGTATCTGAAAATAAAAAATTTTCCATTAGCTGAGCTTATATGTTGATCTACTACTTTTTTAGCCCAACTATATCGCAAAACCCAATTGTTGTGCATATCCGGCCGGAGGATTTTGGCATACGTACCTATATACCATCCTCAGTTCACAGTGAACCCATTTTTGGTCAAAAAAACATGCCAAGATGATAATCAGATGCATGAAAATAAGCTTCACTAACAATAAAACAAAATGGGTTCACTTCAACAACAGCAACAACAGCAAGAGGGAACCAAATATAGAACAATTGGGTTTTGAATGGAGATTGTAGTCATAGATCAATTCTTCATGGAAGAAAAATACGAATAGGGCTCATAGCAAGTGTAGTTTTAACTGGAATTGTCATCGTGGAAGGAAACCAAATATAGAAGCCAGAAAGAGGAATGGTAGAGAATGAGGATACTCCAGGCTAACATAGCGGCATTTTCCTCATCTCTCTATCATCCCTTCTTTCCCTTCAGCACACGAACACATAGAGACATCAGCAACAACAGCAAGAGCGACAAGAACAACAATAATAATAAATTATTATGAACAAGATGTCTCTATATGGGTTTCCAGATCTCCACTCCAACTCGTCTCTTTCTAATCACAGCCCAATTAAGAACAATTGTTCGCAGTCACTGTTAAAGAAACATATATGCTCAGATTATGGAAATTTTCATTTTCAGATACTGTTAAAGAAGCTGATTTCATGCATCTGATTGCTATCTTTGGCATGATTTTTTAGCCAAAATGGGTTCACTTCCAAACTACGAATGCTGCATAGCATCCCCAGTTTCTTTCACTGTTAGTGAAGCTTATTTCACAAACCTGATGGTCTTCTTAAGCTATTTTATGCTGCGTATGCTGCTAGCATACCAAAATCCTCCAAATAGAGTACAACAACACGGCTGAACAATCCTTGTTTGCAGGTCATACAATGTCATCTATACCATGTTATGTGCCAAAGTGGGGTTGGGCATACGATGCAAGGCCGACAAGTATTAGTTGTTTGTGAGTATGCAATAAGGTGCAGCTATGAACATGGGCTCATATCAAGTGTAGTATTACGGACTGTCATCGTGGAAGGAAACCAATTTAATATAGAAGCCATATATGGAGCCAGAAAGAGGGATGGTAGAGAATGAGGATACACCAGGCTAACATAGCGGCATTTTCCTCATCTCTCTCTCATCCCTTCATTCTCTTCAACACACGCACACAAAGAGACATCAGCAACAACAGCAAGAGGGGGTTGGTCCAACAATAAGTGTAGATTATAATAAACGAGATGTCTCTATTTGGGTTTCCAGATTTCCACTCCAGCCCTTTCTTTCTAATCACAGCCCAATAGACGAAATGCTTATAGACGACAACCACAATGCAGACTCACAAACACTAGTACGTGTCTTTCATGCATTCAAGACCATAATCTCTTTCAAAATACCAATTTTAAGACTTACCGATGTTTTTTGACAGTGGGCGGCGTGCTACCCTCACTCTCATATGTTTGACTGCCACTATTATTTAGTGGCTGCTCATCCCCATGGCTCTCGTTGCCATCATTTATATTTACCCTCTTTCCACGCCTCGGCATGTTGTACCTGTCAAGGATTCGATAACTTTCTTAGAAATGCAAATTTAATTAATAACATGTTTATAATAACTATCATAAAATTTGTACTTTAGTAGGATTAACAAACCAACATAATTGTAAAAAAATTAAAAAATGAGATTTGTAACAGATTAAATTACAACGATAGTTTGGTTCAAATGACACTAAGCATAGTTTAATGTAAATAATACCAAGCAGTAGAAAATAGAAAGATAATTAAACCAGTGTATTAAATTCACAATGAACATATTCGAAATTACAGACATAATATTACAACAAGATTTAAGACATAAAATTACAGACATATAATAAACCCAATTGAAAATCATGTAAACTACAATACGACATCTTCCAGTACATCGCCCTCTTCTCCATCCTTGCGGAGCCAAGTCCCGCAAATTCCAACATCAGTTGTGTTTACATCAAACACAGGAAACTCAGAAGCAATGTAACTGTTCATGTCTTCACCGTCTTCATCGTCTGAAGTATCACCCAGTTGGAATACATCTCTTGGTTGCATAGGGATAGCCACATACGATTTTGGCAGGGTTGGATCTTCAATGTAGAACACTTGTTGCATTTGGGATGGAAACACAAATGGCTCATGGCTAATGTGTGTACCGATGTGAATCAATTTTGAGAAGTTTACAACTGTGAAGCCAAGATTGTCCTTGTTGTTAGCAAAATTCCTATCAAACTCAGCCCAATCCCCACGAAATAAGACAACACGGAAATGGCCAAAATAATTCAACTCAATGATATCCGTGAGCACTCCATAGTAGTCGAGATCTCCATCTACAGACCTCGTGTCCGATTTGGAAGCATAACTTCTAGTCTTAGACGTCACTACCATTCCACTATTTTGAGACTTCAAATTACATTCACGATCCTTAGTACGAAATCTAAAACCATTGAATATGTATCCTCCGTATCTTTTGACCATCTGATAGGGACCTTTGGCAAGTACTTGTATTTCAGATGACGCACCTTCAGGACCCAAAGAATGTACCTATTAATTTTGCGCAAATCGTATCAGCACCAACTAAAATGTAGATATAATAAAGATTAACTTGCATAACTGTAATTCACCTACATGAGATTCAAACCACTTATGAAATTTTTCATTCATCAGCTTGTTTTGTTCACGTGGTGGTAGTCTTCTTGGTCTAGCCCTTCGTTTGATGTCCCTGACAAATTCGCTAAAAAACAAGCAATTAAAATTAGGAATAACAAAAGTATCAAAAATATCGAACTCCGCGGTTTTCACTGTATTCGATTTAAATTCAAAAGCAACTTACTTTCGAAATGGTTCCACTGATGCATGATGGTCTAGCACATATCGATGTGCCTGTTCCCACGCTAAGCTATCGAGCTCAAATGCATCAACTTTACCAACAGTAGTGCCAGCGGTATCAAAAAGATATTGAGCACCATCAAGGTTGGAAATGTCTGGATTTCTACGTGGTCTACTGGAAGATGTCTCCACACCAGGCAATACCTGGAAAAAAAATGTGAGCACTCCTCTGATAGATATCCCTGGGCTATTGACCCTTCAGGATATGCTCTATTTTTCACATAACCCTTTAGCCGGTATAGGTACCTGAACATGTACAATTAATAAACTAGAGCGGATTAGGGGATTAAAAGAAATGAGCTTTTGAAAATTCAATTTCGTAAGATGAATGAATTATTTTACCTCTCAATGGGGTACATCCACCGATAGTGAACAGGACCACCGCTTCTGGCTTCACCAGCAAGGTGGATTATCAAGTGAATCATAATAGTGAAGAACGATGGAGGAAATATCATCTCCATTTTACTAAGTGTCAATGCCGCCTGCTGCTCCAATTGGTCCAGATCTTCAACACGAAGCATTCTTGAGCAAATATCTTTATATATGCTACAAAGATCTTTCAGGACAGTAGTGACTTGCTCACACATTGAAGACCTTAGGGCCACAGGAAGGAGATCCTGCATTAGGATGTGGTAGTCGTGTGACTTTAGACCCTGAAACCTCTTCTCTTTAAAGTTGACACATCTTGCCATGTTAGAAGAATAGCTATCGGGGACTTTAAGTTCAAGTAGTACTTTGCAAAACAATTCCACCTCCGATTTTGACATTGAATAGATTGCAGGAGGTAGGAGTACTTTCCCGTTCGGCAATTCTTCTGGGTGCAACTCATGTCGGATGCCCATTGACTTCAAATCAAGTCGGCTCTTGAGATTGTCCTTTGTCTTCCGATCATCTCCCATAACTGTTCCTATACAATTCTCACCAATATTTTTTCCGATATGCATCACATCTAAATTATGTCGCAGTAAGTTGAATTCCCAATACGGCAACTTGAAGAAAATACTCTTCTTCTTCCATGCACCTAAACTCGTCAAGTTTTGATCCTCATCTTCGCCATATAGATCGGTCTCCTCACCTTACTCCGGCCTTGCCCTTTTCTTGCCCTTTGTCCTGACTTCTGGTTCTTTTCCATATTTGAATTGATAACCATCTACCCGCCTCAAAATATCTGAACCAGAAGAAGACCCAGGAGCATGTTCCCACTCGTCGGTGCCATCAAATGTCGCTGCCTCTGCCCGAAATATATGTGTCTCAGGCAACCATCTCCTATGACCCATATAGCAAAACTTTCTGCCATTGTACAACCACCTTGAACTAGTTTGGTCAGCACAACATGGACATGCATAACGTCCTTTAGTACTATATCCAAATAAATTTGCATATGCTGGAAAATCATTGATTGTCCAAGACAACACGGCACGAAGAGAAAATGTTTCTTTAGCCACAACATCATAGGTTGGAACACCCAGCCACAACTTCTGAAGTTCATCTATTAACGGTTGTAGGTACACATCTATATCATTTTCAGGACCTTTCGGTCCAGGAACTATCATGGACAAAATAAATGAGGACTGCTTCATGCATTTCCAAGGCGGCAAATTGTATGGTATCAACACAACCGGCCATATGCTGTATGTACTACTCATTTGCCTGAAAGGGTTGAAACCATCACTAGCTAGTCCAAGTCTCACATTTCGAGGATCTTCCGCAAAATTAGAATATCTTTCATCAAATTTTTTCCAAGATTGAGAATCAGCAGGATGTCTAAGAATCCCATCATTAGTGCGACCTTCAGCATGCCATTTCATATCAGAAAAAGTTTTCGTAGACATAAACAACCTTTGTAGCCTAGGAATCAGAGGAAAGTAACGCAATATTTTGGCAGGCTTCTTTTTCCTACTTCGCTTAGTAGATCCACTGGCTCCCTCGTCTTGATTTGGTCTTTCTTTCCATTTCGAAGAACCACACACTTCGCAATTCTCCAGACTTTCCTTACCACTCGTGAAAAGCATACAGTCATTTGGACATGCTGCTATCTTCTCATATCCTAGATCGAGAGAACTTAGGAATTTTTTGATTTTATAGGCTGAGTTTGGAATACAGATTTCAGGAAATGCTTCATTCAACAATTCAAGTAGCATAGTGAAGGACTTAGCAGACCACCCGTTTAAACATTTAATCTGAAATAGTCTGACAATGAATGAGAACTTAGAAAATTTGGTGCAGTCGCGGTACAACGGAGTACTAGCATCTTCAAGTAACTTAGCGAAGGATTCTTGCTACTTATTATTTTTAGGGGTAGGGCCAGACATTTCCTCGTCCACCCCACCACCAATCTGGTTTGTTTCTGTTGACTCATTGTGAACTTCGGTTGTTGGGTCATTGGTGTGGAAAGGAACATTATGAATCCCCATGGCATCTTGTAACAAAGCATGCATCTCATCGGGAACGCTTAAGTCTTCGTTCACTAAGGGCTCAGCTTCATTTTCTAATACAACCGGACGAACAGGAGCTGCCGTATGATCCTCTCCATGACAAAACCACCTTGTGCACCCTTGAAGAAAACCGTTGATAGCCAAGTGTGTATGTACTACGTCACATGTCCTCAGCATACAATTTGTACAGCGGAGGCATGGACAAAGGATTAGGTTGGGATCACGGAAATGTCGTTTGGCAAAGATAATAAAATCTTTAATACCATCACGGTACTCCTTGGATAATCGTGGTTTACTAATCCAACTTCTATCCATTATATCAATAGCACACAGTCTGAAATTAAAATTTGATATATTAAATAGTAATAACAGTAAAAGGCATTTTGTATATTAAATTTCACCTATTTGAAAACCATCCCTAGCTGCAAATAAATAAACGATATAATCCTTAACTGTAAAATAAAGAAATTGTGACTCCAAAAAATGTACAAAAAAAAACTACATCTTAACACAATCTACTCTATTCACCGAACCCTAAACGACCTTTTGTGGAAATGATCACAACCACCTTAGTGGTATTTTATCGCACACCCTGTGTTCGAGCATAAAAAAAAATCGACTATAGTCTCCCCTGTATTTGGCTTTCCGTTCAAGGAGATGATGATGGTAAAGGGTATTTTGCTGATGAAGAGGAATCGGCCGAATAATGAGCGCGTCGTGCTGTAACTATGGTAACAAGAAGATCTGATGACTCATGAACTATTCTGTTCATGACTACTAATAATCACTTATCTCATAATAATAATAATAATAATAATAATAATAATAATAATAATAATAATAATAATAATAATAATAATAATAATAATAATAATACTAAACAAAAGAAACAGTAAAAGAAAAATGAAAATGTCCAGTATGTAAGCATATATTTTTCAGAGTGAACCAATTGTTGTACATAGCCGGAGGATTTTGGCATACAGCTATAGCATCCTCAGTTCACAGTGAACCCATTTTGGTCAAAAAAACATGCCAAAATGACAATCAGATGCATGGGATAAGCTTCAATTCATTAACAGTGTAAGAAAATGAAGATGCTAGCAGCATACTTAGTTTGGAAGTGAACCCATTTTGTTAAAAAACCATGCCAAGGATTGCAATCAGGTTACATTAACAGTATCTGAAAATAAAAAATTTCCCATTATCTGAGCTTGTATGTTGCTCTACTACTTCTTCAGCCCAACTAAATCTTAAACCCAATTGTTGTGCATATCCGGCCGTTGGATTTTGGCATACGTACCTATACCATCCTCAGTTCACAGTGAACCCATTTTGGTAAAAAAAACATGCCAAGATGACAATCAGATGCATGAAAATAAGCTTCACTAACAACAAAAAAAGAAAATGGGGATGCTAGCAGCATACTTAGATTGGAAGTTAACCCATTTTGGTATAAAAAACCATGCCAAAGATTGCAATCAGGTTACTTTAACAGTATTTGAAAATGAAAAATTTTCAATTATCTGAGCCTATATGTTGCTCTACTAATTCACTGTGCCCAACTAAATCTAAAACCCAATTGTTGTGCGTATCCGGAGGATTTTGGCATACGTACCTATAGCATCCTCAGTTCACAGCGAACCCATTTTGGTCAAAAAAAACATGCCAAGATGACAATCAGATGCATGAAAATAAGCTTCACTAACAGTAAAAGAAAATGAGGATGCTAGCAGCATACTTAGTTTGGAAGTGAACCCATTTTGTTAAAAAATCATGCCTAAGATGGCAATCAGCTTCTCTAACAGTTTCTGAGAATGAAAATTTTCCATTATCTGAGCTTATATGTTGCTCTACTACTTCTTTAGCCCAACTAAATCTAAAATCCAATTGTTGTGCATATCCGGTTGGAGGATTTTGGCATACGTACCTATAGCATACTCAGTTCACAGTGAACCCATTTTGGGTAAAAAAACATGCATGCCAAGAAGACAATCAGATGCATGAAATCAGCTTCATTAACAGTGAAAGAAAATGGGGATGCTATGCAGCATACTTAGTTTGGAAGTTAACCCATTTTGTGTTAAAAAACCATGCCAAAGATTGCAATCAGGTTACTTTAACAGTATCTGAAAATGAAAATTTCCCATTATCTGAGCTTATATGTTGCTCTACTACTTCTTTAGCCCAACTAAATCTAAAATTCAATTGTTGTGCATATCCGGCCGGAGGATTTTGGCATAAGTACCTATAGCATCCTCAGTTCACAGTGAACCCATTTTGGGTAAAAAAACATGCATGCCAAGAAGACAATCAGATGCATGAAATCAGCTTCATTAACAGTGAAAGAAAATGAGGATGCTATGCAGCATACTTAGTTTGGAAGTGAACCCATTTTGTGTTAAAAAACCATGCCAAAGATTGCAATCAGGTTACTTTAACAGTATCTGAAAATGAAAATTTCCCATTATGTGAGCTTATATGTTGCTCTACTAATTCACTGTGCCCAACTAAATCTAAAATCCAATTGTTGTGCATATCCGGCCGGAGGATATTGGCATACGTACCTAGAGCATCCTCAGTTCATAGTGAACCCATTTTGGGTAAAAAAACAAACATGCCATGAAGACAATCAGATGCATGAAATCAGCTTCATTAACAGTAAAAGAAGATGAAATTTCCATTATCTAAGCATATATTTTTCTATTAATTCTTCATCTCAACTAAACCATTCATGTTAAGGAAATCAAGATGAATAAACTGAAAAAAGCTGCTTTTTTTGAAAAATAAGGGAAATCAAGAGATCATACCGAAGAGAGAGAGAGGGAGCGGGGCGACGAGGGCGGGGGCATAGGAGGGAGAGAGAGAGCGGGGCGACCGCCGATTCACCTCCAAATAGAGAGAGGGAAGAGGGAAATCGAAAAGGACGAAGGGAAGAAGTGACGATTTCGAAAGGTCGAAGGCCGTCGAAGATGACGAAGCGGCGGAGGCAAACGCGCGGGAAGTAGAGCGAGGAAGGAGGGAAACGAAGCGCCCCTTCCCTTTTTTTTTGGGGGGGGTTGGGGATTTGGAAAAATGGGAGCGAAAGATTAGGGTTCGCGGGTTTTATCGCAGTTATTCACCAGCGTTTTAATTAGACACGCCGGTGAATGTTTCCGTATATTCGCCGGCGTTTATAATAAAAACGCCGGTGAATAATAAACTGCACCGGCGTTTTTAAGTAAAACGCCGGTGAATACTAACATACACCGGCATTTTAAATCGACCGCCGGTGTATGACCATCCCATCTGGCGCCCAATTCCTACTCGCTCCCTACCCCGGCGCTACTAGTAAACCGCCGGGGAATAATCGCCGATAAAACAAGTATCTTTTGTAGTGCCGGGGGTTTAAAAATATTTTACCGAATTTATAATTATTTTTTAGAATTTTTAATTAATTTTCCTGAATTTTTAATCATTTTTTCACAATTTTTTAATAAATAATTCTAATTTAATAAATAAAAAATTAATTTTTAATACCATTTATGACGTGGCGCAATCTGGGGTGCTCATCAACCCTAAACGCAAATATCTGAGTAATCGGACGGTCCGAGTGGCTCGGCAGCACTTTTCTCCGCTTGTGAAAGTCGATGCCCTGGTAGCTCGGCAAAGTTCCTCGGCAGCTCGGTAGCTCGGCGCTTCATGAGCGGCCGAGCTACGTGGCTAAATCTGGAGCGTCCATCAGGGCGCGAATCTCGATGTAGGAGGCTCAGATCACGAGAAAACGTGATTTTTCGTTTTGTGGGCGTGTATGAATCTGAGCCGCTCATCAACTTTGGGTGCGAATCTTGGGACAATCAGACGGCCTGAGTAGCTCGGCAGCATTTTTTTCCAAATGTGGAGGTCGGTGCCTCGGTAGCTCGGCAGAGTGCCTCGGTGGCTCGGCTCCTCATGAGTCGTTGAGCCACGTGGCGACATCTGGAGCGTCCATTAGGGCACGAATCACGATGCAGGCGGCTTAGATCACAATAAAACGTGATTTTATCATTTTGTGGGCGTGTATGAATCTGAGCCGCTCATCAACTTTGGGCGTGAATCTTGGGACAATCAGACAACCCAAGGTGTTCGGCATCATTTTTCTCCAAATGTGGAGGTCGGTGCCTCAGTAGCTCGGCTCCTCATGAGTCGTTGAGCCATGTGGCGACATCTGGAGCGTCCATCAGGGCACGAATCACGATGCAGGCGGCTCAGATCAAGAGAAAATGTGATTTTGTCATTTTGTGGGCGTATCTGAATCTGAGCCGCTCATCAACTTTGGGCACGAATCTTGGGACAATTAGACGGCCCAAGGAGTTTGGCATCATTTTTCTCCAAATGTGGAGGTCGGTGTCTCGGTGGCTCGGCAGAGTGCCTCGGTGGCTCGGCTCCTCATGAGGCATTGAGCCACGTGGCGACATCTGGAGCATCCATCAGGGCACGAATCACGATGCAGGCGGCTCAGATAACGAGAAAACGTGATTTTGTCATTTTATGGGCGTGTCTGAATCTGAGCCTCTCATCATCTTTTGGTACAAATCTTGGGACAATCCTACGTCCCACAGAGTTTGGCAATATTTTTCTCCAAATATGGAGGTCGGTGCCTCGGTAGCTCGGCAGAGCGCTTCGATGACTCGGCGCCTTGTGAGTTGCCGAGCTGCGTGGCTAAGTCTGAACCGTAGCCGCCCTTCTCTATTCTGTCGTTTAGCCTTCCTTAACGGGCTTGAGGGGGGCCCCAAGCGTTACAAAGCCCAAGAGTCGCTTCTTTCACTATAAGTTTTCATCCCCTACCCTCTCTCTCATTCTTTCACTTTTCACTCTCAGAATTCACTTTCGCTTTCGATTTGCTCTGCTAGCAGAGATTTTTGCTCAGCGGTGGTTGCATTAGCTATCGTGGCAGGTTAGGCAATTTCCGGCGAGGTTTTTCTGACCGAGAATGTCACACCAAGGTTACTATATATATATTCTCACTCTCATATATATACCCTATGAGATGTCACGAGCGTCCTCGGGTAGTGAGGCTTCTTCCTCGGGAGGTCGGAGTGATCGGCAGTTATTTCCCGAGGAGGGGGAAGAAGTGCGGAGCCGAGCGAGGGGAAGGAGATAACAGGGTCGTCTGCGGCCGAGCCGACCACTTCGCTCGTCAAGGAAAATGGGAAGGAGGTGGCTAGGCCAGTGGTCATCGAGACAGTGGTAGAGACCGTGAGACCAGCAGGAGAAATGGGTCGGCTGCCGACAGTGTTATCCGACCACGGGGGGATCAGGCAGTATACCGTCGAGCTACTGACCAAGGCCATCTACGGACGCTCGGAAACATACGAAGAGAACGAACCGAGGGAGGTTACCGAAGTCGACGATATACTCTCGATCCTAACCGAACGAGATCAGCTTCGGATTTGGAAGAGCTTCGTCATTCCCCCGGAGTACACCTTGATTCTCCTTGATCCCGGGGTGCAGGCGTGCACAGCATTCATGCCCGACACTTGCGTCTTCGCCTACGACGCGTTAAATGCCGGGCTGCGTCTCCCCCTCCATCCCTTCGTGACCGAGGTGCTCCGGTGGTATGGACT
The DNA here is from genome assembly GCA_017893485.1 of Hemerocallis citrina. NCBI lineage: Eukaryota > Viridiplantae > Streptophyta > Magnoliopsida > Asparagales > Asphodelaceae > Hemerocallis > Hemerocallis citrina. The sequence continues at coordinate 149,934,897 of CM030365.1, read as the reverse complement.
GAGCCCGACCCAGTTCATGTCGAACATGTGGCGACATGTGCTTGAATTTCTGCTCTAATGCCGAACAGCGAAGGTGGAGCCTCAGCTCGTCGTCCTTAGGAGCTTGTACCGGATCAATCGGATGAGCAAGACCGAACACCGGTACTATCTGTCACGTCGGAAAGGCGTCAAGTTGATAGAGAACCCAGACTCTATCAAGTCATGGAAGGGTAAATTCTTCTTAATCCGAGGCCCTTCGTCGCTTCCCGACCCGGTGGAAAGAGGACGTGCCGAAGTATGCAAAGGCCGAGCCGGTGTTGACTCCGGTCGAAGCGGAGGTTGCGACGAAGCTGGTCGGCCTCCCGATGTTGAGTTGGAGGGACATGACCGAGGAGGTGCTCCACGGGTCGGGCCTTAGTCCGATCGACCCGAGTACGCTCCGGACATCTCTATTTCCTTGTTTACTTTTTGTTACGCATTATTTTTTCTAACTTTGTTTTCTTTATTCGACAGAGGCTCCAAGCATGGACTTTAGGGCAATCATGGCCGAGTGGAATATGGCCACCGAGGCCAAGAAGTGGAAGAGGACGAGCACGGGGCCTTCGTCCGGCCGACCCACCAAGGTTCCTTCAGCCGCGGTCGTGGATCTGGCCTCTCCTCGACGATTAGCCTCGGCTGTAGGTCTTCTTCAGCCGACCCCTTTTGATCCTTCGGGAGAAGGCTTCTCCATCTCGACAGCTTTGGCGCTCGAGGCCCTGCCCCTTACCGAGCAGGCCGAGGCCATACTGACCGAAGGCCACAAGAAACTGTTCGTCCCTGATTGGTGGGTGATGAACCACGACGATTTCTTGGGGGATTCGGCGATGAGTATGCAGGCTCTTCTTCATCTCCCGATCCCAAAAGATCGAGCCGCACTGAAGGTAGGGACGACAGGTGACGATGCTCTAGAGGTAGCTCGGTCGCTTATGTCGGTAAGTTTTCTTAGTTTATTTCGATAATCTTTGAAAATTTTCTAAGTTTCTAGCTCGGCTTTCAATGCGCTCTAACTGCTTCATCTTGCTGGCCACGTGCCACTTCAGCCACCTTCTCGATCAGTACGCCGAGCAGAAGAGGGAGTTGAAGGCCTCTTGAGACAAAGACCGAGCAGAAAGGGCGAGGGTGGTGAAGTAGTTCGAGGCGGAGCAGCGCCGCTAGGATGCTTTGGCAGCACAGGTCACCGACTTGGAGGCGGCCTTGGTGCAGGCGAGGGAGAAGCTTGCCTCGGAAGTGGCTAAGGCAGCTGAGGAAGCCGAGGAGAAGAGGGCCTTGGAGGCCGTGATGCGGCAGAAAGACGAGGCCGTAGAGGCGGCAAAGGCAGAGATAGAGGCCGAGGCCAAGAAGCACATGATGGCCAACATGGAGCAGTCCTATGCCACCGCGCTTGAGCACGTCAAGGCTCGAATTCCCGGCTTCGACAGGTCAGGGTACGGGCTGTGGGGTCCAGTCGGTGAGGAGGACCCGGAAGCCGAGCAAGAGGCCGAAGGAGAGGAAGGGGACGAGCAACAAGGTGATGAGGCCATGGTGGTGGAGGGAGGGGGCGACGAGGTTGTGGCCGACCCCCTAGCCAAAGTGGCAGAGGAATGGGAGCCGTCTACCGAGGTGCCCGTCGCCGAGCTACCACCTAAGGTGGCCCCTTGACCTTTGTTGCCTTGTATTTTTTCTTCTCTTTTTTCATGTATCGCCTTGTAGTAGACTGGCCACCGCTTTTTTTTGTTATGAATGAAATTTTGCTTTCTTTGACTAAGAGTTGGGGTCGATCTTGTTTTGGATACGTCTTGATTTGAAATTTGGCTATGTGTTGCTCGGGCTTAGTGCTGTTGTGTTCTTTCAGTTCGCCGAGTTGCGTCTAGCGGAGGCATCGCCAAACACGATAGCGGCTGAGGTCTCTCGTCTTCGAGCTGACTTAGGAGTGACAAAGTTGGCCTTTTTTCGCAGTCGAGAGTGTTTTCTCAAGAGCGAGTTGGATCTAGACCATCTCAAGCTAACGTTGTCGAAGCGTCTCTCCGAGCTGAAGCAACTAAAGAAATGAGCTCGAGAAGCTCCTCCCGAAGGGGAGGTGGAGTCACTTTGGCAGGTGCTATTTGATGTCTCGGTGGAGAGGGATGAACTGTTAGCTGAGGTCCACGAGTTGACGATAGCAGAAGACGAGCTTTCGGCGGGGAAAGAGGAACTGGTAGCAGCGAATGGCAAGTTGACGGCGAAGCTTGACGAGCTGAAGAGGGTTATAGTCGACAAGAGTATCGAGGTTACTCATCTCCGTCGAATTATTACCGACAGCTCTGGTGATGCAAGCACTACTCGGCTTCCTCGCTTCAAGATAGCCGTGAAGGACGACTCTCTGAAGCAATGAATTGTCGAACTCGAGGCGGAGGTCTCTCGCCTCAAACCCCAACCTGAACGAATTAATGTCAGAAGCACGTCGTGTACTCGTGAAGAGAGCGGGAGAGGAATTTCCTTTTACGAGCTTGCGACTCGCTCGCCTGCTGCTCGGCAGAGCCCTGTTGACGCACAAAGTGGGGTGGCTGCTTCGTCGAGCGGAGCGTCCGTTGGGGCCACCGTCAGAGGCAGTGCTGAAGATGCTTTTCAGTTTCCCGGTCTAGATATGAGCTCCGAGGTTAGGCATTGTCGTCCCCGGGTGTCTTTGAACCGGAACATCCCTGCCCCGAGGAGGCATTGAAAGAGTTGTCTTGTAATTTTGGCTTTTCAAATTTTGTTACTCATCGTAGAGAAGAGTAGCTGGTCTTGTAATCTGAATTTCCTCAAACTTTAAACTTTATAGAAGTGAGAGCTTGTTTATTCTTTTGCGCTTGTGCGTTTGCATGTTTTGTTAATCATCTATGGTTGTAGGACCACTTCTTACCCGCTTATGAGCGCAGAGTAGAAGCAAAGTCGAGCCAAGCTTTGAACTCCGAACTCTTTGTTTGAGTAGGTTTCAAAGGTTGTGGGAGCAGTTCCGAATGGCGAACCACTTCTAGCTCGCTTAAGAGCGAGCTTGCGAAGTGGAATCGAGCCATGTTTTGGACTCCGAACTCGTCGTTTGAGTAAGTTTCGATGGTTGTGGGAGCATTTTCGAATGGCGAACCACTACTACCTCGCTTAAGAGCGAGCTTGCAAAGCGGAATCGAGCCAAGTTTTGGACTCCGAACTCATCGTTTGAGTAAGTTTCAATGGTTGTGGGAGCAGTTCCAAATGGCGAACCACTTCTAGCTCGCTTAAGAGCGAGCTTGCGAAGCGAAATCGAGCCAAGTTTTGGACTCCGAACTCATCGTTTGAGTAAGTTTCAACAGTTATGGGAGCAGTTCCGAATGGAGAACCACTTCTAGCTCCCTTAAGAGCGAGCTTGCGAAGTGGAATCGAGCCAAGTTTTGGACTCCGAACTCGTTGTTTGAGTAAGTTTCAATGGTTGTGGGAGCATTTCCGAATGGCGAACCACTTCTAGCTCGCTTAAGTGCGAGCTTACGAAGCGGAATCGAGCCAAGTTTTGGATTCCGAACTCGTCATTTTTTTGAAAACACAATTAGGGTTTTAAACGGAGAGATAAAACAATCACAAGAGAATTTTTATGCGAAGAAAGTTCTTCATTAATAATTTCTAATCGGACCCTTCTAAGTTGCAGGCCGTTATTACAATGGGAAAATAAAGAAGCAAGTACAAATAAAAAGAAGATAGGAATGGCTCGACATTTGATGGTACTCAGAGAGGCGTTCAAACACCCTCTTGGTACTTCTTGGTATCTCTCTGCCTTCGAGATCTTCAAGACGATATGCTCCGGGCCGAACTACTTTGGAGACCTTGTATGGTCCTTCCCAATTCGGGGCTAGCTTGCTCTTTTGGCTGGGGAATGATATGGCTAGCTTTCTGAGGACTAAGTCCCCCTCCTTGAGATCTGTGGGACGGACCCTTTTGTTGTAGGCCTACTCGATTCTTCTCTGGTAATTTTGCTGGCGAATCGAAGCTCTTTCACGGAGTTCATCGATGAGGTCCAAATTTGCTCGGAGCTCTTTGGCGTTCTGCTCTTCATTATAGGCAACAAGGCGAGGGGATGGCAAACCAACTTCTAAAGGGATTACGGCCTCGGACCCGTAGGTGAGGTTGAAGGGCGGCTCTCCTGTGGGGGTCCTTTTTGTAATGCGATAGTTCCATAATACGTTAGGAAGTTGTTCCGCCCATAAGCCTTTGGCCGATTTGTCTAGTCTCTTCTTGATGCCTAAGAGGATCTGTCTGTTGGCATTCTCTACTTGACCGTTGGATTGAGGATGGGAAATGGAGGAGAAGCTTTGCTGAATGCCGAGGTCTTCACATAAAGAGCAGAATGTTGTCCCCGTAAACCGTGTTACATTATCTGTTACTAGAACTCGAGGTATGCCGAACCTACAGATTACATTTTTTCAGAAGAACTGCAGCACTTTGTTCTCGATAATGGTTGCAGTGGTTCGGCTTCGATCCATTTGGAGAAATAGTCGATTGCCACGACTAGGAACTTGCTGATAAAGAATTTGCGGTTCAGATCTTGCTCTGAGAAGAGCACTTCCTCCAGCTCGTCTACCGGTTCTGAAATAGGCTGGGTGTTCCCGTGGGGAATTTCAAGGGTCTCAAGGGAAAGGATGGGTCCTCCGGTCGAGGTCATGTAGTATTTGCGGGCCATCTCCTGACTTCCCCTTACTTCCCCTACACCTGCCATGGTGGGGAACTTCATTTTTAGATGATAAGCTGACGGGATGGCTTCTAAAGCAGCTAGGCCAGGTTGACCTAGGATCACATTGTAAGCGGCGGGGACGTCGACAACCATGAAGTCCATTGGCTCCGTTAGAGTAGTAGGAGTTTTACCAACGGTTACGTCGAGGGTTATAACACCTTCGATCATCACTGGCACTCCCGTGAACCCATGGAGAGTATAGCCGGTGGACTTGATCCTGTCCCGCGATAATTTGGGCTTTTGAAAGGCCGCCAGGAAGAGGATGTTGACAGAACTGCGTTATCCACTAGAATTCTTTCCACTTTGAAGTTTGCCATGTGGAGATTAATCACCAGTGCATCACAGTAGGGGGTTCGGACACCCTCTAGATCTTCATCTGAGAAAGGAACCAGGACTCTAAGACTTTTGGGAGGGGTTATGCCGTGCACCGAATTGACTTTCCTGATGTAAGCCTTTCGAGATGAATTAGAGGTTCCTCCCATTGGACCTCCGTGGATGAGGTGCAAAATGCGTTCTTCTTTGAATTTGGGAGTCTCGTCACGCCTCTCGAGCCACTTGTTATCCCCCCTGGGGGTGGAGGAAGGTCGACCCGGTCCTTTCTTACAAACTTGGAGTGCTGCCCTCTCTAAATAAGGGCTTTGATCTCATTCTTTAGGGCCCGACAGTCATTGGTGTCTTGGCCGTGATCTCGATGGTAGCAGCACCATTTCTCCTTATCCCTCTTCTTCCCGAGAGTATTCATCTTTGGGGCAGGAGGTAGGATCTCCTCTTTCTCTACCTCCATATGAATGGTTGAGACATTGGCGTTGAAAGGGGTAAACTTTTCAAATCTGGGAGGTGGACGACGCTGAACCCTGTTGTCCTTCTGGAGCTTTTTAGCTCCTTCGTCTTCAGCGGCCTTCCTCTTATTTCCAGAAGAGGATCCCTCAAATGTGGGGCGATGTTCAGCTTCCTCCGCCCGGATGTACTTCTCGCTTCGAGAAGAAGATCGGAGAAGTCTCGTGGGGGCTTTTTGGCTAGGGAGGACCGAAGGTTCGAGTTGAGGACATTGGACTGGAAGGCGGCTGCAGCGACCGATTAGTCGAGGGAGGTGATGGACCTAGCTTCCACAGTAAACTGCTTAACATAGTCTCTAAGTTTCTCGCCCTTCTTTTGATTAAGAAAGTGTAGTGAAATACTCGTCTTTTCGGAACGGCGGCTGCTCACGAAGTGGGTAATGAAGAGGGTCTCGAACTGTTCAAAAGAGAAGATGGAAGATGGGACGAGGGGAGAGTACCATTCCCGAGCCGGGCCTTTGAGAGTGGCTGGGAAAGTCTTGCATAGGAGGGCATCGGAGGCTTGATGGATCATCATGAGAGTTTTGAAACTCTCGATGTGATCCATGGGATCTGACTCCCCCATATATGTCTCGAACTGTGGGGGCTTGAAGTTTGCTGGAATGGGTGCTTCCATGATGGTTCGAGAAAACGGAGGTCTGCTTGGTCGAAGGGTCCTTCCTCTCAGTTCCGCGTCCCTATCGAGTTGACCGAGGCGCATCTCCATCTCGTGGAGGCAGCGGTAGACGGCATCATCCCTTTGACGATATCCTGGTGAGCCTCTGGACTCGTCTTCGTACGAAGGGGAGCGTGGGCTACGGCATCGGTAGCTCGGAGACTGGTGAGGGCTGGGAATGTGATGGCGGTGGCTCGGAGCTTGAGGAGGACTGAGGGATCGATGGCGAGGGCTCCAAACCGGTAGTGGAGCAGGGACCCTCTGAACATTATTATTGTTGTTTGGCTGGAGATTAAGGGCCTGCAAGATTGTTGCTTGGAACTCTTGGAATTTTGCTCGAGTGATAAGTCTGTTCTGGTCCCTCTGGGGCTGTCGACAGCGGGAGAGTGATGCCTTCTTCGATGGTACTCAGGGGACTCCCTCCGCCTCCAATGAAGAGGGTACCTCCTGTGGTCGCGACGGTGAGGAGATCGCGCATTTGGACGTTCTGAGCGGGAGACTCCCTTACGGGGCCCACCTTTCATCCAAACGGTGGTGAAGGTCCTCTTCTTTCTGCCGGTTGATGATGACGTTGCGGAGGTCTTCTAAGGGCCAAGGGTTATGAGATGCCATGGATTGGTTGAAGGGTTATGTACGGAGATATGGTCGCGGTGAAGAGGTTGCTTCTGAGGGTGAGGACGAGAGGTCCCTATACCTCTGGGGCCCGAGTGGAGCCTGCTAGTGTTGAAGATTTTGGGGAGAAGGCTGCCCCTGCTGCAGCGGCTGATCGGGTTGGGGAGGGAGCTGTCCCTGAGGCTGGATGGGTTGGAGGGGAGCCTCCGGTTGTGGTTGAGGAGGAGTGGATCCACGGTTGGACCCTCTAGATTTCAGCTTCCTTGGTGGCATGGCTGAAGGCGGTGTTGACCGGTGGAAGAGGTTGGACTGCTATTCGTCTTTCCCACAGACGGCACCAATCTGTTGCCACTGAAATCGGTGTGGGGGCAAACAGATAGATTTGTAGATTCGAGGGAAGTTGAATAGTCAAACCTGAACACCTTTACCGGAGCTTGACCGTGATTCTCCCATTGTTGACCTGCAAAAAGTGCGAAACACCGGGGTTGATTCCGGTGACGCACCCTCCGACGCTCTTGTCAGTAATCAGAAAGATTATGACAGAGCTTTAATTGGCAAAAGATTGATTACCTGGTAACAGTGGGGGATGGGGGGTATTTATAGCCGCCTTAGGAACCAGTTTTGGGATAAGATCAAATCCATACTTCCCAGTGAATGGATAGAAGTGATCAGGACCGTTGATTAAGGACAATCATATACCCTAATTCTATCCAGCTGGACTGGGTTTCTTGCAGGTTGGAACCCGCACCCAGTAAGACGGATCCGTTTATGGGTTATTGGGCATTTGGAAAAAGGCCCAGTTCCCATTTCGGACCCATTTGTAGGTGAAATTACCATTTTACCCCCGAGTTTTAAGATTCGTGCCCGATTTGAATGGTCCCGATTTAATCCTATTTTTAGCCATATCACATAGCAACAATACAATTCTACTACAATGACCATAATTTATAGCAATTAATATGCAATTCATCAAGCATTCATTTTTATTTATCTAATTAGTTCCTTTTTAGAGCCAACACATGGTTATCTTATTAGTTTCTTTAGCAATTTCATCAATCACAACCCTAGCATGATGTCTATTTTAGAAGTAGAGAAATCGCCCACCTATTTGGAGAAAAACAAATATAAAGCTCCTAGAAATCTCTTTGAACACACGAACGGTCATTCTTCTCCTAGATTGTGCCACCACGAGAGCCTTCTCCTCCTTGTGCAAATGAACCCGAGCTCCCTTCTCCTCCTTGATGAAAGGCCGGCCTCTACTTGGGAAGGAACACACACAAAAGCTCTCAATCTTTTTCTCACAAAAAGGCTCTCAATCTTTTTACTCACTCTTGTTTCTTTTCTTTCTTTCTCTTTCAATTTTTATCAATGTACTACATGAAGAGAACTGGGGGGTATTTATACTTATTTTTGAGTGAAATGGAAAGCTAGGACTGATCTAGATGGTTAAAAATAAATGGCTAGGATGTATTAGGGAGTTGTAGCAACCACCCATGAACACAAAACTACCACTCCACTACACTAACTCACCACTTCCCTTCTCTCCATTTCCGGCCAACCCCTTATGCACACAAGGCACGTGCTAGTGCAATGCACGTGTCTCCCATAGTACCCCTAGTTACTAGTTGTACATGATTTAATTAATTAATTGTCTGCAAAATTAGTCTACACTATAAGTCATGATAATTAAAAGAGAAATAAACTAGTGGGCTCAAATCTAGTGGGCTAAAAGTCTATGGGCTATTAATAAAAATAATTAATTAATTAGGGTGGGCTAGAATTAGACAATTAGGCCTAGAGTTTAAATAGGCTTTTAAACAAATAAAAAGGGAAGGATTAAAAATACTTGTTCATGTTATGAAAAGAAATAGTTTTCTAGAGAAAATGCATATGAATTTGTACGTGCAAAACACGTAAAAATCAATAAACTCTTATAATTCAATTATAATTAAAAGTTTAGGATGTTACAGCTTCGATGGGAGCCCCCCAGGGCAGCCCCCCTGGACCTAGGAGGAGGCTGTTTAGGTTGTGGTTGCTGAACTTGTTGGTCGGGTTGAGGAGGAAGATCTTGGAGTGGTGGAGGAAGAGGAAGGTGAGTGGCACTTCGGCTGGACGCCATTGCCTTCCCTTTTCCTTTCGGAGGCATGGCTTAGAAGCTTCCTTCACTGGCGCTATGTGACTGGATTGCTTTTTCTGTTTCCACAGACGGTGCCAATCGGTTACTGCTAATTTTGGTGTGGGAGCAAACAGATCATTTGTGAATTCTTACGGAAACAGTAAAAATGAACATGTTGACTTCTTGTCGGCATTTGACTGTTTCTCGCCGCTGCCGCTAATCTGCAAAAAGTTCAAAATACCGGGATGGATCCCGGTGAGGAACCCTCCAACGCTCAAGTCAGTAATCAGGAAGATTATGAAAGAGTGCTTTGTGGAAAAAATATTGATTACCTCTTTATGGTGGGGGAGGGGGGTATTTATAGTCACCTTTATAGACAGTTTAGAGATAATCATTTATCTCTATGTCCCAGTATTTTTGGATAAGAAACAGAGTTTAATCCGTTTCATGATAAGAGATTTGGTTTAAACCGTTCCTTAGAGATAACCATGAATTTGAATTACTCTTTAAATATCATGGGCTGGGTTGTAATGGGCCATCACCCTTACCCAGTAAGACAGACTCGTTTTTGGGTCATTGGGCTTGGAAAAGACCCAGTTCCCATTTCGGACCCGTTTTTTGTGAAAATTACCATTTTACCCCTGAGGGCTTCAAGATCTATGCCCCATTTGAACGGTCCCGATTTAATCCTATTTTTAGCCATATCAATTAGTAATGAGATACTTAGTAAAATACATAGTCTCACAAATGCTAAAAATTCCAAGCTCAAATGAGATGGATTGTAATTCCTTGTATTCTCTTATTTGCTGGATACTTCAAAATGAGAGGGCAAAGAGCGAAAAGTTAACAAACAAGTTCAAAAAAATATGAAACTTTCTTTCTAGTTAGGAATCATCATACACGAGCTAATCCAACTTGTAGAAATGATTTTTGACTCACGGTTTGCAAGATATGATTATGTATCACTTTCAATTAATAAAGTTAATCAATACTCTGTTACCGGAGAAAATTCATTCTTATATCTCATCTGACGATTGATTAGTAACGATATACTTAGTAAGATACATAGTCTCACCAATGTTATAAGTTCCAAGCTCAAATGAGATGGATTGTAATTCCTTGTATTTGTTCGTTACTTCAAAACAAGAGCGAAACGAGTGAAAAATTAACAAACGAGTTTTTTTTATATAAAAGTTGCTACTAGTTAGGAATCAATATACACTAGATAATCCAACTTGTATGAGTGAGTTTTGACTCACGATTTGCAAGATATGACCCGTATCACTTTTAATTAATAAAGTTACCTGATACTTTGATACTAGAAAAAATTCAGCTTATATCTCTCCCGACAGCCTAATTAGTAACGAGATACTTAGTAAAATACATAGTCTCACCAATATTATAAATTCCAAGCTCAAATGAGATGGATTTTAATTCCTTATATTCACTCGATACTTCAAATGAGATCGAAATGTGTGAAAAGTTATCAAAAAAATAGGAGACTTTGCTACTAATTAGGAATCATCATACATGAGCTAATAAAACTTATATAAGTAAATTTTGAGTCACGATTTGCAAGATATGACCCCCTATCACTTTTAATTAATAAAGTTAACTGATACTCCTACACCGGAGAAAATTCAGTCTTATATCTCACCTAAAGCTTGATTAGTAATGAGGTACTTCATAAAATACATAGTATCACCAATGTTATAACTTCCCAACTCAAATGAGATGGATTGTAATTCATTGTATTTGCTCGATACTTCAAAATGAGATCAAAACAAGTGAAAAGTTAACAGACGAATTCAAAAAAATATGAAACTTTACTACTAGTTAGGAATCATCATACACGAGCTAATACAACTTGTAGAAGTGAATTTTGATTCACGGGTTGTAATATATGACCCCGTATCACTTTCAATTAATAAAGTTAACTGATACTTCTACACTGGAGAAATTCAATCTTATATTGCACATGAAGCTTGATCAATAATGAGGTACTTCATAAAATACATAGTATCACCAATGTTATAACTTCCCAACTCAAATGAGATGGATTGTAATTCCTTGTATTCGCTCGATATTTCAAAATTAGAGCGAAACGAGTGAAAAGTTAACAAACAAATTCAGAAAAATATGAAACTTAAGTACTAGTTAGGAATCATCATGCATGTGCTAAGCCAATTTGTAGAAGTGAGTTTTGACTCGCGGTTTGCAAGATATGACCTCGTATCACTTTCAATTAATAAAGTTAACCGATACTGGAGAAAATTCAAGCTTATATCTACCCTGACTGTCACGTTCCGCTTCCCAAAAATACGGAATGCAGGCACATGACACAGCCCAGCGAATGACTTGCGTCATCCATAAGCTGTTATTGTTCCAACTCAACAATATAAATAAGAAGTAATACAACCACGCATGCAGTGAAAGAATAATCACATAAATAACAATATTGGATATTAAGCATAAAAAATAACCAACATCAAAATAACCCAACATCTGGAATATAAGAACTTACCAACTAGCTCGAGAGGCTCCTGCTCCAATCCTAGAAGATCTACTCACCAATGCCTCCTGGCAACTCTCCTTGTTCACCTGTAACTGGATCAACTAGAGTGAAAAAGAAAATGTCCTCAGAGCAAGTCGTGGACAGCAAGTAGAGAAACAAAGAATAATGACAATAATGGTGTAACGATGAATACAATGGACGATGAAATCAATAGTATTGAACAGTGACAAAGCGATAACAGTACAACATGCAATAACGATGATTTATCACGATAACGATAAACAATAACAATAATAGTAACAATAACGATAACACTGTTCAATAATGATAACAATATGCGATGACAATGTGATGAAAGTCTTAAGTCTATTATTCATTTTTAATCCTAGCTAATGCATGTACTACTGTGTCTCATGTGTGCCGTACCACAGGTTCGATGCTTACAATCAATTTTGTTTAGACTAAGGTGGTAGATTCTATAGTTCATATACTGGGTATGATGACGATAACGGTAATAACATTGGACATGCGTAATTTCTTACACGATGCTGATAACGATAAAAACACTGGACATATGTAATTTTTTACACGATGCCGATAACGATAATAATCACTGACCATTATCCGAGTACACTCACTATATTGTCAACTACCTTAGTCAACCCTTAACCCCGGCTTGATTAACATTCTTTATTCAATTAGCATACAATCATGCGATTAATAAGGGACACTAGAAAGATGAAAAAACAACCCTAAGATCATGCAATATACTCTATACAATTAAATGCACCAAATATAACATTATAGATTTAATTCCATATTATTAACCATAGGAACCCAATTCTGGACAGCAGTAGGTTGTTGTACCAAAATCAGAATTTTCATTTCTACTGGATAGCAAATGTGGATCCGTCAGAAGATCTAGAAACTAGACTCCTTCCCGGTTCTAATGCATATTTAAAGTTTAAATTCCGACAACGGTAGCTAGGTGAAATTCAGTGTTCTTTACAGATTTTAGTTTCTGACTGGTTATCGATGTTGACTAATTTCAGTTGTAAGGACAGTAAATAATCATTGTTAAAATCAGTAAAAATAATTTTTATCACCCTAAGCATATTATCTACCAATCTGAAATTTATCATGACAATATTTGATCATTAGCTCACTTAATTTGTCAGCATAACATGGTATATACATGAATCTGAATTTACAGCGCAGCAGTAGCAAAAGGGTCATAACTTATGCAATTATAGTCGGAATTCGAAAATTTTGGATGTTATTGACAATTAGACACTTAGGGCTACGTTCATATTCAGAAAGTGACTGATTTTAATGATATTATCTAGGTTAAAACAACACGACAATGTTCAGGTTAGCAGTAAAATTTCAGGGTTTCAATATAATTTTTCATGCATAAAAATAATCAAGATGTTATGAATGGTGAGTTAGAGGTTAACAATCATAAATTACAACAAGTTACCCCTATGTGAACATGGTATTATGATATATAATGTCCATAACCCTACTAATTACAATCATCTAATTTATCATTATCAATCACATGAACAATCAACCCTAATATACAATCTATAATAGTTGTGTATAATGTCATGAAATGAAATGTAACAATAGTTCCCTATTCTTATATTCAATAACTAACTACATGAATGCATGTAAGATCTCTATACATTAGAGGCAAAAAGACGACACGAAGTCAAGACTACTACTTGGATTCGCTCGTGTAAATCTGTAGTATCCCAACGATAGATGACAATAACAATATACGATATTCAATATGGATCTACTTGCGGAATTCAATAAACAATCTCGAATACGATACAATACAATTCGAGAGTAAGGTGACTTGCCTTTAGATGACGTTAGATCAATCCAGATATAGAGAAGAACGGGATCGAAATCCCGGCGGCACGGCAATGAGCAAACGATCACGATGATCACGATCGGGCACGGATCTCGTTGATCAAGATGGTGATCAAGGTGAAGATCAAGCGAATCCAATGGCCGAGGTCGAACATAAATTATATAAGAATTAGAAGAGTACTAAAAGAGTAAATATACCATGACTGACAATTTAATGAATGAGAACAAAAAGTGGATCAAATGTTTAACTCACCAAGTAGAAGATGAAAGAGATGATCGAGACAATCAAGGGCCGAGATCAAGTGTGATCGGTCAATTGAACGACTGAGATCGAAGATCAAGATCAAGACCAAGATCAAGATCGCGATGATCAACGATCGGACGGCCAAGATCCAATGGCTTAGTGATGTTCAAATGGAGGATCGGACGGCTGTAATCAAAAGCTGCTAATGATGATGATCTAATCGGATCGGGAGGAGATCAGGCGGTCCACAGTCGAAGGCGATGATGGATGGAGATCATGATCATGATGATCAAGGAAAATCTGACGGTCCAAATCCAAAGCTATGATCAAACTAATCAGCAATGTGAAGGGCTTGGCTTTAGCGTCGGAAGAGCAAGAGGAGGAGAACTCCGGGGCTGGCGTTGAGCTATGCACAGGGAGGTTGCGCACAGAGCGGTGCACGGGAGGTGCGGCGAGAGGCGGACGGAGTGGAGATGGCACAGGGCTTCGCTGGCGCTGACTGTAAGGGAGCACAGGGCCAGGGCACAGGCGGCACTGCACCGCAGGGGGCCAGGGGGTGCCAGAGGCGACGGGGTGCTGGTGTGCCGTTGCGGTTGCTGGCAGCATTGGAGGCAGGGGCTGAGACGGCTACGTCGCGACTGGCCTGCAGGGCTGTTGTGGCTGCTGTCGGCGAGAGGAGGCAGGGGACATCGAAGCATAGGGGAGAGGCGGAGGTGATGGCGGCCAAAGGATAGTGTAGGGGGGTCTATCGCCTGGTCGGGGTCGAGTTGCTGCAAGGGGAACGGGGGCACACACAGGAGGGGAGGAGGCTGGCGGACGAGAGAGGGTGAAGGGGAGATGGGTTAGGGGAGAGGCGGCTAGGGTTCAATCGGGAGGGATGCACAGTAATAGTGGGGCTAGGGTTAGAGAGTAGGGGACAGAGGTTATGAATATATATATCAGGTTAATATTGGCTTATCGAGTTGGGTGAAGCAAACGGGTTTGGGTATAGGATTAAAATGGGTATAGGGTTTAATAGAATATAGGGTCAATGGGTATTAAAATCCAATAAGCAGATATACAATTATAGAAAAATAAATAAATAAATAGATCAATAATAATATAGTAACAAAATAAATCAATTTGTGTGCATCATATTAATACTCAAATAAAAATACAATATGGATTATGATCTAAAAGGTTTCCAAAAATAAAAAGTTTATAAAAAAATAAGTTTATTAACAATAATAATAATAATAAGATTATATAACAAAATATGCATTTATCAAAATAACCCAAAAGCAATAATACATTTAAATTTAAATTGAGTATAAATACAAATAACCGATCAATTAGGAACATAAATTTAATTATGCCATTATTCGAACAAAATATAGTTTTCGATTAGAGAATGCTTTCATAAAATGTCCGAAATGAATTTCAAAACAAAGTGAATTTATAATTAGTCAAAATACAGGAAATATTTAGAAAATATGTATTTGGAAAAACAGGGCTTACACCGAAACTTGATTAGTAACGAGATACTTAGTAAAATTCATAGTCTCACCATTGTTATAACTTCCAAGCTCAAAGGAGATGGATTGAAATTCCTTGTATTTGCTCGATACTTCAAAATGAGAGCGAAATGAGTGAAAAGTTAACAAACGAGTTCAAAATATACAAAACATTGCTACTAGTTAGGAACCAGTATACACTAGCTAATCCAACTTGTAGAACTGAGTTTCGACTTACGGTTTGCAAAATATGACCCCGTATCACTTTCAATTAATAAAGTAAACTGATACTCTGAAACCTAAGAAAATTCAGCTTATATCTCCCCCGACGATTGATTAGTAACGAGATACTTAGTAAAATACATAGTCTCAGAAATGTTATATATTCCAAGCTCAAATGAGGTGGATTTTAATTCCTTGTATTCACTTGATACTTCAAAATGAGATCGAAACGTGTGCCCTCTCGAATTAGTTCTACGATAGAAGCTTTCAATGTAGACCAGGGGACAAATCTGTCAAACGAGTTCAGAAAAATAGAAAACTTTGCTACTAGTTAGGAATAATCATACATGAGCTAATAAAACTTATAGAAGTAAATTTTGAGTCATGGTTTGCAAGATATGACCACCTATCACTTTTAATTAATAAAGTTAACTGATACTCCAATACCGAAGAAAATTCAATCTTATATCTCACTCGACGCATGATTAGTAATGAGATACTTAGTAATATACATAGTATCACCAATGTTATAACTTACAAGCTCAAAAGAGATAGATTGTAATTCCTTGTATTCGCTCGATATTTCAAAATGAGAGCGAAATGAGTAAAAAAGTTAACAAGCGAGTTCAAAAAAATACAAAACTTTGCAACTAGTAATGAGTCATCATGCAAGAGCTAATCCATCTTGTAGAAGTGAGTTTTGACTCGCGGTTTGTAAGATATGACCTTATATCACTTTCAATTAATAATGTTAACCGATACAATTCAAGCTTATATCTCCCCTGACACTTGATTATTAATGAGTTACTTAGTAAAATATATAGTATCCCCAACGTTATAACTTTCAAGCCCAAATGAGATGGATTTTAATTTTTTGTATTCGCTCAATACTTCAAAATGAGAGCGAAACAAGTGGAAAGTTAACAAACGAGTTCAAAAAATATGAAACTTTGCTATTAGTTAGGAATCATCATACACGAGTTAATCCAACTTTTGGAAATGAGTTTTGGGTCACGGTTTGCAAGATATGACTCCGTATAACTTTCAATTAATAAAGTTAACCGATATTCCGATAGCGGAGAAAATTCAATCTTATATCTCAACCGATGGTTGATTAGTAACAAGATATAGTCTCACTAATGTTATAACTAGATACTGATTATGCATGTTCATGTTGACTAATTTTTGACAATTCTATGCATTACACAGGGCAGTCAAAGAATTCCATTGGTTTCACAAATCCAAGGCAAACTACCGATGAGCATGAAAGCAACTCCACTGGAATAAGGCGTACGCATTTGTAATGCCCTGATTTTTCATTTAATGAAAAATTATTTTATTTTGCACGTAGTGTGCACGTGCAATATTTTTGGTAAATATTTTCATCATGATGAGTATAGATATTTAATATGTGCCTTAATTATTTTTCTATTAAGCCTTCTTTCAATTTGACAAAAAACCTTTTTCTTAAAGCCCAAAATTTAATTTATTTATTTTATTTTAAAAATAATTATTTTGGCCCAAAAACTAAAGCACATGAACTATTTTTATACAACTTGTCATGTAGAATACAATTTAAAAACTATTTTATTTTTATACAAAATTTAATGTACAATTTTTTGGACCAAGTTGCATGCACGTGCACTACACGTACACGTGCAAATGCACTTCCCAAAGCATGGCCGGATTGCTTCTTTTGGGAGGAAACCAAAAATTTGAGTGGAGATCATGCTTGGTGGTTACTTGGTGGTGGGTAGTTAATGCAACTCCCACTCTCATCTTAGCCCTCCATCTTATAACCAATTACTTGATCCTAGCCCTCCATTCCATCAAGATTTTGGTATAAATACCCCCTCCATGGCTAGTTATTCTTGTGCTTATTACTTTCTACAAATCTATAGTCTAAAATACCTTATCTAGTAGTGATGGTGTGAGTTAAAAGATTGAGAGTGTGTGGGATTGTGCTTGCAACATCAAGGAGAAGAGGGGCCTGTAACACCCCGAATTTTAAATAAGGATGAATTCGAGATTTCACAGGATCTTTACTTCACTTCGTACAATTTTACAAGGAATTTAAAACTTTTTATTCACAATACATCAGAGTTCAATTACAACTTGGTTTTACACAGCGGAAGACTGAAATTTACAATAAAACATTTACATCTTTAAAATAAAACAGCACCAGCATATCCACTTTGTAAATTTCACATCAAAGTTATTCTCATATATTAACACTATTGTAAACACAAGACTAAGCAAACATATTAGCATGGTTCACAACAATCAAGTAATTCTCTTTCTTTAATTAGCATGGTAGACTTCCTTTTTCTACTTAATCACATCAATCACAACATCACTTTAAACTAACAAGATTCTTCACAAAAATATTTTTGCAAAAGAATGTATTCCCAACATTTTTCAACAAATTTCTCCTACAACCACACACTTTTAACATGCACAACTTTTTACAAGTATTCTAACATGATCTATGGCATTAGCTCTTTAGTCAAAATTTCCTATTATTGGTTTAATCATAACAATATTGTTCTCATTCATAGCATGTAACTCTAACATGAAATTTTAACTACACATCAAAACAAAATGTTCATATATTATCACTAGCATGCATAGTTCTAAATTAGAAAGCATGAGAACCCACCTTTTGTTTGAAGGTTGAAAACTACAAATGAATAGCTCCTTCTTGCTCCTAGCAACTCCTAGTCCTCTTCTTCTCCTAGCAAATGCTCCAAGCAAGATATCCTCCAAGCACAATAACTTTCTTACTCTCTTTCTTTTTCTTACACTCTTTTCTTTCTCTTCTTTATTTTATTTTTGGTGTGAAAAAGAATGAGAAATGAGTTGCTATTTATAGGACAATGCTAGGGACTATATTGCAAAATCTCCCACCTAATAACTTCTCATTTTAATTCTGTTTTTAATTCTCACCTCTTCACATTTCATAACTCCCCTAACTCCTCACTCTTCATCTCCCCACTCTCTAAAACACTAACTCCTACTAATCAAATCCCTCTCCCATAACTCCTTACCTTTCTCTCACCACTACAATCCGGTCACCCCCTCCTAGAGTAACCCGGTTAATACACAGCATGTGCTCCTCAAATGGGCCTCCATTCCAATCACAATTTCACACTATTTATACCATATAAGCCAAGCCCATATGCCTATGTTATATAAATACATATATGCCATTCCACTCTTTGTAAACAGCCCATCAACAACAATTTGTGCTGCACATAGTTTACCGTGGGCCCCCATCCACTTTCAAACCATTCACCATCCATTTCACATTTAAACTATATACATATTAATCCACTTTTATACTTATCTACTATATATATACATGGACACTATTCACTATTAAGCAAAAATTTGTTAAATTAAATTTTATAATGCAAAAATAAATGAGCACATATTTTATTAAATTTATTTCGAGAAAGGATGCGCGCACCGAAACACGTGCGTCGCACGTAAAATATCAAAATGCGAAAAATCGATTTTATTGATGAAAAATTATTAAATATAATCGAAAACAATATAAACAAAATTTTATTTACTAATTTACATATATTTCATGATGAAATCACAACACGTAGAAAGCACGCGCATTATACGTGCAGAAAGTCGAATAATGCATTTTAATCAAAACAAGGGGAAAATAAATTTTTGTTTTATAAAATTGATTTAAATACATAAAAATAAATAATTTGAACCTATAGGAAATATTATACGTAGTGGTGGAAACACGTGCATCAAAACACGTATAAAGCACATAAATTCCAGGGATTGAAATATTATATTTTAGTTGACTGAAATCAATACGGAAACTGTATAAATAGTACGAATCCAAAATATGTAGTGAAACACATTACAAAATATACATGGATAACACCCAGGGGCAAAATTGTAATTTCCAATTTTGCGGGGTGTTACAGGGCCGGCTTTGGAGTGCTCGGTTGGCTTGTGGAGGTGCTCGATTTTGGTGTTCTTGGAGGCTCGAGTGCGCACTTCTAGGAGGAAGACCGTTCGTGTGCAAGGACTTTTGTTTAGGAAGTTGCTAATTGTGTTTGTCTCTCCATTTGAGGTGGATAAATTTTTCCTATTTCTAAATAGGAATGCATGCTAGATTTAATTAGAAAAATGATGCATGGAAATGATTAATAAGAATGCACATTTAATTGAAAAAATGATCTATAATTGATTGAATTGTTGATATGCAAATTATATGTGTTGCTATTATTAAAATTCAAGTTGTGTGCGATATGAATGTGGTTATAAATTATGTAAATAAACCTTCGTTAGTAGCATGAAAAATTATGTGCAAAGTTTAGTATATTGAATATGTCGCTTTATGTGCTAAATTGGAAACTTTGTTATGGCGTTATAACGAATAAATTAAGATGCAATTTTTATGTTTGGAAAATGAATAAGAGTAGAAAATTGATATAGAGATTAATGAAATTATAATGTCGAAAAAGAATGTATTAGTGGTAGTATATCAAATTAGCCAAATTTTTATGGTAGAAATGTGTTAATTGTTGGGAAAAATATGTTTAATTATTTAAGAAAATTATTTTCATATACTGGATTGTAATTCAGGATAGAAATGATTAATCTGGAATTTTTACAGTGTGTTAGTAAGAACAATGTGAAATGAAATTTTGATGAACGTCGAAATGTTCTAAATAACAGAGAGTATTGGTTAAATAAAATTTGAATTGCGTTAGTGACAACTTGAGCGCGTAGCTCAAGTGGTCGGGATGGCTCTGATCGCTACAGTGGCTTTCGGCCTAAGGTTGTTGGTTCGAATCCCTGTGACACCATACTTTTGTTTCTTTTCTTTTTAAATGTATAAGAACAGCGGCCGAGAGTATTTAATACTCTCAGCGCTTATCTATACTGCTGGCGCAAGCGGCCTAGTGGCCTGTGCCTTCGGCTGTCTTCTCTGTGGTTCTGGGTTCGAATCTTGGTCTCGGCAGTTATGAAAAAAATATTTTTTTGGATGTTTTGGTGATCAAAAAATTATGGAAAAAATATGACTATTCTTCTAAAAATACATGGGACTTATTAAAAATAATTTGGGAATTATTTACATAAAATAAAGTATAATTTGTGACTAAATGTGGAAATAGAACTATGGTTCTACATTGATATTCCTTGTGTGAAATTAAATCTTGTAAAAATGACTTGAAACGAAGGATTAGAAAATTAATGTGGCAAGAAGAAATTATATTGTGTGATGTGATGCAAATTATTCTCATTTGCGAATAGTGTGGAAATTATGAAGGGTAAATGTTCACCTTTGATTGAATAATTAGTGATGTGAGTTTTTATGTAAAAATAATATTTCATGAGTTACATGATGAATAGTTGAATTTAATGTATAATTATGGACTATTGAACAATTTAGAAATCATGATTGGAAAAGAGAAATACTATTTGAGTATGATAACTCAACATATGAACTTATGAGTGGAAATGCTCAATGTTGGAAATTTGAATTGAAATTGAAACAAAAAGAGTAGCTAAGTCTCCCCCGGCATTTGGAAAGAAATGAAATGAAAATTGAAAGGAAAGACCAAGTTTGGTCATGTTTGAATGAATGAATAAGTCCGGTTTAGTGGAGAGGCTAACTCTAGAGCTTTGATTTTGTTCATAATTCTGATAAAAACTAAGGATTAGTACATAGTGGAGACGTGATGAAAGTAGGAGAAAAACATGAGTATGAGGGACATTGGATTGACGGCGTGAGAGTATTCACAGGCTGTCGTCACGATGCGTCGTGACATGACGTGGATACTGCTCCAGGGTACCGTCCCGGTGGCGACGCTTATGGGATGTTTGGTGACCGCAAGAGAATCGTGTGCCATGAAGGAGGCTGAATTGCCACAGGCTGTCTTCACGATGCGTCGTGATATGACGTGAGATTTCCCTCCAGGTTTTCTGTACACGTACTTGTACTCATAGATCATCTAAGATACCTACCGTAATTACAGTAGTAGATTAAGTCATGGCGAGGGATTGAACCCTACAAAGATGAAGAACGATTAAGAGGCTTGCCCTCGGACCTATGTAGTATGGGATGCATAGAATCCGAACAAGTGCGCATTAGTGTCATGTAACATAAATAACTGCATTAAGGACTAAGTGCACAATCACAACACGACATCAATAGGGTAGTCCCTGTAGTTTGATATGTGACAAGTTTGTGTTTGCTAAATATGGAAAATTAGTTATACTATTTCCGGCATAGAGAGGATGGCCGTGTATAATGTTCGTCGGTTGAATAAACTGACGTACCCGCAGTCTTATATGCAGGTAAATAACATGATAAAGATTAAAGAGGAACAGATGCTTAAAGATTATTCAATGTTATTGTACATTCATGTAAATGTTGTAATTTTACTTCCGCTGTGCAGTGTAAATTGTAATGAATTTATGTAAACTCTGATGTAAAATGAAAAGTTCAAATTTCCTTGTAAAATTGTACCAAAGGAAGTGGAAAGATCCTGTAGAACTCTCGAATTCAGTTGTATTTGGGATTCGGGGCATTATAGCATTAGTAGTATCTTGTAGGTGATCCTATTTGTTTAAGTTTTTTTGTCAAACATTTGTTGTAACACTTTACTTGTGGTAACTATTTTGTGCTCAAATTTTATGTATGTTAATTTGTATGAAAACCGATTAAATCCTTGATATTGGGCTGGATTACTAGATATTATTGTGAATTTTGATGGTTTGTTATGTTATATGTATTGATTATATGATTTGTGAATGTGCACTATACTGAATAGCAAGAAATTTTATGTGATTTATATAACAAGTATTTTGAATAAATAATTATTGAAAAACATTAATTGATTAAAATATTTAAAAAGTTATATACCTATCCCGACCTTTTTCAAAAACTTTCAGGGTAGGTTTTATTAATAATTAAAAAAGCCATAAAATAGAGCTACCACAGTGTTTTCAAAAACGCCGGGGATGCTATTTCCCAATATATATATATATATATATATATATATATATATATATAGAGAGAGAGAGAGAGAGAGAGAGAGAGAGAGAGAGAGAGAGAGAGAGAGAGAGAGAGAGAGAGAGAAATGCTCCATTGAAAATGGGTTTGTTTTCACGGGTTGGAAAACAGCGATCTGGGCCGTTGGATCGCTTTTGATTGTGATCAGTGGCTCATATCGTCTTCGCCCATCACCCGTTATCACTTAAGTGGCAGAGGGTTATTTTGAAAATTTTGTCCCAAATAACTCTTCGCTTGATTCGCTCTAAAAAATGATAAAACCTAGGCCGTTGTTGGGAACAACGGCCTAGATTATAAAAAATTGAATCATAGGTCATTGTTTGGAACAACGGCCTTCATTCAAATTTTTTTAACCTAAACGGCCTAGGCTATAAAATTTTGTTGTTTCAAATAACCTAGGTCGTTGTTGGGAACAACGGCCTAGGTTATAAAAAATTGAATGAAGGCTGTTGTTCCAAACAACGGCCTATGATTCAATTTTTTATAACCTTGGCCGTTGTTCCCAACAACGGCCTAGGTTATATTAATTTTTCAGAGCGAATCAGACGAAGAGTTATTTGGGACGAAATTTCCAAAATAACCCTTCGCTGATCAATTGAAACGGGTGATGGGGGGCTCGATCTGAGCCGCTGATCACGAACATGAGCGATCCAACGGCTCAAATAGCTATTTTCCAACCCGTGAAAACTAGACCCGTTTTCAATGGAACATTTCCCATATATATATATATATATATATATATATATATATATATATATATATAATGCTTACCCCGGCGATTTAATAAACGCCGAGGTAGCTATTTAAAACAAAACAAAAAACAAAAAACAAAAACAAAAACTTAACCCACATTTTAAGACACGCCGGTGTAGCCTAGGGCTAAATCAGCATTTCTCGAAAACGCAGGGGTACTCAACATCTACGTCGGCGCAGCTTATGCCGATGTTTCTACCAGCATTTTCAAAAACGCCCGTAGACGCTTCCCTGGTTTTTAAAAACGTCGGGGTGGTGCAAAAAAAATGTCGGTGTGTGGGTTATGCATTGTAGTGACTGGACAATATGCAAACATAAGTATAATCTGCACAGTTGTAAGGAACAATCTTGTATAAATGTTTTGTAGTAAAACTGTTTCAAATGTACTCAGAAAAGAAATAACACAAATGAACTGATGAAAAAAAATTTAAAAAATTGAAAAAATAATAATAGATGTATTAGAATTGTCGTAGCATTTCCCACACAGAAATTTACACATGTCGCAACTTAAGTCGAAGCATAATACATGAAGGATGTAAAGATTATACTGAGAGATGCTGAATTATGTGACAACCAATCACCCCAAACAATCAAGCAAGTAGACCACACCAAGCACACCATATTAATCCCTTTATGGTGAAGCTATTCCGGGAGAGAAAAAACTGAGAGATTATACAAGAGTTACAATCACTCTTACAAAGAACCTATCTATCTCTCAAGCCTCTCTAGAAAATACACTGATAATTTACAATAGAGAACACTCTCAGCTGAAGTACTATATCTTATGGAGGTCATTACATTATTATAGAAAAAAACATAGGTTTGTACTCTTGATCCAACACCGTCTAATATACCATGAAGTGCAAGCCAAACGATCGAAACCATCTCATCTATATTGGAGAAGTCGGGCAAAAACAGAACCACCAAACTGCTGTCATTGCTTACTTGCATTCGGCTGCTCAAAAGAGAATTTCAAATGGTCGATTGTCACCTTTAGACAGTCCAGTAACAGTCATTCTCTTCGTCTCCAATCTTCACTTCGAAACTCTTCTCGCTTTGCTTTATTCTTTTCACTTCTAACCTAGTATGCAAGACATACACCCAACAATCTCCACCTTGAATTGCATACTCATGCTTCCACATTTGCGCGATTAATTGGCTTTAGACTCTTTCCTTCCTCTTCTTGCAAACAACGTTATTCAGTGGCTTATTCTGCTAGTCGAATTTACCACCACCTATTATTTCTCCAATCGTATGTCCCTTCAAGGGCATACCACAGCTGGCGTCAATACGGAGGTGCCACCCTCCACACGAACTCCACCTACCTCGAGGCATCCTCCACTTTCGATGATATTCGAACATCGTGATCTCGCTTGGAGAATTTTAGTGGCGGCAAACTAGATGTGTCTTTAGAAACGTCGAACTTCAAATCACTTGTACAATAGTTTTTGTTCCCACAAAGCTTGTAGAGATTGTGCTGAACACCCCTTGTTCCCTCATCACCTTACTATGACCTTTCCAAACTGATAGAACTCCCCTCGAGTTGTGTACCTGCAGCCCCGTACTTCTAGAGGTCCCAAGGATATTAAGTTATGTTTCAACAAACACTACAAAAGAAACCAGATTTACCGGCGAATATTCCCCGGCGTTTTACTAGTAACGCCGGTGTAGGTAGCGATTAGGAATGGGGCCACTAGATGCGATGGTTATATACCGGCGGCCGAATTAAAACGCCGGTGAATCCGATTATTCACCGGCGTTTTATTTAAAAACGCCGGTGAAGTTTATGATTCATCGGCGTGTCTAATTAAAACGCCGGTGAAAAGCTGCGATAAATCCCATCTGCCGTAACCTTTCGCTCGCCATTACCCTAAACCCCAAAAAAGTAAAAAGGAAAAGGCGCTTCGTTTTCCCTCCTTCCTCGCTCTCCTTCCCGCGCGTTTGCCTCCGCCGCTTCGTCCTCTTCGACGGGCTTCGAACATTCGTCATCGTCCCCTCTTCCCTTCGCCATTTTCGATTTCCCTCCTCCCTATCCCGATTTGGAGGTGAATCGGCGAACGGAAACGACCGTGTCGCCCCGCTCTCTCTCTATCTTCCCCCCCGCGCTCGTCGCCCCGCTCTCTCTCTCTCTTCGGTATCATCTGTTGATTCCCCTAATTTTTGAAACTTAGCATTTTTTTCTGATAGATGCATGTTGAAATTTTCATGTTCTTATAATGTTAATGAAGCTGATTTCATGCATCTGATTGTCTTCTTGGCATGTTTTTTTGATATAAAATGGGTTCACTGTGAACCGACGATGCACAACAATAGGGTTTTAGATTGGGTTGGGCACAACCATTAGTGGAGCAACATATATGCTCAGATAATGTAAATTTTCATTTCAAGAAACTGTTAAAGTTACCTGCAGATTGCCCTCTTTGGCATGATTTTTTAACCAAAAATGGGTTCACTTCCAAACTAAGTATGCTGCTAGAAATTTCATATACTTTCTTATTGTTAAATAAGCTTAGTTTGGAAATTTCATCTTGGCATGTTTTTTTAACCAAAATGGGTTCACTGTGAACTGAGGATGTTATAGCTACGTATGCCAAAATCCTCCGGATATGCTGAACAAATGGGTTTTAGATTTAGTTAGGCTAAAGAATTAGTAGATCAACATATATGCTCAGATAATGAAAATGTTCATTTCAAGATACTGTTAAAGTAACCTGTTTGCCATCTTTGGCATGATTTTTTAACAAAAAATGGGTTCACTTCCTAACTAAGTATGCTGCTAGAATTTTCATCTTCTTTTACTGTTAATGAAGCTTATTTCATGCATCTGATTGCCTTCTTGGCATGTTTTTTTGGTATTAAATGGGTTCACTGTGAACTAAGGATGCTATAGCTGTATGCCAAAATCCTCCACATATGCACAACAATTGGGTTTTAGATTTAGTTGGGCTCAAGAATTAGTAGAGCAACATATAAGATCGGATAATGGAAATTTTAAATTTAAGATACCGTTAAAGTAACCTGATTGCCCTCTTTGGCATGATTTTTTAACCAAATAATGGGTTCACTTCCAAACTAAGTATGTTGCTAGCATAGGCCTCATCTTCTTTCACTGTTAATGAAGCTGATTTCATGCATCTGATTGTCTTCTTGGCATGTGTGTATTTGAATCCTTGACAGGTACAACATGCCGAGGCGTTTAAAGAGGTCAACTATAAATGATGGCAACGAGAGCCATGGGGATGAGCAGCCACTACATAATAGTGGCAGTCAAACCGAAGAGGGTGAGGGTAGCACGCCGCCCACTGTCAAAAAACATCGTGGGCGGACGAAGATGACGAATGTTTGGAGGCTTCAGAATGATGAAAGGATCGAGGTGGAGGCGAACGATGTTGGGCAACCGGTTGGCGACAACGCCAGCAAATTTTCCTCCTTCATTGGTGTCATAGCAAGGAACCCCCGCATACTTCCTTTGTCATACGAGAGTTGGCCGAAGGTGCCAACCACCACAAAAGCCACCGCTATTACGACCGTCAAGGTATTTCTCATCTAAAATACATAATTGGTCGGCGAAAAATTATTATTGAAATATGTATTATTAGTGATGGGTAATGAATTTTGCAGCAATACTTCTCGTTCGCCGACTCCCTTACTCCTTGGGTTGAAAAGTCACTCTCGAAGAAGTGGAGGGACCACAAGAGTGAATTGAAGTCGAAGTTTTATAACAAAGAGCTTTCAGAGGAGGAGAATGCAGTGAATGTGCCAGAAAATGTGGAGCCTTCGGATTGGCAATTTCTTGTGCACTACTGGAGTTCGGTGATCGGTCAGGTATTTACATTAAACACACAAAAATCTAATGAGTATGTGGTTGTATGGCGGCTATAATTTATTATTATTGTCGTTCTTGTCCCTCTTGCTGTTGTTGCTGATGTCTCTTTGGGTTCATGTGCTGAAGGGAAACAAGGGATGAGAGAGAGATGAGGAAAATGCCGCTATGTTAGCCTGGTGTATCCAAAGTCTCTACCTTTCTCTTTTCTGTTTCCATTTATGGCTTCTATATATATTTGGTTTCCTTCCACGATGACAGTTCCCTAAAAATACACTTGATATGAGCCCTATCTTATTTTTCTTATTTTTCTTATATTTGGTTTCCATCCACGATGACAGTTTCATGGATTGTCTGAACAATCCATGAAAGAGATGCTTAGATACTGAATTTTTATTTGTTTTACTGTTTTAGGTAGTGGATATTCCCAATCAAGGGAGATAATATAGAGTTTTCGAGTTAGATACTGAATTTTCATTTGTTTTGTTATTTTAGATATATTTAAAAAACAAAATTAAGTACCGGATTTTTAGCATTGCAATGTAATTATTTTACCTCTCTATATATCATCAACAATTCCATTTGCAATTGGCACTTTGATCTTATAATTTAAGATACAGTTAGATATTTTTTGCAAGTTCAAAAAATATGTATATTCTGTATTGTGGTATACTGTTGAACTAAACTATTGTTTTTTTTTGTTCACAGAGCGGTCGCCCAGATGAAGAAAATTCTGATGATCAGAACTGAAGCTCCTCGAGGGTATGAATCCGTGGTCCTCCTTGCTGTTCTTGTGTCCTTGCTGTATGATTGTTCTTATGTCCTCCTTGCTGTTATGTCAGACTGTTTTTTTTGGATGAGAGTTGTGTCAGGCGGTTTATTTGGGATATTTGTCAGACTTGAGATATTTGGGATGTTGAGATATTTGGGATGTTCGTCGGTCTGTTAATTTGGTTGTGATTATGACTGTTAATTTTGCGATGAATTTGGTTGGGACTATGACACTGGTAATTACTTTGTTGAGATATTTGGATATGACACGTGTTAAACTTTATTATATTTCTTGTGTTTGGTTGTCATTTGCGCATTAATATGAAATGAAATTGGTTGAATCAGTAGTTATGAATTAGTTTATGGGTTTTGTAAAAGAAATTGTGAATTGAAATCGAACGGAAAACGGAGAAAGGAATACAAACGGGCATAGCTAGACCGGATTTTTATAAAACGCCGGTCTATCTATTGAATTAGTTG
Organism: Hemerocallis citrina; assembly: GCA_017893485.1. Lineage (NCBI taxonomy): Eukaryota > Viridiplantae > Streptophyta > Magnoliopsida > Asparagales > Asphodelaceae > Hemerocallis > Hemerocallis citrina. The sequence goes on along the minus strand of CM030365.1, from coordinate 149,906,728 downwards.
CAGTGTGTGATAGACCGGCGGCCACACAAACGCCGGTGTATGCCGCTAGACGCCGGTGAATAGCGTCAGTTGTAACGGCAAAAAGGAACACCGGCATTTGATAAAACGCCGGTGTAGTTCGGTTTACCGGCGTTTTTGGTCACGCCGGGGCTTGTGAGTTGGGAAAAGAGGGCAGCTATAAACGGACGTACACCGGCGGTCACAGAACGCCGGTGAACGTTCACTCTACACCGGCGTTTCTTTAAACGCCGGTAAATTGATGAACACCGGCGGTTTATAGCCGCCGGTGAATGTATACCTGAGGTAAAAGACGGCACTCAGAGGGCCCTATACACCGGCGTTTTTGGGCCGCCGGTGTAGGTTTCACATTTACCGGCGCCCAGGAAAAGCGCCGGTGTAGACCCCTACCTTTCAGCGACGCTCGATTCGGCGTCACTCGGACCGGCGCTATTGTAAACGCCGGTGAATGTTTCACCGGCGTAAAAAAACGCCGGCGAAGAGGTCAAAAAGCGCCGGGAAATCTACTTTCTTTTGTAGTGAAAGGAATATACATGACCTTCTTCAATATGAATCCCTTTCCATTTGACGTATCCAACTCAACTGTTCCCTTACCCACTTCGTCACAAATATCACTAGTCTTCGTATTCACACAACGACATGTTGTAAACTTGTAAGTATAAAACATCTCCCACTTGGAGCAAATATAAGAAGAACTACTCGAATCATGAAACCAGTCAGAATTCACATATATAGAAGTTGAAACAAGAAGACAATTTGAGTTATCACCTGATTCAGCAACACTGACTATATTGGCACCCCTCTGATCCAACAACTTGACAATCCCTCTGTAATGGTGGCAACGGATCGCACCTTTAAGCGCATTAACCCTTTCAATTGAAGTTTCCTCCACTGTCATGCAACTCATAGAAGTAGACGCTGATTTCTGAGTTTCCTTCCTGAGTTCATCATCTTTCAAGCCCTTTATCACAACATCATCCTTCAAGCCCTTAGATCACACCGACCATCGATAATTTATTCTTAGCAGATTTTTCATGTAACAAGGTGGTTATCAGATGCTTGTACGAATTTGCAGTGAATATATTAAGTTGAAAGCTTTATACCCATTGCTTAGATCATCTGTGTTTATTGCCCTTAATTCGGATAACACCTTAATGAATTCTATTATATGATCTTAAAAAGCGGTACTTTCTTTGATTGGGAACGCAACAATTTTCTCTTCTAGTACATCTGATCCAGTAACGATGATCCCGAGTAGTCAATTCTGAGTCTTGTCGCACTTTTGTTCTCAAGAAAATCACACTTGACTTTGTCCGTCAATGACAACTGGAAGGCTTTTACACAAATCTCATCTCACTTTTCCTGCTTTATGTTGGTTAGATTCCTTTTACCTCTTTCTAGGGCAACATGCATGTCCACCTTCCAGAGATTAAAGTTTATCTTACCGTCAAATTGCTTTATCTTCATGAAACTCTGAACTATCATCTTTTCCAAGGAAATCGAGCAACCTCCAAAATGCGGGATAATTTTTTTTATAACGATTATAGTGAGATACATTGAGTTATACGACAACCAATCACCACGAACAGCCAAGCAAGTAAACCACACCAAGCATACAAAAGCACACAAGATTTATTTTGGTTCGGTGAACCTAATCCGGGGGAGAAATAACTGTGATATTATTCAACTAGAGAAGATAAAAGAGTTTCAATCACTCTCACCAAGAATCTATCTATCTCTGAAGTCTCACTAGAAGTTACTCTGTTGTTTACAATGGAGAACACTCTCAGATGTACTACCTTTCATGGAAGCCATTACATTGTTATAAAGAGAATTAGAGAAACCCTAGGTTTGTAGTCTTGATCCAACACCGTCCGATATACTATGAAGAGTAAGCCATGCGATAGGAGTCGTACAATCTGTCATTAAGAAGAAGTCTGGCTCAAACATATTCACCAAGACCTGACCCAAATTGTTGCCGCTACTTGCTTGCAGTCGACCACAGTGCCAGTCGAGAACTTCCCAGCTATTGCAGTCGACTGCTATTAATAGCAGTCGACTGTCACCTTAAGACAGTCAAGCAACACTCATCCTCTTCGTCTTCAATTTTCGATTCGAACAACTTCTCGCTTTGCTCTATTCTCTTCACATCGTACATAGTATATAAGACATAAACTCAACAAAGGAGTGGAGCCATAGAGGCACAAAAATGGGCATGGAAATTTGCTTAAATTTTTTAAATAAAGGCGGTAATTTTCTTTACTTTTTGCATCCAGTAGCATTTAATTGTATACATGTTTTCATAAATCTATTTACTTTCATTTACTTTCATTCGATTAAATACAAATATCAGAAAATAAAAGATAATATAATATTTGATTAAATTCAAGTTGTTTAGCATAATATATTGTATAGATTCTTCGGTTTAGTACAAATTCCATACATTTTGTTACTAGCGAAATTCCAACTTCCAACTTCCGAACTACAAAACTCTAATTCTTTATCTTCCAATAAAAAGAAAAAAGAAACAAAAACCATAGTAATATATTCAAAGCAAAATGCTAGACATACATGAATTTTTACCCCAAACATACATTATAAATGCATTAATCTTGTCTTTTAGTGAGAAGTGAGCTCCAATGCATTCATAATGTATGTTTGGGGTAAAAACTCATGTATGTGTAGTCACCCTCTATTGTGCCTTCACTTTCTATATAAATCATTTCTATATACTAGAATTTTGCATGTACTTTTCTCGTGATCATGATTTTCAAGTGCATTAATTAGTGAACATACACATACAACATGTACTATTAGACTAGTTTTTATACGTAGTATGAAATAACTATTTTGGTCATTTCTAGTGTAGTATTAGCAAAAAAGAGTTCATAACAGGTAACTACCAAAATTAGAGCACCATTTGAGGTGGGATAAAAATGACCCGGCGCCCCCTGCCGACGGTAGGCCCTCGATGACCCGGGATCAAGCCAAGGCCCAGGGTTGCTTCCTCTTGAAAGCACGTCGTCCCGGCCCCGGACCGCCATGGTGTCGGGACCGAGCCGATAACCAAGCCCCCATGAACCCTGCCGCCTCATCCCGGCAATCCGTACCGGCCTTCGACCTCCGAGCCTCGACGGTCCCACAGGCCTCCCATCAACCTATTATGAGATAGAAGTGACCTGGCACCACCTGGTCCATCCGATTCTCCCAGAAGCACAAGAACCACACGATCCGCCACGTCAGCCCCAAAACCACCTAGGGTTTTGCAACGTCAGCCCTAAACCGCCCGGGGTGCTGCCACGTCTGTCCTAAACCCCCTGGGCCTCCTGCCACGTCAGGTCCATGGGCTTTCGAGTCCAGACCCGGCCCCCAAACGGGTCCAAACCCGGTTGGGTTTGTCGATAAATACAAGGCCCTCTCCCACCTTTAAAGGTAATCAATCTTTCTCCCACTAAAACCCCTAGTGACTGTTACTCTCACAGCAACTAACTAGATCGTCGGAGGGTCTGCCACCGGGATCAACCCCGGTGTTCCTAGACCGTCTGCAGGGACATAAGGCAGAGCATCCGGATTCGAGCCGATCCTTCCGTGCCGAGCCGAATCTCTGGCGTACCGTCCAGCACCGCATCCTTCCACCAATACAAATCGAGTAAGAACTCACACCCGGTGCATCCACACTCCCCCCAAAAATAAACCGCATCAGGTTGGCACTGTCTGTGGGAACACTTTTCGGTGCGGACGACAGCCCGAGCTTCGCCATCAGCGGTCTCCCCTCGACCCGCGCTCCTATGGCTCCCAGGGCCAGGAGAGCAGTTACCTCCGTCCTCCGCCCGAACGGGATTCCTCTTCAGGACGTCCTCGGCGGCATACACGGATCCAACAATCCGGGGCCGAACCCCGAGCCCCAACCAAATGCACAGCATCCCGCCACTTTCGACCTTCGTCGGATCATCCAGAACCGAAGGGCTAGTCAGGCTAGTGGAGGGGCCGCTTCCAACTCGGCCCCAAACCGCTCCAGGCCCGCGCCTGAGGGAAGGCCATCGGCCCTCGCACAACACGACCCTATTGACCATGGCGTGGTCACGAGGGCCAAGTTCCACCGCTTCCGGAACGAAATCATGGAGGCTATTCACGGAGCGCCAAGGACTGCGACGCTCAACCAACCTCGTCAAATGGACGAGGGGAGGAGCTACACTCGTGACCCAACCCCTCCCCCTGAGCGCACGGACGAGGTACTCCGACGCCTCCTAGGGATGGAGAATCGTCTCGAACACATCGGCGACGGAAATCCAAACCCCGGGCTAGGCCGAAGGCCTACCCGACCGCCATTTTCTGTTACCATCTTAGAAGCGGAAATTCTCCGGAATTTCCGACCTCCACAGTTCGAGAATTACAATGGCGAGGGTGATCCAGTTGATCACATGGAGGGCTTCAAGACCCTCATGATGATTCACAGTGCTTCGGATCTCTGCTGTGCCGCGCGTTCCCAGCCACCCTCCGGGGTCTGGCCAGGGAATGGTTCTCCAAACTCTCCCCAGGCTCGATCTTCTCGTTCGACCAGCTGGAAGCCAACTTCTTGGCCCACTTCGTCACCAGCAGGAAGGCCGAGAAGACGAGTGCATCCTTACCTGACCTCCAGCAGAAGGAGGGGGAGTCGCTCCGTGGCTTTGTCAAGAGGTTCACTGCCGAGGCGAGATCCGTCTCTGTCCTCGACGCCGGAGTCGCCTCGGCCGCCTTCCGGCACAATATCCGGCACAACCAGCTGAAGGTCTCCTTGGCAAAAAAGCCACCTCTGGACTTTCCCGACCTTCTTAACCGAGTCGAGAAGTACATACGAGCTGAAGAAGCTCTAAACCCGGAGGGCAGTAAAGAAGCTGCAGGGAAGGGCAAACGCAGGATCGACGAGACCGAACCTGCCAGAAAAGCAACAAAGGAAGGGGTTGGCATGAAGAGGGAACCCCCGGTCCCTCGCTTCGAGAGATACACGCCCTTGACGCAGAACGTGTCCGCCATCCTCTTGGAGATTGAGGACAAGGGCCTTGTCCGACTACCTCCCCGACCGAGCAACAACAAGAAGCGAGACCAGCGCTTCTACTGCCGCTTCCATAGGGACCATGGGCACGAAACCTGTAACGCCCTGAATCCTAAATACACTGAATTCGAGATGTTCTACAGGATCTTTTCACTTTCTTTAGTACAATTTACAAGGAAATTTAAACTTTTCACTTTACATCAGAGTTACATCAATATTACACTTTACATTTTGCATAGCGGAAGTAAAATTTACAGCAATTAAATAAATGTACAACAACATGGTATAATCTTTAAGCATCCATTCCTTTTTAATCTTTAACATGCCATTTACCTGCATATAAGACTGTGGGTACGTCAGTTTATTCAACCGACGATCATTATACACGGCCATCCTCTCTATGCCGAAAATAGTATAACTTAATTTTCCATATTTAGCAAACACAAACTTGTCACATTTCAATTAAAGGGACTACCCTATTGATGTCGTGTTGTGATTGTGCACTTAGTCCTTAATGCATTTATTTATATTACATGACACTAATGCGCACTTGTTCGGATTCTATGCATCCCATACTACATAGGTCCGAGGGTAAGCCCTTATTCATTCTTCATCTTTGTAGGGTTCAATCCCTCGTTATGTCTTAATCTACTACTGTAATTACGGTAGTGTCTTAGATGTCCTATGATCTATGAGCCCATATCCAGGCAGCCTGGAGGGGAATCCCACGCACTGACACGACGCATCGAGCAGGCAACCTATGGACAATTCAGCCTCCGCCATGGAACAATGGCACCACCCATAGCCACTCGAATATCCCACGAGCGTCGCCACCGGGACGATAATTCTGGAGTAGCGCCCACGCCATGTCTTGACGCATCAAGCAGGCAGCCTGTGGATCGCTCTCACACCGCTAATCCGATGACCCCCATACTCGTGTTTTTCTTCTACTTTCATCACGTCTCCACTATGTACTAAACCTTAGTTTTATCAAAAATCATGAACAAAAATTAAATCTCTAGAGTTAGCCTCTCCACTAACCGGACTTATTCATTCATTTCAACATGACCAATCTTGGTCTAATTTCATTTCATTTCATTTCATTTCTCAATGCCGGGGGAGACTTAGCTACTCCATTTCAATTTTCATTTCACAATCTTCAACTCATAAATTCTCCATGTTGAGTTCTCATACTCACATGTATATTCTCTTTTCAATTCATGATTCCTAATTTGTTCACAAGTCCATAACTGTATATAAATTTGCATATAATTTATCAATTATCACATCATATCAATTCCACTTTACTAAACAATATGCACACTTCATATTGTTCCACAAATGAGAATTAAATTGCATTATGTTACACAACCAAGTTTCTTTTTGCCAAATCAATTTCTAGTCCTTCATTTCACTTATACTTTTGAGTTATAATTTCACATCAATAAGCATATAGAATCATGTTTCTATATATGTATTTTAACTCCAAATCATAGTTAATTTCATTCAAACAATTCCCAAACCATTTTTAGAAAGTCCCTTACATTTTTAGGAGAATAACCATATTTTTTTCACATTTTTTGGACACTTAAAAACCCAAAAAAATAATTTTTTTTCAATCCTGCCGATAGCAAGATTCGAACCCGCACCCCAGAGAACACAGCCAACAGCACAGACCGCTAGGCCGGTTTGTGCTAGCGATTTGAAGAGGAGACAGAGAGTATTTATTACTCTCTGTCACTGATTCTCATGTTTTTAAAAAAAATGAAAACAATTGTATGCCGCAGGGGTTCGAACCAGTCACCCAAGAGAACACAGCCGCACACAGTGACCACTTGAGCCATATGCTCAGGTTGTCACAGTACCATTTAAAAACCCTTTTGAAATCAATTGCCACTATTGTCAAAAACATCTCGATGTTCAATCAATCTTTGTTTCATATTGCTTTTGTAGAAGTTACTGAAAAATTCCAGATTAACTTCCCCTCACATGACTTTCTTATCAGTATGAATAAAATAATTTTTGTACTAATAAAAATATATTTTTTCACCCAATTCAATGAATTTTTCATTTTAACTACTATATTTTTCATTTTCGACATTGCTTAACAATTGGTCTTCTAATTTTTTTTTATCCACAATTTCTTATACTAATTTTCTGATGTTAATCTTTTATTCAACATACAAATCTATTTTCTTTGAATTTATCCAACCCCAAAATAACTCAAAAAGATCTCTTCATAAATTAGCACTAACAAAGTACTAACTTTTACATATAATTTGTGATGGTAATAAATGTATTTTCTTTAAACCAACATATGCCTCTAGTCAAATCATGTACATCACAAAATATATAACCACCTATCAATTAGCATGCTCACAACTCAAACATTCAAGAAAGTTACTCTTTTCAAAAGTGTGCTCTTTCTTAATCAATTTCATGCTTCCAATTTTCTATTAAACTAGCATTCTTATTAGTATTTTCATGCATCAAGTCTCAATATCATACCAGCATCATTCTTAAGGAAATTTAACCACTATCATTCATTCATTCTAACAAGCATGGAGAATTTTACCCACAACTTAATTTAACAATAGAACCACATGCAAGTTGTTCCTTAACATTCCAATCAATTTATGAACTAACTTTCCATTAAAATGTATTCTTACTAATATTTTCCATGCATCATTTCTAATTAGAAATAAGGAAAATCAAACCCACCTTGTATGGAGAGAAAACAACACAATAGCAACAAAGTCCCTGCAACGAGATGCACCTCCTCCTAGACTATGCGCGCACAAGCTCCACGAACACCAAAGCAACCGAAAGCTTCCTCCTTGAACTAGCCGGCCTCTCCTCCTTGGAAAAATGCAAGCAATCCCACACAATCTCTCAATCTTTTTAACTCACAACTACTACTAAATTAGACTATAGGTTTGGAAAGATATAATTGCATATGAATACTAGCCATGGGAGGGGGTATTTATACTAGAAAACAAGTAGAATGAAGGGCTAGGATTGACTAGTTGGTTGTAGGATGGAGGGCCAAGATTAGGGTAGGAGTTATAAAAACTACCCACACCCACATAACCACCTCCATGATCACCACTTAACTTTTTGAATCTCCCTCCAAAAAGAAGCAATCCCGGCCCCCATGGAGAAGTGTGCATTGCACGTGTACGTGTAGTGCACGTGCATGCAACTAGGCCTAAAAATTGTACATTTTAATTTTGTAAAGAAATAAAATAGTTTTTAAGTTGTCTTTTACATGACAAGTTAAACAAAAATAGGTTAATCCATGGGCTTTATTTTGGGCCAAAATAGTTTTTTTTAAAAAAAATAAAATAAAATACATTTTGGGCTTTAAGAAAAAGGCTTTTTAAAATAAGGCTTTCTATTTATTTAAAGAAAAAGGCTTTTGTATAAAATAACTTGAGAACACATATTTAAATATTTATACACATCTCAATAAAATAATTCAACTAAAATATTACACGTGCACACTACGTACAAAATAAAATAATTTTCATTAATTGAAAAATCATGGTATTACAAAACCGACTAGTGTCAGGCCCTAAAAGACGAAATCGAGGCCCTCATCTCCCGATGGTACCTCCGTGAGTTCACAAGAGAAAGCCCACGGGATCGGAAGGATACGAGGAACCGGAGGCCTTTGCCTCCCGCCCTTACTCCAAGCCGCCACCAGGAGTGGGATCCCGAGCCCAGTGGAGCCGAAAGGCAGGCCATTTTGTATTGCATCCATGGAGGACCAATGGGAGGGGAGTCTAATACTTCCCGAAAGGCATTCGTGCGGGAGGTAAACGCTGTCCAAGATCTCCCTTCGCCCCGAGTACAACTGCTCCCTGTCTCCTTCTCCGGAGAGGATCTCGAGGGCGTCCGCCTCCCTTATTGCGATGCCCTCGTCATCAATCTTGACGTGGCGAATTTTGAAGTTTGCCGGATCCTCGTCAACAACGGCAGCTCGGTCAACATCCTATTTCTTGAAGCCTTCGAGAATCTCAAACTGCCCTGAGACAAGCTCAAGCCGGCCGGATACATCTTGCATGGGTTCTCCGGCGTCCCCGTTGTAATAGAAGGGATCGTGACTCTTAATGTCACCGTGGGCTCGGCTCCCATCAGACGAACCGAGTCTATGGACTTCATGGTGGTGAACGTCAAGGCGGCGTACAATGCCATACTCGGTCGACCCAGGCTCTGCTCCCTTCAAGCGGTACCGTCGGCCTACCACCTAAAATTAAAATTCCCCTCCAAGCAAGGGGTCGGTGTCGTCCGAGGTAACCAAGAGGCGGCGCGGTCCTACTACATGACCACCATCGGAGGGGATGTCTTCCCCCTCGATGCCGTCGAGCTCGGATCCAAGAGGGGCGGTTTCGATCCTGAACCAGCCGACGAGCTGGAGGAGGTCCCGTTCGGGGCGGCAGACGAGTCAAAGTGGTTCCGAGTGAACCGCTCGCTCTCCGAAGATTTGAAGTCGGACATAATCAACTGCATCCGCCGCAACATCGACCTATTCGCCTGGAAGGCCTCCGACATGCCCGGGATATCCGAAGACCTAATCATGCATAGGCTGAGCATCAACCCGGGCTCCAAGCCGGTCGCCCAGAAGAGGCGCAAATTCACCCCAGAGAGGCAGCAAGCAGTAAAAATGGAGGTGGACAAACTCTTGTCCACCCGATTCATTCAGGAGGTCAGCTATCCCGAATGGCTGGCAAACGTCGTCATGGTTAAAAAGGCGACTGGGGACTGGCGGATCTGTATAGACTTCACGGACTTGAACAAGGCGTGCCTGAAAGATCCTTTCCCCCTCCCCAGCATCGATGCCTTGATCAACGCGACTTCGGGATACGAGCTGCTGTCCTTCATGGATGCCCTTTCAGGGTACAATCAGATCCGGATGTTCCCGCTGGACATTGCAAAAACCTCGTTCGTCACCGACCAGGGCCTCTTCTGTTTCAGCGTTATGCCCTTCGGGCTGAAGAACGCCGGAGCCACCTACCAACGGCTCGTAAACCGGATCTTCAAAGACTTGATCGGTCGCAACATGGAGGTTTATGTCAACGACATGCTCGTCAAGAGCCGAGAAGGACCATACCACGTCGCCAACCTCGAGGAAGCCTTCGGAATCCTCCGAATTCACAACATGAGGCTCAACCCTGCCAAGTGCGCATTCGGTGTCTCATCCGGAAAATTTCTGGGGTTCGTCGTCAGCCAGCGCCGCATCGAGGCGAACCCAGAGAAGATCCAGGCCATAATAGACATGGTCCTGCCCCGGAATGTCAAGGAGGTTCAGAGGCTTACGGGGAGGTTAGCGGCCATCGGTCGCTTCCTCTCCAAGTCAGGAGAGAAATCTCTCCCCTTCTTCAAAGCTCTACGTGGGAAAGGGGGCTTCGAATGGGGCGCCCATCAACAAGATGCCTTCAAACAGCTGAAGCAGTACCTCGCCAACCTTCCTCTTCTCAGCAATTCCGAGCCGGGCGGACCGCTGTGGCTCTACCTATCCGCCTCAGATAGCGCCCTCAGTGCAGTCCTCGTCCGAGAAGAGGACAGGGTTCAGAGGCCGTTATACTATGTGAGCAAGGTCCTACTCCCCGCCGAGACGAGGTACGCAAAGATAGAGAAAATGGCCTATGCTCTGGTCATGGCTGCCCGGAAGCTCCGCCCTTACTTCCAAGCTCACTCCATCCAAGTACTGACCGACCAGCTATTGAAAACCATCCTCCACAAGCCAGAGAACTCCGGCCGCTTGGTCAAGTGGTCGATCGAGCTGAGTCAGTACGACATCAGATATCAGTCGAGGACAGCGATCAAGGGAAAGGCCCTCGCCGAGTTCATCACCGAATGCACCATTTCCGAGCAACCCAGCGTCGAAGGTTCGGATCCAATCTGGGAAGTCTATGTCGGCGGATCCTCCTGTGAATCCGGGAGTGGTGCTGGGATCATCCTCCGAGGCCCCGACCAATTCCTCCTTCAATACTCTCTCCGCCTCAACTTTTCGGCCTCCAACAACGAGGCGGAATACGAAGCCATGATCGCCGGACTGACCCTGGCACACCGAGCAGGTGCGACACAAATCCGGGCCTTCATCGATTCTCAGCTCGTGGTCAATCAGATCACCGGAGAATACGAGGCCCGCGACGACCGGATGATAAGGTACCTGGCCGTAGTCCGACGACTCCTAGCATCCTTCTGCTACTCCACGGTCGTTAGGGTCCCAAGGAAGCAGAATGCCCAGGCGGACGCATTATCAAAACTCGCTTCTTCCTCCTTCGAGGGCCTCGACCAAACAGTACTCATCGAAGTCCTCTTAAAGCCAAGCATCAATGACCAAGAACAAAAGGCGATGTGTGTACATGACGATGCCAGCCCGAATGACTAGACCACCTCCATTCGAAGATTCTTAATCAACGCCGAGCTTCCTGAAGACCGGGCCGAGGCAAGAAGGGTCAGAATCCGAGCAGAAAGGTTCGTCATGATCGACGACATCCTCTTCAAACGCTCATACACACTGACGGACAGGAAACCGTACCTCCACTACCTCACCAGTGACAAAGCTAGCTACGCACTGAGAGAGCTTCATGAGGGGATCGGCGGATGCCATATGGAAAGCAGGTCACTTGCTCGAAAGGCCCTGAATCAGGGGTACTATTGGCCAACAATGCTGCGAGACTCCCAAGACCTAGTGAAGAGGTGCAGCCCGTGTCAGAGATTTTCCCCAATCAAGAGGCTGCCTCAAGCCAACCTCCGATTCCTGGCCAGTCCGACGCCATTCGCCATGTGGGGCATGGACCTGGTGGGCCCCTTTCCCGTAGCCACCGGACAGAGGATGTTTTTGATAGTCGTCATCGACTATTTCATGAAATGGCTCGAGGCCGAGCCCCTGTCTAGCATCACCGAACGCCAAACCCAGCAGTTCCTCTGGAAAAACATCATTTGCCGGTTCGAAATTCCTTAGATCCTCATCACGGACAACGGGACCCAATTCGCAGGCCAAAACTTCTGAAGGTTCTGCGAAGACATCGGCGTCCAGCAATGTTTCTCTGCTATATGCCATCCTCTGTCCAACGACCAAGCGGAGAACGCGAACAGACAGATCCTCGACGGCCTTAAGAAGCGCCTCGACAGTTCCCCCAAGGGACAGTTGGTGGAAGAGCTGTCCAGCGTGCTATGGGCACACCGAACCACCAAAAGGATCCCTACGGGGGAGACGCCGTTCAGTTTAACCTACGGGATGGAGGCGGTGATCCCAGTCGAGGTCGGCTTGCCCTCTCCGAGAATCATGGCCTTCGACGAAGCAGATAACTCAGCTGGCCTAAGGGCCAACCTGGACCTCGTTGCCGAGGTCAGGGAGAAGTCCTCCGTCTGAAGGAGCATCTATCAACAGCGGATCGAGAGATTTTACAACAAGAAGGTCCACCCCACGGACATCAAGGCCGGGGACCTCGTGCTATACAAGTTGTTCGTCTCCGACCCAAAAGGAAAGAGAAAACTGGCCCCCAACTGGGAAGGTCCGTACAAGGTAGCCGAGGTCGTACGCCCCGGCACGTACCGACTCGTAGATATGGAGGGTCGGACGATCAAGCGACCCTGGAACGCCGAACACCTAATGAAATTCCTAGAAGAGCAGAAGTAGGGTTTCTGCTCGGGTAATGTAAATAACGGTTTTGTAAACTTTCTTATGTAAAAGGCCATCAGCGCCTCTCTCTTTATATGTATGAAAAGGATCCCTTTTTGTTGAAACTCCAAGCATCTCAGTAGGTCCGACCCTACGCCGAGCGGAGGGGTTGCTTTCTCAAGCTGCGGCACCCGAGTCGCCATTCCGGTGCCGGCCCCCAAGGTCTCGGTAGATCCGACCCTCAACTCCTTCGCATTCAATCAAAAAACAATTGGCCAGAGCAAAGAGAGGAAAGAAACCCCTTATTCATACTCCCTTATTACTTTAAAAAGAATAAAGACCATTACATGACCACTCCACTCAGCTAAAAAGAAAGAAATTACTGACTAAGGGACCTTTTAGGACCCCTCGGGTTCGACAAAGGGTATTCCCACTCCGACCGAGCGGCTAGGAGCCCTCCCTTCGTCACAACGGCCCTTGGGTTCAGCCAAGGTCGACACGCCGACCACGGAGCTCTGGGCATCAACCGGCCGGGTGTGCTCCAGTAGCAGCAGCGCCTCGGGGACCCCCTCCATTCGATGCCATCCCGAGGAAGATCCCGTCCTCATCCTAGACATGCCCAGCATAGTCTTATAGCGGTGTATATCCATCTCCTTCTTCACTATGACGTCACGAATGAGCCTCTCAGACGAGGGCCACTGCACCGACGCGCTTGACATAGTGTACCCGAGACCGGCGCTTCCGAGGTCTCGATCCACCATTGCCCTCTTCAGCCTGGTCACCTCCGGACTCAGGGCCTCGGACTTATCCCGATAATAGTTAAAAGTAGCATCCTGATCGCGAGCCCCCTCTCGATAACGGACCAACGTGGACTCCAGGACCTTGATTTCACTCCGGAGCCACGCGACGTCGGAGCGATGAGGATCCGCCTCGGGAAGAAGAGCTGTTACCTAAAAGGAAACCAACCACCACTCAAAATACTTCGACAAAACGGTCCAGAAAGATCCAGGGTCAAAATACTTGGCCGAGCAAAAAAATCCTTTTTATAAATAAAATTCTTCATACAAAAATGAGGTGGCCAGACCACGGTTGGCAAATACAACAAAGAAGAAGGGGAAGAAAAAAACAAGGAGACAAACAACCTAGTTCCCCACCTCAGCGTCGGTCGGGTCGGGTCGGTGGCCGACCCGTTGACCTGTCCTTCACGCTCGTCCCCTTCGGGAGTCTTCAGCGGCGGCTCGACGACCATGTCGTAATCGAAGTCGGCCAGGTCGAGGGTCGGGTAGAAGTGCCTCACGTGACTGAGAGCCTTCTCGTAGACCTCGTTCTGGGCTGCAATTACGAGGTCCTGGGACTCCGTCGTCATCGCCTCTTTCTCCTTGGCAAACTTCTTCCTCAGGGCGCCCACCTTCTTAGCCCATTCGGTATCCTTGGCCTCAAGCTCAACCTTCAGCTGCTGCTCCCTCTTGTGCGAGCCCTCAAGCTCGACCTTCATCTCCTTCATCTCTTCTTCGTACTTGTCCGCCCGTCCCCGCTCCTGCTTCACGGCCTTCTCGTGAAGCCTCTTCACTTGGGCCCCCTCCAGACAAGCCTACGACAACCATAAACTGTTCGAAAAAAGACTCGCTCCACGAAAAGTTACAAGGAAAGGGGGTCGGCAAACTTACCAGCACGTTCGCCTACGACAGGCGCATGTACGCCACCTCCAGGGTCTCGTTGCTCATACTTTGACGATCCCAGGGAGTCGCCAGCTTCTCCACCACCTCGATGGCATTGGGCCCATTGGTTGAGCTGTCCTCTCCCCGAATCGACCAATCTGGCACCCATGGCCGCTGCACCTCCTCACCCACAATCTCCCCTGCGCCGGCTCGGAGCGGAGGGACCTTTCCCTTGCCGCAATCAGCCATCTTGGCCGGACCAGGGCTCAACGGAGCAACCACCTCCTTGCCCACGTCCGGGCGCACCTTCTTCATCCTCGGTTCGACGGGGACCTCGGAGACGACCTGGGAAGACTCCCTCATCCTCTTCGCTTTTCCTCCCTCCTCGGCCTTCTGCTTTTTCAGGGCAAGCCTCCTAGCCTTGATCGATTCTGGGTCCATACCTGCAAGAAGACCCATTAAGGACAATGTGCGCAAAGAACACCAAAACAAGAAAAATGAAACGACTACATACTAGACTCGGCCGGGCTTAGTCCGACGCTGGCCAGGTGACTGTCCGTCACCTTCGTCCAGCTGATGCTGTTCCCCTGACGGAGGTGCTTGACGTGTCCCCACTCCTCGGCGGACAGATCCTTCTGTCTCGGCGCCTTGAAGTTCGGCTTATAAAAATTCCAGCAGGTGGGGATGTCCCAAGGTTCCGTGCTCCGAATCACGAAGTACTTTCTCTTTCACTCCTTAATGGAGTCCGGATGGCCGTGGACTACTTTCCCCTGACCCCGAGGAGAAAGGTAGAAAATCCCCTCAGACTCCCCCGACGAGCTGATCCCCAACATCGCACGAAACACGTTCAGCCGAAGCGGCACCTTCCTCTCTTCACAAAGCAGTACGAAGCACACCATCTGCTTCCACGAGTTCGGCCCGTACTGCATCGGGGCGAGAGACGCCCAATTAAGTACCTCCCAGATGAATGGATGGATCGGCAGCCTCAGTCCGGAACCAAACGCATCTGCGGGGAAGATGCAATACCACTCCGGTAGTGGGTCGGTGGGACGAAGGCTTGGGCTCGGCACCATCAGCTCATAGCCGGACCTGATGTGGAAGGACGACTGAATAACCTTTAGATCGCCTGCCTCCAGAATCGACGGCAATGCATCCATCCTTATCTTCTTCCGACTCGGCGATGAAGGCTGCACCCCGTACAGGACTTTGTCGGAGAGGTCATTT
Source organism: Hemerocallis citrina (assembly GCA_017893485.1). Lineage (NCBI taxonomy): Eukaryota > Viridiplantae > Streptophyta > Magnoliopsida > Asparagales > Asphodelaceae > Hemerocallis > Hemerocallis citrina. The sequence goes on along the minus strand of CM030365.1, from coordinate 149,891,163 downwards.
GGATACTGCCTAATCGACTTCGGCCGTACCGGCGACCCTGTCACTATATTGTGAGCGGGAGTCGCCTCGCTTGGACTGCTGGGCCTCGTCGACTTCCTTCTCAGCTTCCTCTTCTTCTTGGCCCTCTCCGGCGAAGGGGTGGCCAGGGGCTCGAGGACGATCACCGTGGAAGAGGACCCGCATCCCGGCTCTATCTCCGAACCAAGGATTTTCCCCTAGTGCCCTTCCTCCGAGCCCCAGACCCTTCAGCCTCTCCATCTCCCCCACTGTCACTACCCTCCCCCTCCGACACCAAATCCCATATCTCCACTTCGTCTGAGCTGTCGCTCCCTTCCTCCCCGGAGTCACTACTCTGCACCACGAATGGCTTCCTGACACAGAGGGGCTTCACATCGTACACCCTAGTGTCCTCCTCCCATGATGTCGAGTCGGAGAGCCCTGCGTCAGGGTTAACTTCACCCCTCGAGGTCGAAGCCAAGGAGCCGGACTGAGCCCTAGACATGCTAAAGAAATAAAGGTACGACTAACCTGGGTGGCCTCGGAAAAACGAGCGGGTACGGCTGGTTGGAAAAGAAGAGCGCCGAAGAGTTTCTTTTCTTCCTCTGAGGAAAAAAGCGAGAGAGATGGGCGAGACAGAATGGGATGGAGGGGGTATTTATAGAGCTGGAAGGGACTCCTCGATTTTTGCGCTAACTGTTCCTAGATCCGCATGAAACGGCCCCTAGAAAATCGTGCCACTTCTCCTAGAAACCCGCGCCAGTGACGTCACCAAGTTGGGCGGTTGGCAACCCTTCGGTTCCCCGTCCAACTGGCTCTGGCGTCGGCCCCCGGACACAGCTACTTAAAAAGTTTTTGTTTAAAGATTTAAGGCGCTCGCCTCGGACGAGCACCCCGGGCTTCGAGACTCGGTCGGTCCCCCTCTCACCCGCGAGCAACTCGGGGCTTATGGCCTCGGAAGCCGAAACCCCGAACTATTCGAGGGTGGGAGGAAGACCACCTTCCTCGGGCCCTTGGTCTGGGACCCTGCCAGCAACAGCGGACAAGCCCCCTGGGCGTCGAAATCGGATCGGCCCGCCTCCCATCCCTGTCTCCTTCGGGCAGACAGCCATCAAAAGCCGTATACCCGAAGGAAGACAGGGATCGCAGAAGAGCCATCCATCCGAGGCTCCTTATCCCCCGGGTCCGGACTTCGGTGGTACCCCTCTCGTCTCGATATCCTTTGGACAGACAGCCCCTAGGGCCGTATACCCAAAAGAAGACCGAGACGGCAGGGTAACCACCAATCCAGGGCTCCCGAGAGTTGAAAATTTTCAAGTCAGGCGTCCGCCCAAGGCAGTCGCCTCTGATGGCCGATGGACCACCACTGATGTGATCAAAAAGGCAGTGGGGGAGGGGGGTATTTATAGCCTCCCCCAAACCTACCATTATAACCCCTGGGAGGCCAAGCGATGGAACCCAACCGTCACGCCGCCTTCCGCCTGGGGAACTTGTAACACCTCGAATTTGTAAAATACCGAAAATGCCTATTTTTATATATTTTGAGTGGTAAAAATTATTTTGATGTATTTTAATTAAATATTGATATTAGTATGAATATTTATGGTAGATTAATATTTTTGTTATATTAGAGTTAAGAGTTGAGATGTTGTGTGAGGAAATATAGTTTATTTTATTTTATCATTATGGGGAATTATTATAAGATAATTTTAATGTGTTTTGTATTGCTTGTATTATTATAGAAAAGAGTCGGGGTGTATTTGTAATATTTTGGATTGGAGGGCTTATATGTAATTATACCATATTGGTATTATTCTTATCATTATTATTATTATCTATATTACCAAAATAACCCTTTTCCTACTTTTTCCCTTCTTTCCTTCTTTCCTTTCCCTTCCGTTTGCTTCCATCCGATCAAACCAAAACCAAAAGAACACACCTTCGGCCTTTACTTTTCCCCGCCCAAATTCCCTTGATTTCTTCGCCAAATCCAAATTAAATTGAGGGATAGGCTAATTGAAGGGTTCTCTACAACGTGGTAGCATCGGATTTTCGAACGGATGTCGAAAAGGTATACCCTATTTTATTTATTCGTATAAAATTTAGTGTGTTTAGTTTTATTGAGTAGGATTATTATGGAAGAGTGATTTAGAGGTGTTGGAAGTGGAAGATTTAGGGGAATTAGTGGATTGTTAGAAAAAATTACAAGTTGTTAGTAAATTAGGATTTTGGATTTGTAAAATAGAGATATATATATATTAGAATTATCTCTTAAATGGTGGTAAAAAATTTAGTGAGCCATTAGAATAAAATGGGGAGTAGTGATTTTGGCATAAACTCGAATTATGGAGTTTATGAAATTGAGTAGAAAACTCGATCCAAATAATTGTAGAAAATGCATATGAGGGTGTAGAGTATTATGAAAGGATTAATATAAATTTAGGATGATTTTTATAGGCTTCCAGCTCAATTAAATTGAGTGAAATGAATTATAGGCGAAAAGTGCACGCCGGGTGTTCGGTGAAATGCCCGCGCGATATAGAGGTGAGAATTTGATGAGTTCGGAGGTGTAGTTGAGTCTCATTATTATTATTAATCCTAATATATGAGATTAGGAAAAAGAGGATTAAAGAAATTAGAAAATATGAATTTTTCTTATTAGAAAGCCTCCGATCAATAAGGGAATGTTTGTATGGGGACCCAAAATCAAAATCCGTCGATGTAGCTCGGCTACTTAGGTCATTTGTAACGTGTGGGTGAAGACGGATTCGAGTTTGGAGGTTCGTAGGCCGAGTTTTGAGTTTTAAACTAATCGGTTCTATAATTTTTCAGTTAGGAGGAAAAAGTCGAACTTCGACTGGCTACAGGACGGATGTGGGACATCGTTTGCTCGAGCCGTCAGGTGAGTATGTTGTAATTAGGTATATTCTATATTGTGGCCAAATTTCGTGGCATTTCGATATATTTGATAGAAGTTATGCTAAAAATTCAATTTTCCGAAAAATACGGATTTTTAAGGCCCGAAAATGGGATTTTGAGATATTTGATGAAATTAACTATTTTAAGTATATAAAACTTATATTATGGGTTAATGTGACGTGTTGAAGTATAAAAACTAAATATATTGAATTGTTTATGCATATTTTCGTTCCGTGCATGTTTCGTGCATGTTTTTGGGTATATAGGCCGATATAGATAATTTGGCATATGCGGAGCCTTGTGTATGGGCTAGCATGTTATGGATGGAGGTTATATGATGTAATTAGACGAAATTAGTGATTGTGATCATATGTTGGAAACTCGTGTATTTATAATGCATGTTTTGGGCATGTTTTGGGACATATAAACCCTTATAGGTGATTTTACTTGCATGAAATAAGGTGTATGACCTAGTATGCTATAATTGGATATTATGAGATTTAATTAGAAGAAACAAGTAATTTTGGCCCCTTTGTCTGGGACACCCGCATGTGTGGGGTATATTTGTAATATATATATATAGATGATTATGACGTGTGATGCAATAGTGGATGAGATTAATAATTGGGTACATGTTTACATTTTAATTATGGTTAAAATGAATTAATGGGAAATAATATGACATGTTGGTTTATATGATAAATGACATGGTGTATGCATATATATATGGTACAACGAGATGATAATCAATATCGTGGATATCAGATGTGCATCAAATGAAAGATAAAAGGTGAGATGGTAAGTGTTAATAAAATGTATTTTTATTCACATGATTAAAGTCAAGAATGTGGCTATTGTGCAAATAAAAGCTGTGATGCTTTGTGTTTATTTAATAAGATGAAAAGATGATATAACAAATGGCTTTGTTGACCAGTACCTACAGCAATCCTGGGGGTTTGGGCTAGACCTCCTAACACCCAAGGACCGGCTTGGGGTAAGTGGACCCAAACTATGTTTGGGGTAAGTGATTTTTATCGCCCAAGCTATCGGCTTGAGGTCCGGTTTCCCTCGATGACAGCCGTCGCGAGGAAGAACCCAGTTTATCTGGGGCGTGGTTTTTCCCTCCTGGCTATCGGCTGGGAGGAAGTACCCAGTTTACCTAGGGTGTGGTTTTTCCCTCGATGACAGACGTCGCGAGGAAGTACCCAGTTTATCTGGGGCGTGGTTTTTCCCTCCTGGCTATCGGCTGGGAGGAAGTACCCAGTTTACCTGGGGCGTGGTTTTTCCCTCGATGACAGACGTCGCGAGGAAGTACCCAGTTTACCTGGGGCGTGGTTTTCCCTCGCTAGTTCGGCTAGGAGGAAGACGTAGCCTCGGACGAGTAAGACTCTGTGTAAGCATCGGGCCGCGTGTTTACTGGGTTGTCGGCTTTCAGTATGTTGGGATACTGTGGCTCACTGGTCGACAAACTAATAAAATAAATAAGTGTTAATAATAAATGTGGTAGTAAAGAAAGTGGTAAGTGGAATGTGAATTGTGTGTGGAAAAGAAAGTGAATAGTAAATTATGAATTGCGTGTGTAAAAGAAAGTGGATAGTGAAATGTGAACTGTGTGTGCGAAAGAAAGTTGTTGTGAATGAAGTAAATGTGAAAGTGAACGTGCTATGAGTTAGTGCATGAAAAGAAGTGATAAATGCAGCTTGTGATTAATTTAAGATGAAAATAATAAAAGAGATGTGTTATCATGAATAATACGAAGTAATTGCATTATGTGTGTGATCATTAAAGTAAATACAGATTGATATGAGTTGTACCTTGGAATTGTGTCAAGGAACTACCCGCCCGCAATTTGTGTGGAAATTGTGGGAACTATCTGCCTTGGTATAATTCGCAGGGTGAGTAGATATAATAGTGGTAATGATTGAGAGAAAGGAGAAATAAAATAAAGTGAAGATGATAAGTGATGGAAGTGATTAATAACCAAGCTATCGGCTTGAGATGTGATGTGATATTACCCAAACTGTGTGTTTGGGGTGCGGTGATTATTACCCAAGCTATCGGCTATGGGGTGGGATATGTTGTGGCCCCAGATTGTGCTTGGGGATTAAGTGAAAATGATAATAAGATTTATTGTTTATAAGAATGAGAAATTATTAAAGTGATATAATAAGATGTGAATGAGCTATAAAACATGGTTTGATGCAATAAGTATAAGTATTCTAATTAATGATGTGTTAATGATGTGATGAAATGTGAGTAAATTGCATAGGCAATGAGATTGGTAATTATGTCATAAGATATGAAGGAATGTGGTATTATGAGAATAGATGCATATGTTTATGATGCGATACTTTTTATAACATAATAAAATAAATACCTGTATTATGAGACTGGGTATGAAACTGGTTATTAAAGAAAGTATGTTGTGATATGAGTTTGTGTACCTTGAAAGTGTGTCGGGGAACTACTCGCCTGCTATTTCCGTGGAAATGGTGGGAACTACCTGCCTCGGCATAACTTCCAGGATGAATGTGTGTATTGATGACATAATATAAGTAAGCGAAACGCATGGCTAAATAGAGTTGGAGAAATGATGTAATAACATCATGTAGTTATATTAATTTAAATAGTGAAATGCTGATATGACGATAAGTGTGGAAAGATGAATATTCGTATTATGCGAATGTAAGATAAGTATATTTATATATATATACGAGGTTGATGTGAAGTGTATTATGAAATGTGGGAAGTTATGGATAATTAAATAATTGAATGCAGGATTGGCAAAGTATGTGATTTATCACTGTATTGACGATGTTGTTGTGTTCAGGATTCAGGTTGCATTATCTTAATTTGGTATTCGTAAGTTTAAATTATTTTCTTTATACTATTTTAATTTGTCGTTAGATTAATAACTATACTCACACCAGAAATGGCTAACCCCTTAGTGTTTGGGGGGTTAGGGGAGTCTGAGGACTACCCTAGATCCTCCACTGTTGCAGGTTCTCATCAGTGCAGAGGTGAGGTGTGGATGGGTAGGATAAATTTTTATATTAAAAAATTTGTACTATTTAGTTATAGGAATAGTGAAATTTATGATTTAAATTGTATTATGGGTGTATAAGCATGTATATGACGATGATGAGTATAGTTTGAGGTGGTGTGGTATGTTTGTGACCCCTACCCACCTCGTTGTGGAGTACCGGGCTCGGTGGTAGGTTTTACAAGGGTTTTTCTAAAAATTTACCTTGTTTTTCAAAGAAATTTATAGTTTTTAATTGACATTTGATAATCCGTTATGAGTTTGGCCCCCAGAGCATTATATTATATTGCCTGTGTGTATCTGCTCATTTTGGCCTGGGGAGCCAATGAAAATATTATGTTGATTGTGAGCTACGGAATTTTGAGCAGAATTTCGTAAGCTTTTTGTGTTTCGGGGCGAAATTTACAGGGGAGACTGTCAAAATTTTTCCTGAAATATAACTTTATTAGTTTATGATCAGAGTGATATAGAAATTGAAAGAATTGAATTTGGAGACTTAGTTTTCAAAAAAAAAAAATTAGGGTGTTACAGAACTGAAGCGCCACACATTGATTAGGGGACATCATTAAGACACCTGGGAAGTCGTGACGCCGCGCGAATCCCGGAAAGCCATTAATGCTCGCCCTCGCCCTTGCCGGCCCATAAACCCTCGTCAGGCCGAGGTCAGGCCGAGCGCCAGGGCAGCTTTCTCACGAAAGCACAAAGGCTCGCCATCGCCCTTGCCGGCCCATAAACCCTCGCCAGTTCGAAGTCAGGCCAAACACCAGGGCAGCTTTCTCACGAAAGCACAACAGCTCGCCATCGCCCTTGCCGGCCCATAAACCCTCGCCAGTCCGAGGTCAGGCCGAACACCAGGGCAGCTTTCTCACGAAAGCACAACGGCCCGCCATCGCCCTTGCCGGCCCATAAACCCTCGCCAGTCTGAGGTTAGGCCAAACACCAGGGCAGCTTTCTCACGAAAGTACAAAGGCCCGCCATCGCCCTTGCCGGCCCATAAACCCTCGCCAGTTCGAGGTCATGCCGAGTGCCAGGGCAGCTTTCTCACGAAAGCACAAAGGCCCGCCATCGCCCTTGCCGGCCCATAAACCCTTGCCAGTCCGAGGTCAGGCCGAGTGCCAGGGCAGCTTTCTCACGAAAGCATAATGGCTCGTCATCGCCCTTGCCAGCCCATAAACCCTCGCCAGTCCGAGGTCATGCCAAACACCAGGGCAGCTTTCTCACGAAAGCACAAAGGCTCGCCAGCGCCCTTGCCGACCCATAAACCCTCGCCAGTCCGAGGTTAGGCCAAGCACCAGGGCAGCTTTCTTTCGAAAGCACAACGGCTCGCCATCGCCCTTGCCGTCCTATAAACCCTCGTAAGACCGAAGTCAGGCCGAGCACCAGGGTAGCTTTCTCACGAAAGCACGGCGGACCGACGTCGGCCCGTCACTACGATGTTCCGAAGCCAAGATTGACCCCACACTCGACATAATACCTCCCCCCGATAAACAGGATCTGACTTCGGCCTCCTGGCCTCGCCCAGCGTCGACCCTGGTCCCGAAGACCTCCCGAAAACCTCTCCCTCTTTTTCTCCACGACCAAAACTACTCCTCCGCGGCTAGCTCACGCATCCCTACAGGAGTGGGGGGCTTGTGAGGTGGGATAAAAATGACCCGGCGCCCCCTGCTGACGGTAGGCCCTCGATGACCCGGGATCAAGCCAAGGCCCATGGTTGCTTCCTCTCGAAAGCACGTCCTCCCGGCCCTGGACCGCCATGGTGTCGGGACCGAGCCAATAACCAAGCCCCCATGAACCCTGTCGCCTCATCCCGGCAATCTGTCGGCCTCCGAGCCTCGACGGTCCCACAGGCCTCCCATCAACCTATTACGAGATAGAAGTGACCTGGCACCACCTGGTCCATCCGGTTCTCCCAGAAGCACTGGAACCACACGATCCGCCACGTCAGCCCCAAAACCGCCTAGGGTTTTGCCACGTCAGCCCTAAACCGCCCGGGGTGCTACCATGTCTGTCCTAAACCCCCTGGGCCTCCTACCACGTCAGGCCCACGGGCTTTCGGGTCCAGACCCGGCCCCCAAACGGGTCCAAACCCGGTTGAGTTTGTCTATAAATACAAGGCCCTCTCCCACCTTTAAAGGTAATCAATATTTCTCCCACTAAAACCCCTAGTGACTGTTACTCTCACAGCAACTAACTAGATCCTCAGAGGGTCTGCCACCGGGATCAACCCCAGTGTTCCTAGACCGTCTGCAGGGACACGAGGCGGAGCATCCGGATCCGAGCCGATCCTTCCGTGCCGAGCCGAATCTCTGGCGTACCGTCCAGCACCGTATCCTTCCACCAATACAAATCGAGTAAGAACTCATACCTGGTGCATCCACACTCCCCCCAAAAATAAACCGCATCACCATTCTTAGTGTTGTTAATTTATATATATATTTTTAAATGGAAAACAAAAAAAAAGCACACACACATATCAAAATGAATATAGAATTCTGAGAAAACAGAAAGCGTTACCAGCTGGAGCTTCAAGAAAACCTCGAGAAACGAAGAGGACGAAGGTAGAGGAAGAAGAGGAAGAGAGTTGAGTTCGGATCGGGGTTTGGGCTTGTTTAGCTTGATTTTGGGCTTTGGACTTTTTCTGTTGTGTAGTTGTGTATTGGGCTGGGCCGAGGAATGAATAGAATGGGCGGGAGTTTTGATATTTATTTTAGTTTATATATTATTTCCGATTTTTATTTTATTTTACTTCATTCTATTTTCAGGAATTTGTGAGCCTTCTTCAGATTTGTGAAATTGTAGATGAAGCTTGTGATACACCATAAGAAACTTTCTTGTCATATTTGGTTGGCTTGCTATGTTATAATTCCTTTTATAGGCTTACAACATGAACCCTTCATGCTTGATTATGAAGTGATCGGATTCCTTGAAAACTCAGATCTTCCAAGCACACACTGATTTACTATGATTGAACTCTTAAGCGCACTCAATCAATGCATCAAGCTTTTCATAAACTCCGTGAAATGTTGAATTACAGGTACAAGAATCAAAGAACAAGAACAGGAAATTCTAGAAAAGGATCGAAGAAGAAGGTTTTTTTTTTTTTTTGAGGTAAAAGGTGGGAATCGAAGGAGAAGGTTGAGGAAGAAGACAAATTTGTTATTCAATAAATATACCTTTCTTACAATCCCACTCTTATTCATACTCTTTATTTCACCCTACTTATTGGACCACCACTCCTATGACGCCACATGTCCTCCTCTTTAACTGCCTAACTGATTCCCAAATCCCTTCCGACTCATCTTTCACGTGCGAAACACGTGCTTTGCTCTCTACTCCAACAATCTCTTTGGCTTTCTCCTCAACCTAGCTGCTCTTGCTTCCCTCTGATCCGACACATTCTCCTTTGAATTCCCATCAGATTCAAGCAACAACTTCAATAATATAGGCTTCAAACACATTGAAGATCAGCGTGGTAGTCTCGTAGACATACGATTGTCTAAATACCTTTATCTTTCATATATTGCACGTATCAATACAAATACAGATACAGATTCAAACAACAAGTTAAGATGTTGGTCTGATCACATCAACCTTCATTCATTATACAACCGGCCGGCACCCTCAAATTTGGCATGCAAAATTTAAGTGCTGATAACAAACTTCTATGGTTTCTTTCAAAGATCAAGCTCACTGCTAGATGCTTGAATGAATGATGGCAATCATTGTGCCGCACCACTACTCGTGCACCGTTCCTGAATTTCGGCAAGGTCACCAGCAAATGTGATCAATTGGGGTGCCGTAAATTGCATGTACGATTGAATAATAATAATAATAAGTACTTAAAAAAAAACTCTAAAATAAGTTCGGCAATCTTCTCTTACTATTGTAGATTATTTTATCATTTTGGCTGTGATCACCTGTCCTATATTTCCTGTCATAAGTAATATCCAAAATTAGAACAGATATATAATGATATGAATTTAGGAGAAATTACAAATTCAATAGCATGATTCCATGAAGCTCCATCGCTCCATCATGGGCTGTCATTGTTCAGCTCTTCTGTTTGTTTCTGAATCCAATCTGTTTAAGTTCCATAAAAAAAAATTGTGGCTTTCAGTTGTACAAGTTTGTCCCTATAGCTGCTTGAGGTTGTCATCCACTTATTTCCTGTATCATTTTGGCTTGTTCCATGTATGAATTCTGAAACTGTGGGCTCCCTCCCAAACCTCTGTTAGCTTATTATTATTATTTTTTTTAGTACTTTACTGTTAATGATTTGCGAGTGCACCTGCTCTGCTCTAAATCCTCACTATCAAACAAACAATGACAAGAGTGTCCAATATAATATCTGATGAACACCTCTTGGCTTCAATTTTTAAAAAGAAATTAAGGAATGCTTTCAAATTCTAATTCTTACATGATGAGGAAAGTTAAAAATGAAAATTCCCGCATCTAATCAGGGCCGGCCCAGGAGTAAGCCCAACAAACCAGCAGGCTTGGATAACCCCCCCTTTCATAGGGCAACAATTTTTTTTAAGGCCATATGTATGTAAAAAATATAATGGCAGCAAAATTGAGTTCTAACAACCCACTAAGTCAGTCCAGGCCAACCTAAAAGATAGCAAACATCTCATTGCAAAAGTAAAGGAACTCATTATTTTCTTTGAAATATTTAGAGAATATGGTTTTGAAGACTTGATGAAAGAAGTGAAAGAACTTGCTAATGATGTTGGCATTAATCCAGTCTTTCCAATGAAAAGAATTATTCATAGAAAGAAACACTTTGATGAGGATATGGAAGCGGATGCCGAAGGAAGCCAATCACCGGAGGATAATTTTAGAGTTACATACTTTCTTCACATCATAAATCAAGTGCTTACATTATTAAATGACCAGTTTAAACAATTTGAGCTCTATGAAGAAATCTTTAGATTTTTGTTTAATGTGAAGTTCGTAAGCGTTGGTGAAGAGAAATTGATGGAGCAATGCAGTAAATTATAAAGCTTCTTGGAATATGACCAACAATGTGATATCTATTTATGGGAAAAAGTTATTTCAAGATCTTATAGAGTTGAAAAAAATATTGCCAACTGAGATAAGCAAATTAATTGACATCCTTAAACTTTATAAGATCTTATTGGGATGAAGGTGGTTTTCAAAGTGCATGGTTTACATATCAAATTTTATTGACTATACCGGTTATGGTTGCCTCGGCAGAGAGGAGTTTTTCTAAGTTAAAGTTGATAAAAACATAGCTTCAGATTACCATATCACAAAAAAATTGAGTGGATTGGCAATGATCTCAATTGAGAATGAGTTTAAGGTGAAACTTGTTACAAAAGGTAGTTATAAACTTTCTTTTACAATAAACTCAATTGATTGAAAGGCACAGAAAAACAGAGAAGAGAATAGAAGAGGAAGAAAATCTAGCAAGAAAAAAATAAAAAATAAATAAATACATAACAACTTACAAACAAACCAATTACTATGTAACAAGGTAGAGTAGTCGAGGCTTGTGTATGATACAATTTTCTTAAAACATATTTCGCCTCTTCCGGTTGCTGGATTGTTCGAAGGCATATGTCTCCCAGGATGCAACGACTAGAGCGTTCACGTAGGCACCATGTAACACTCTCGAACTGATCGACAGCATGAGAATCCTATCACCGACTTACCAAAACAGCAGGATCGAGGAACGGAATAGAGTAAAACTAAAACAGAGGAAGAAAGAAGATAATTCTTGTGCAGGGGAGGAAGTGAGAGGGGAGGCCTCTATTTATAGGGCCAGGGTAAAAAAAACTGTAACGGCAGACAAGGCTATGAATGCCTACAGTGTAACGGCAGACAATGTATTGAATGTGTACACTGTAATGGCAGACAACACGCAATGCCATGAATGCCACAGTGTAACTGCAGATAGTCAATTGAATGCGTACAATGTAACGACAGAAAAAATATTTAATTCTGCACTGAAACGGCAGACAAAACCGTTTATGCATTTATAACAGCCGTTTACAAAAGGAAAAAATCAAAACGTGGCTCTGCACGGGGTGGGGCTATGTCGGTCCGGCATTCGTGTCCGCATGACGTGCGGGCGTACACAAGTCGCATGTAATCCGGTCCGAGATTTGCACCCCCCCTGCGCGCGCGAGAGAGAGCCTCTCTTTTAGCTATCTTACAATGCTTAGAAGAAGGTTACCATATATCCTCTTCTAATTCCTTTGATTTTTCCGTGTGTGTCTAAGTCCCCTCAACCCATTTTCAAGAATGAAAACGTCTCACTTTGAGAGACAATTTCTCATTCACCCCTTAACAGTTTTTAGCAAATTAATATATGATTTTGATCTACTCGCGAGGGAGAACACAAATCAAGTAAGATCTCTTAATAATTCATTGAGGATTTTACTGAAAAAATTGCTTAAAATCTGGATCGTAAATGGTGTATGAAATACCTATTTTCTAACATTTCTCACATGAATGAAAATTGACGACCACAGACACGACCGACTTGGTGATAGAATTCAGTGATTGAATCCTGGATAGGATAGGTAGGTGTTACCCTTTGAACCTTCCCTTATGAAAATATGTTTACATTACTAACTAAACAGTAGACGCAATGTCCTTGAACTGTTCTGTCATTTGTGTAAACGATGACATATCTCACACAGAAATCTTCCTAACACATTTTTAGTTCTCACTGTTATGTTCGTTTTGGCCATGAATATACACCTGGTTCTGCAAGAGTTTAACAAGAATATTGCCCTATATTATTCCCTTAGAAGCGGTCCTTCTTCCCTCTTACATAGGTGATTTCTTACTTAAGAGTAACCTGGATTACTTTGCTCGGATATCCGACGCATAAGAATCATTAAAAACCTAGCTTAACCTGTTACCTTACCGGCATCACTGTTTCATCATGGGAATGGACATGGAAAAATCCCCACAGTGATCCAACTTGGTCATTACAATTTAGTTTTCCCTTTGAACCTAGATCTTGAGATCTCCAGTCAGCTAGGTTGTGTCCATTGTATCGACTTATTCTTTCATGGGCTTTAGTCCCATTGGAGGCACAGGCTTCGTCCACCTTGAAATATCCTTAAGGAAGTGGCGTAACCATTCAGCTTCTTCTCTACATTTGTCCAGTGCGATAAATTCAGATTTTATCGTGGATTTAGCGATCACTGTTTGTTTCAAGGATTTCCAAGAAACTGTTGCACCACCTAGTGTAAACACATAGCCACTAGTAGATTTTGAATTATCACTAGATATCTAGTTCGCACCACTGTATCCTTCAAGTATAGCTGGATATCTCGTATAGTGCAGTCCACAGTTACGAGTAAAATACAGGTACTTCAGTTCTCTTGTAATTGCTTACCAATGCTCACTTCTAGGATTACTCGTATATCTACTTAGTTTACTCACTGCATAGATTATGTCTGGTCTTGACAACTCATTAAGTACATTAGACTACCTATGATTCTAGAGTATTCTACTTGAGAAATACTCTCACCTTTATTTTTGGATAAATATAAAGTTAGATCTATTGGAGTTCTGGCAATTCCAGAATTATCTTTATCAAATTTTTCAAGAATATTGTCAACATAATGTAACTGGAATAAAATAAGCTCGTCTGATGTGCTTGTGATTTTAATTCCCAATATAATATCAGCTAGTCACATGTCTTTCATGTCAAACCTCAAGTTCAACATATTTTTAACATATTTAATCATCTGATCATTACTTCCAATAATAAGTATGTCACCTACATACAAATATATAATGACATATCCATCTTCTGTGTCTTTGACATATACACATTTGTCACATTCATTGATCTTGAAGCCATTTGTCATCATCAGATTGTCAAATTTCTCATACCACTGCTCTGGAGCTTGTTTCAAGCCATATAATGACTTCACCGGTTTACACACTTTCTTTTCATGTCCTGGAGTTGAAAAGCCCTCAGGTTGTTCCATGCAGATTTCTTCATCTAAACCTCCATTAAGAAAAGCTGTTTTTACATCCATTTGATGTATTTCAAGATTGCGCAGAGCTGCTACTGCAAGTACCATCCTAATAAAATTTATTCTCATCACAGGAGAATATGTATCAAAGTAATCAAGACATTCCTTTTGTTTATAACCATTAATTATAAGTCTTGCGTTGTATTTATCAATTGATCCATCAGGTTTCATTTTTCTCTTGAAAATCCACTTGGAACCTAAAGGTTTACTACCTGGTGAAAGATCCACGAGTTTCCAAGTATGATTTTGCAAGATAGAATCAATTTCACTCTTGATGGCTTCTTTTCATAGAGGACCATCACTAGAGTTCACCGCTTCCTTGAAGGTTTGGGGTTCACCTTCAAGCATAAACGTCAAGAAATCCGGACCAAAAGATTTTTCCATTCTTGTTCTTTTACTGCATCGAGGTTCCTTATCAACTTCTTCATCTTGGTCTTCACTATCTTCACTAATAGTCTCATGTGTTCGTTTGGAGGAATTTGGTTCCTCCTTTGACTTACATGGAAATACATCTTCAAAGAACGATGCATTTCTAGACTCCATTATCGTGTTCTTTGATATATCAGTAATATCGGATTTGTACACCAAGAACCGATAGGCACTACTGTTAAGTGCATAGCCAATGAAAATACAATCAACCATTTTTTATCATATTTTCACTTTCTTAGGTGGAGGTACTGCTACCTTGGCAAGACATCCTCACATTCGCAAGTAATTGTAGGATGTCTTTCTTCCGTTCCATAATTCATATGGAGTTTTCTCTTCTTTCTTTTTGGACACCTTATTCAAAAGGTAGTTAGCTGAAAGAATAGCTTCTCCCCACAAGTTTAGTGGCAAACCAGAACTTATTAACATTGCATTCATCATTTCTTTCAATATACGATTCTTTCTCTCAGCAATACCGTTGGATTGAGGAGAATAAGGCACTGTCATTTCATGTATAATCCCATGTTTAGAACACGTGTCAGCAAATGGCGATTCATACTCTCCACCTCGGTCTCTTCTTAGCACCTTAATTTTCTTGTTGAGTTGGTTCTTAACTTTATTTTTATAGAGAACAAATTTCTCTATAGCTTCATCCTTGCTTTTAAGCAAATATACATAACAGTATTTTGTGCTATCATTAATGAAGGTAATAAAATATTTGTTACCACCTTTTTTTGTATCATTTTCAAATCACAAATATCAGTGTGAATTAGATCAAGAGGTTCAGTGTTTCTTTCAACACTTTTAAACGATGATTTTGTTAGTTTTGCCTTAATACAAGTTTCACACTTATATTTGGAATCAATTTGGAATGTTGGTATGTGATTCAAGTTAATTAGTCTACGCAAAGTATCATAATTAACATGTCCTAGTCTACCATGCCATAAACTGGAAGACTCAAGCATATAAGTAGAAGCGCTAGCTTTATTAATATTTTTAACCATGGTCATTACATTGAGTTTGAACATTCCACCACTCATGTATCTTCTACCAACATACATTCCACTATTCGACAAAACAAATTTGTTCGGCTCAAACACTAAACGAAAACTGTTGTTATTTAGCAACGAACCAGATACCAGGTTCTTACGAATTTTAGGAACATATGTAACATTGTTCAGAGTCAGTTCCTTTCCAGAAGTCATCTTCAAGATAACCTTGCCTTGGTCCTTGATTTTTGAAGTAGCCGAGTTTCCCATAAACATCTTCTTCCCATTCTTTAATGGTTCGAAAGTGGAGAACATACTTCTGTTGGAGCACACATATCGAGTAGCTCCAGTGTCAATCCACCATTCCTTCGGGTTTGAACCTAACATATTCACCTCTGCGATCATAGCTGAGAGGTTGATATCGAAAATACCTTGAGCAATGCCTTGAATCAAGTTTGCTTCTCTGTTCCTGTTCTTCTTGGAAAGTCTGCATTCGGTAGATTTGTAACCCATCTTGTTACAATTGAAGCACTTGCCTTGAAACTTCGGTTTCTTGGAGATTCCTCCCGTAGGCCCCAACTTGGGATCCTTGTTGTTTTTCTTGTTGGAACGTTATTTATGTTCCATTACATTTGCCTTGGCTGCATGACTGATGACTCCAACCTTTTCATATCCTCTATTGTCTTCTTCAATACAAAGCCTGACAATGAGATCTTCAATGCTAATTTCTTTTCGCTTATGCTTTAGGTAATTTTTAAAGTCTTTCCCACCTTGTGGTAATTTTTTAATTATACATGCTACTTGAAAACTTTCACTTAAGTTCATACCTTCAGCATGAATCTCATGCAAGATCAGTTGTATTTCTTGAACTTAACTGATCACTGTTTTAGAATCTACCATTTTATAGTCTAGAAAGCGGCCCACAATAAATTTCTTGGCACCGACATCCTCAGTTTTATACTTATGGTCTAGTGATTCCCAAAGTTCTTGTAACACCCCGCAAAATTGGAAATGACAATTTTGCCCTTGTGTGTTACGCATGTGTATTTTGTAACGTGTTTCATTATATATTTTGGATTCCGACTATTTATGCATTTTCTGTATTGATTTCAGTTGACTAAAAATATAATATTTCAATCGCTGGGTTTTACGTGCTTTTTACGTGTTTTCGATGCACGTATCAATTATGTGTTTCCACCGCTACGTACAATATTTCTATGGGTTTAAATTATTTATTTTATGTATTCAAATCGATTTTTATAAAACGGAAATTCATTTTCTCATATTTTATCTAAATATTTTTATACGTATAATGCACGTGTTTTCTACGTACGTAACAATTACGTCGTAGAATACATAAAATTAATAAATATATTTTCTTATATTGTATTTTCATTATCTTTAACATTTTCCTGTTGATAAAACCAAATTTCATATTTTATGTTTTACGTGCGAAGTACGTATTTTTCTGTGCGCGTATTTAAGCATATTTGTTTTCAAAATAAATTTCGGAGTGTGTGTAACACCTCAGGATTTTCAAATAATATTATACCTAGGTGATATATATAGTGTGTGTAATAAAATGTACGTATATGGTTAATGAAAGTGAATAGATAAAAGATATAAAGGGATGGCATAGCATATAAATAAATGAATTTGGAGTGAGGGCCCACACATTGAAAGGCCAGATGCTGTTATTGGCTTTCTTCATGTGATGGCATGGGAAACATATAAGAATGGAAATGATGGGGGCCCACCAATGAAATTGCATACAGCAGCGTTGGTTGCTTGAGTGCTCATTGGGCATGCATGTGCTTTTGGGAAAAGAGGAAGAGATGGCTGGTTTTGGTTTTTGGAAGAGAGAGCGGTGGGAGTTAGAGAATTAGAGAGGTGGAGAGGTGAAAGGTTCGGAGTTTTGGAAGTTAAGAAAATGAAGAGATAGAAATTAAATTGAATAATTTATTAGGTTGAAAATTTTACAATATGGACCCTAATCTAGACCTATAAATACAACCCTCTTCTTCTCATTTCACACACCAAAAGTAAACAAAAGTAATAAGAGAAAGAAAAGAAAGAGAGTAGAGTGTTCTCATTTTGGAGGAGTTCTTGCTTGGAGAAGGTCTTGCTAGGAGGAGAAGGTCTTACTAGGGAAGCTAGGAGCTTGAAGAGATCTCATTTCATTTGTGGTTGTTCATTCTTCAATTAAGGTGGGTGTTCTCATACTTTCTAAATGTAGAAAATGAATGCTAGTAATGATAAATGAGTAATATAGACTGAATTAATAATTAATGCTAATGCAGTATGAATGAAAGAAATTTTGTTGTGATTATGTAACTATTTGCCATCATGATAGCTAGTTAGAAAGAAGAATATTAAAAGAACTAATGCCTTGAATCATACTAATATGTTTGTTATTTTGTACATGTCAAAATATATGTTTGTATGAAAATTTGTGAGATTCTTCTTATGGTTTAAAGAAAGCATTTTGGTGTAGTTAAGTTGGTACACAAAAGATTTATTTTTAATTGATTGTAAAAGACAAACAATTGTTTTTTTTTTAATTAATTGGAAGAAACAAAATTCTTGTTTAATAAAGAGAAGGTAAATTTTGAAATTTAGAGATTTGTCAAAATATGAATTGTATATTCATGAGTTACTGTTAGAAAGAAAATTTAGTCTAAATGAACTAATTATAATCTAATGGAAGATTAGATTGAATGAAAAAAGAGAGTTTTTATGAAACTAATAGAATGAGAGAAAAGCTGAACAAATTCCTATTAAAGTAACTTGATATCAATAATCACATTTGGACTTATTGGCTAGACAGTGCACCACAGAGCACTACTGTGCTTATAAGAGGTCTTGGGTTCGAAACTTGTTAGACTCAGCTTGTTTTGTTTTGTTTTAATATTTTCCGAAACCCGAAGATTGGCATTTGAGGCTTTCGGTCTGCCTTCTTGACAGCCAAGTCCATTGGACTTAGCGGCTAGCGAGTTGAGTCTTGGACTCTGGCTGAGTTGGGCTTGGGTTCGAAACCAGACCTCAACATTTTGTTTTTTTTGGATTTTGTGGATTTTAAGTGAGTTTTCATGAAAAGGAAATTTTGGGAAAAATATCTAATATTTCTATAAAATGAAATAAGATTTATTAAAATTAGTTTCGGAATTTTCCATGTATAATTGAGAATTTAAAAAGGAAAAAATTGAGATAGAAAGTAAGTTTTGATTAGAAGTTTATTATTAAAAAGTATGACACTATTTTTAGAAGAGTAATATATGTTATGTGAATTAATTTCTCTTGAAGAGATTGTACATGATTTAGAATTATTTGGAGTATATTTCATGAGTTTAAATTGCAAATGAGATTGCAAGTGATGAATTCATGCTTGTGAAAAGAATTAATGTTGTTAATTATGAATGACTTATGGATGAATAAGAGAATCATGTATGATGTTAAATGAGACATTGATTAAAAGTTAGAGATATGAATATAATCTAAGTTTAAGACATGTTTATTAAAGGGTATGTGTACCCATGAATTCTTATACATGAAAAGGTTATAATTTAGAGTTAGTGAGACCTCGGGTACCGGCACTATCAAATTGAAAAGAGTTGAGATATAATTTGAGATATGGCCGTGGAGCTATCTCGTATTTTTTGTTGATTAAGTCCAGTAGGAGGTAAAACTAATTCTAGGCTTGGAAATTTATTTATATCTTGAACTAAATAATTAGGCACATAAGTGAAGATGTATTGAACCTGGGCAAACGTAAGTAGGGTGCTCTATATAGTCGGCAGTGGATCTCTGTGGCAATAAACCCAGTAGGTGGACTGAGGTTGCTCCGTGGAGATGGGCTTTTATTTTAAATCATGTACTTAGCGTAGTCGGACGGATAGTTTGCCATACTCCAATGTATATACGTATACCGGGGCTAGAGGGTCACTTGCGGAATGATTCACACGATGAGAGATCTGTTATAATAGCCAGCGAGACTGAGATCCATAGTCATGGAATGATCTAAACCTTGTTTTATTACTGGGTAGTTTCATGGCGAGGGATCGAACCCTTTAATGTGGAGTACGTAGGTGCTTGTCCTCGGACCTATGTAGTATGGGATACATAGAATCCGAACAAGTATGCATTAGTGTCATCCTAGTATAAATGTGTGTGCATTAGGCATTAAGGCATGGCATACACTTACATGTTTAGCGTAGTCACAATTTAACACTTTATTGTTCATTCAAACTTTTTGTGGTTTGTTAATATTGAGATCATTATATGTACGGTATATAGAGGATAGCTGAGTATAACATTTTCGTCAGTTGTAAGTGACTAATGTGCCCACAGCTTGATATGCAGGTAATGGACTTTGTCATGAAGATGTTATGATGCAGTTGATGATTTACATTGTTATAGTCGTACAAGTTGTATTTTATTTCATCGTTGTATATTTCCGCTGTGTAAACAAAGATGTAATGAACTCTGAAGTATTATTGAAAGGTTTTAATTTCCTTGTAAAATTGTACGAAGTGGAGTAAAGATCCTGTGAAATCTCGAATTCGGTCTTACCGCAAAATTGGAAATGAAAATTTTGTCCTTGTGTGTTACGCACGTATATTTTGTAACGTGTTTCATTATATATTTTGGATTCCGACTATTTATGCATTTCTCATATTGATTTCAGTTGACTAAAATATAATATTTCAATCGCTGGGTTTTACGTGCTTTTTACGTGTTTTCGATGCACGTATCAATTATTTGTTTCCACCGCTACGTACAATATTTCTATGGGTTTAAATTATTTATTTTATGTATTCAAATGCATTTTTATAAAACAGAAATTCATTTTTTCTCGCATTTTATCTAAATACATTTGTACGTATAATGCACGTGTTTTCTACATATATAATAATTACGTCGTGGAATATATAAAATTAATAAATATATTTTCTTATATTGTATTTTCATTATCTTCAACATTTTTCTTTGATAAAACCAAATTTCGTAAGTTATGTTTTACGTGCGAAGTATGTATTTTTCGGTGAGCGTATTTAAGCATATTGGTTTTCAAAATAAATTTCGGAGTATGTGTAACACTCCGTGATTTTCAAATAATATTATACCTAGGTGATATATATATAGTGTGTGTAATAAAATGTAAGTATATGGTTAATGAAAGTAAATATATAAAAGATATAAAGGGTTGGCATAGCATATAAATAAATGAATTTGGAGTGAGGGCCCACACGTTGAAAGGCCAGACGCTGTTGTTGGCTTTCTTCATGTGATGGCATGGGAAACATATAAGAATGGAAATGATGGGGCCCACCAACTGAATTGCATACAGCAGCATTGGCTACTTGAGTGTTCATTGGGCGTGCACGTGCTTTTGGGAAAAGAGGAAGAGATGGCCGGTTTTGGTTTTTGGCAGAGAGAAAGGTGGGAGTTAGAGAATTAGAGAGGTGGAGAGGTGAAAGGTTAGGAGTTTTGGAAGTTAAGAAAATGAAGAGATGGAGATTAAATTGAGTAATTTATTAGGTTGAGAATTTTGCAATATAGACCCTAATCTAGACCTATAAATACAACCCTCTTCTTCTCATTTTTTATACCAAAACAAATCAAGTAAAGAGAAAGAAAAGAAAGAGAGTAGTGTGTTCTTGTGCTTGGAGAATCTCTTGCTAGGAGGAGAAGATCTAGGAGTTGCTTTGGAGCTAGAAGAGGTGTTCTATCTTTTCATTGTTCAAAACTTCAATATAGGTGGGTGATCCTATGCTTTATAATTGTAGGGATTGCATGCTAAATGAGTAGTATAAATTTGATGTGATAATTAGAAGATAAATTCATACTTTTATGTATGCCAAATTGTAGAAATGTTACTACTGATTAAGAAACAAAGTATTGTCATGTTGCTTGGAAGTTAAGAAAAAAAAGTACGGAGTAATTATCATTTGTATGTTAATTGAAACTAGTAATTGTGAAAATAATTGAAGAGATTTTCCTTATGTTTAAAGATGAATCTTTGTAAAGTAAAATGGGTATACATAACTTATTTTAATTTGTTATAAGAGAATGATTTGAGATATGATTTGGAGACATGGCCAAGGGGCTATCTCATATTTGTTGATTAAGTCCGGTAGGAGGTAAAACTAATTCTAGGTGTGGAAATTATTCATATCTTGAACTTAAGAAAATTTAGGCACATAAGTGAAGATGTAGTAAGACCTAGGCAAACGTGAGTGAGGCACTCTATATAGTCGGGCGATGGGCTTGTTGCGGCGGTTCATCGGGACTATAGACCTAGTCGGGCAGGAGATTTGTTGCGGCGGTTCTCCGTAACTGTGGTTGCCTCGTGAGAGACGAGCTTGTTTTTTAAATCCGGGACTATGCGTAGTCGGGTGGAAAGTTTGCGGTTCTCCATGTATATACGTATACCGGGGCTAAAGGGGCACTTGCGGGAGGTTCGCACGATGAGGTGTCTATATAACAGTCGAGCAGGAGATTTGTTGCGGCAGTTCCCTGGGACTGGGATCCGTACTCGTGGAACGTCTTAACTTTGTCTTATTACTGGATAGTTTCATGGCGAGGGATCAAACCCTTTATTGTGGAGTACATAGGTGCTTGCCCTCGGACCTATATAGTATGGGATGCATAGAATCCGAACAAGTATGCATTAATGTTATCCTAGTATAAATGTGTGCATTAGGCATTAAGGCATGACATACACTTACATGTTTAGCATAGTCCCATTTTAACACCTTATTTCATTCATGTTCTGTGTTTGTTAAAGTATGGAGATCGTTATACTGTTTCCGGCATAGAGAGGATAGCCGTGTATAACATTTCGTCGGTTGTAATTAACTGACGTGCCCACAGTCTTTCATGCAGGTAATGGATGTTCATGACGCTATAAGATGGATGTGCTAATACTGATCAAAGATGTTGTAAATGTTTCATTGTAATTTATTTTGCTTCCGCTGTGTAATAAATGTAACAAACTCTGATGTATTATTGAAAAGTTTTAATTTCCTTGTAAAATTGTACGAAGTGAAGTATAAAGATCCTGTGAAATCTCAAATTCGGTCTTATTTGGAATTCTGGGCGTTACAGAGGATGTTCATGAAGCTATAAGATGGATGTGCTAATACTGTTCAAAGATGTTGTAAATGTTTCATTGTAATTTATTTTGTTTCCGCTTTGTAATTAATGTAACAAACTCTGATGTATTGAGAAAAGTTTTAATTTCCTTGTAAAATTGTACGAAGTGTAAAGATCCTGTGGAATCCCGAATTCGACCTTATTTGGAATTCGGAGTGTTACAGATGGTATAGAGCAGGCTTTACAAGTAGTACAAATTTATAAGGAACGACACCCTAGAGTGGACATTAAAGTGTGAGTTTCAGCTTATAGAGATTTAAATGTAAGTGATTTACATTTGTGTTGCTCTATAGGCTGATGTTTTCTCTTCCCTTTTCCTTTGGGATGGCTGGAGTCGTAAATGAAAGTTGTTATTGAACTTGCATTCAATTTCATTCATGATGTTCTTCTCGTATACATTGATATGTGATTGTATGTGAGCATGTTTTCCCTGGGTATCAGAGTGGCGCAGTGGAAGTGTGGTTGGTTGGCCCTACATTCATGATACATTACACATTTTCCTTTCAAATTGTTTTTCATGGATTTTATCATAGTACTTTTCAAAATTTAATATTTTTCAAATGAATTTTTTCTTATACTATTAATCACCTGAATATCTATTATTTTGTCTATCTCTCTTAGCCTTTATCTTTTAAATTTGTTTTATGTGTTTTTCAGTCTTAAAATTTTTTCTTTCATATTTTTATGTCCCTCTATGTTTATCCGTTACTTTACGTATTTTATTGCCACTTATTAAATAAATTTTGCAACTATTATTATTTCTAGTATATTTTGAATTTTCTTATATGCATTCATTTTGTATGATTTGACTTTGTGATACTATATTTTTCATTATCTTATGTTGTCTTATATATTTCAATATATTTTTAAATAAGATTGAAATTTTCTACCTATATAAATATGACCTACCATTTTGTTTTATTGCCTGCATTCGATACTATTGTTATTGCATATTATCTACTAACTTGTTTTGTTATATTCATTTTTCGCTACTCATTAATTTTGTGGTTTTACGCTTCTTCAAAATAGTACATACACTACATAATTATTGTTTTTATTTGTGTTTTCATCTCGTGCATATGCTTCACACTATTTTCTTCTTAATATTATAAATCATTTTCATTACTACAAATTTTGTATTTAAAGTCTATCTATTTTAATATTTTGTCATTGTAATCTCGTACTTCATTTATAACTTTTCATCCACTTTTATATCACTGATTTTAAACATAATACTATATTTTATTAAACATCCCAATTTCCATGTGTATATGGGATATTGCATCTTTCCATCTCCCGTTTTGGTGCAATCTGATGTCGAGAGGGCAAATCTGCAACTAGACGTCAATGGAGGCTAACTGCAACAGGACGTCAGGGAGGCAAAGTCTGCAAGCGAATGTCCAGAAGGCAAACTACAATCGGATGTCATAAAAGGAAATTCTGCCACTTGAGATCGTAGAGACAAGTCTGCAGTTGGATACCAACGAGACGAACCTATACCTGAAGGAGATTTTTTACTTAGATAACCTCTATTTTGTTTTCTATAAAATTTACTTGCCTTGTACTATTCTATAATATCTTACAACCTAGCATTACATTATTTAAACTGATTTCTATACTACTTGTGTATTTACCATATAATATCAACTATCTTCTTCTAAGTATCTTGAATCTTTTAGCATTTCATACTGCTTTATCGTATTTTGCTACTAACTTATCGTAGATTTTGGTGTCTACTCACCTAACAAAAATAAAAATTTGGTATTTATATATTTTCTTCAATTCGTAAGTTATTTCTATATGATTAGTTTTCGCATTATTTCAATAACATGTTATTACTTTCTCTAGTATGATGTTTTGTTTTACTACTACAAATCTTTGTAATTTTCAAATCATACTATTGTTTGTTTCACCCTTATAATTTTATGCCTATGTACGTGGTTTTCTTGCTTTATTTAACAATTCGAAGGTATTTTTATGTATGTTTTTAAATTTTAAATCGTATGCATAATTATTATAATTGTAACATCCCGAATTCCAAGTAAAGCCGAATTCAAGATTCCACAGAATCTTTACTTCACTTCGTACAATTTTACAAGGAAATTTAAAACTTCTTAATGATACATCAGAGTTCATTTACACTTTGTTTTTACACAGCGGAAGAAAATAAAGATTACAACATTTGAAAACAAAATATAACTTGTACCACTTCATAAATTGAGGCATCGATTGCATCATATTATCTTTACTTCTTCAAGAATAGTCCATTACCTGCATGTCAATCTGCGGGCACATCAGTTACTTACAACTGACGAAATATTATACTCGGCTATCCTCTCTACGCCGTACATATAACGATCTCATTACTTTATTAAAAAAAACAACAGTTGAATGAATAATAAAGTATTAATGTGACTACGCTAAACATGTAAGTGTATGTCATACCTTAATGCCTAATGCACACAATTCTATACTAGGATGACACTAATGCACACTTGTTCGGATTCTATGCATCCCATACTACATAGGTCCGAGGGCAAGTGCCTGCGTACTCCACAATAAAGGGCTCGATCCCTCGCCATGATAACTACCCGGTAATAAAACAAGGTTTAGATCATTCCACGAATTTGAATTCCAGCCCCGGAGTCCACCGCTGACTGTTATAACAGATCCCACATTGTGCGAATCATCCCGTAAGTGACCCTCTAGCCCCGGTATACGTATATACTTGGGAGTATGGCAAAACAAAACTATCCGTCCGACTACTCAAGATCCCGGAGTCCACCGCTGACCCATCCTCATAGTCCCGGATTTAAATATAAAAAGTCTGTCTCCCACGGAGCAACCTCAGTCCACCAACTGGGTCTATAGCCTCGGAGTCCACCGCCGACTATATAGAGCACCCTACTTACGTTTGCCCAGGTTTACCAAATCTTCACTTAAGTGCCTACTCCTTAAGTTTAAGACATGAATGAGTTACTATCCCTAGAATTAGTTCTACCTCTTACCGATCTTAATCACAAAATACTGAGGTAGGTTCGCAACCATACCTCAAAGTTAAATCTCAACTCTTTTATTTCCACATTTGCCGGTAACAAGATTTTACTAATTCAAAACTCAACCATTCATGCATAAGAATTATGGGTACACATACCCTTTAATAATCATATCTCAAACCTAGATAATTTCATCTTTCAATTCATTCTCAAAGATACATAGTGTTGTCATCATTCATGATCTAGTTGTTTATTCATATTCTTTTTAATCAACATTACTTTCAAGAACCATAATTTCACCACATGAATGGTTATGATAATTTTAAGTTATCACAATGTTTCAATTCACTATAAAACATTTCTTAATCACATACAAGTATATGTTCTTTAAAGAAGTCACTTCAAAAAAAAAATTGTTACTTTTCTTCATGAAGCAAGTTGTAACTCAAATTTCTATTTTTATACTTCAAGAAAATTCTACACTCTCTTAATATTTTCTCTTCATTTTATATAAAATTCAAGACTTTCCTTTACATTAAAAGGTCATGTGAAAAACCAAAAAAAAACCTCAAAGGGGGAGGCTTGGGTTCGACCCAAAACCTCAGGTCAACCCAGGTTAACGCCCAACACAGACCCGCTAGCCACATGAGCTATTAAGCTCTGGCGTCAAAAAACCATGCCGAAATAATCATATACTGACCCTTGATTTCAAATTGTTTTAAAAAAACAAACAAAAATATTTTGTTGTCTACAGGATTCGAACCAGGCCAGGCCGCAAGGCAGCGCAGCGCCGAAGCCAATAGGCCAGGTAAGCTCAGTGACTCTAATCTCTTCTTTCTACTTTTTGTTCGAAATCTCTGTGAGTCTTTTGTTTTTCATAAACTTGATTCTCCACTTCTAATTAATCATTTATTAGATTAAAATAATTCCTTATGAACTGAATTTATTCCTTTAACAATAATTTACTGATTTTGAAACCATAATTTAGATAATGACTCTAAACTTTTAATTCTTTTCTTTCTTTTAATAAACTCTATATTGCATTTCTTCAAATTTGCTTATATCTTTTCAGATAAAAAAAGAATGAGTTTAGTAAGATTACATATCTTAAAAAAAAATTGCTTACTTAATAAAATAGAAATTCTAATATCTTTCATATAATCTATTCTCTTTATTTATGCATAATCAAATTCTTCATTTTCTTTCTCATTCACAAACTAACAAGTTTGTAGCTTTTAAAACAATTCATGATTCATTACTATTATTGCCACCTCTAATAACATAAACTGCTACGTCAAAATTTCCAATAAAAACAAACATTTAACACACATAAAATTTATAAATATTTTAACATGATCCTTAATATTTGACTATTAAACACAATACTTCTATTATTTGTTTAATCACAACTATAGCAATCTCATTCTTGATGTGTTATACTAGCATGAAATTTATCTACATATTTTACATGATCATCAACTCATATTATTCATTATAATTCTAATATGGAAGTTTCTACAATTAGAAAGTAAAGAGATCACCCACCTTAGTTGGAGAATGAAGACTACAAAGAAAGGGTTCCTTCTTACTCCTAGTTTTACAAGCACTTCTAGCAAGGTCTCATCTCCTAGTTATGGCTTCTCCTTCCTAGCAATAGCTCCAAGCACAAGAACACTTCTTTTCTTACTCTCTTTCTTTTATCTCTCTCTTTTCTTTCTTTTTTTTTTTTTTTTTTTTGCTTTTTTGATAATATTTTGGTGCAATGAGAAAGAGAAAATAGGGTTCTATTTATAGGGTTTGGGGAGGGTTTATTTTGCAAATTTACACCCCTAATAACTCTCCTAATTAACTCATGCAACCATACACTTTCCTAACTCCTAAAACCTACAACCCTTCATCTCCCCACTCTTCATGCACTAAAACTCCACCTCTCTCTCCCTTGTATGAAAATATGAACCCCCCCCCCCCCCCCAGTACAAGAATCTGGCTAGATATATTTGGGTGTGCATATGCACATTTGCACATACAACTAGGTACAATTTGTTATGACTCTAAATGTGTGCTAATAGTAGTAACTAGTCATGTGTTAGTGCATGATCAACTAAAAATATGATTTTATTAGTGGGCTAGCTTAATGGGCTCAACAATTAATTAATTAGTTTAATTACCTAGTGGGCTCTTCTCTTAATGGCTAGATTCTAATCTTTTGGTCCATGGATTAATTAAAAAGGATAAATAAATTATGCATGCTAAAAATAGATAATGAGAGTAATGAAATGAGAATAAAAATTTGCACGTGCATCATACATGCAAAAAAAAGCATTTTTAATAAAAATAAAAGTGGGGTGTTACAATAATTACCTTACAAACTATTTTATTAATTGGTATACAAAGTCAATTTTATGTTGTCTATATTTTTAACTAAATTTCATTCTTATTTATTTTTTCAAACTCTTATCTAATAGTCTTCCTTTAAATTACTAATTCAGTTTGTGATTTTCTACCACTTATTACATTGAAAGATTTGGAATACTAAACCTACTTACAAATTGTCTATTAACTATGTTGTCTTTATTGTGTTGTTCTGAACTATTCCAAATTAATGAGTAAGTTTATTTTTCCGTTTTATCTAATGCTTTATCTAAAATTATTTTGTATGGAACTTCTTTCAATCTATTCTATCTTTTGTGGACATATTTTATTTTTCCGAATTTTCTTGTTTCGTTCTTATAAAATTCTGATACTCATAGTTTTCTTATAAAGAGTTTGTCTTGTTTTTCCTCGTTGCGTATTTTTATACTATATTTATTTTTCTTAAAGATTGCTGTTTTATAAATACAATAATGATATTTTCTTTGGCGTGTACAAAATACAACCTTTATCCTAGCAAGTTCTGGGGACGGAACTATTCTCGGGGGGGGAGGGGTGAGTGTAACACCCCGCAAAATTGGAAATGATAATTTTGCCCTTGTGTATTACGCACGTGTATTTTGTAACGTGTTTCATTAAATATTTTGGACTCCGACTATTTATACATTTCTCGTATTGATTTCAGTCGACTAAAATATAATATTTCAATCACTGGGTTTTACGTGCTTTTTACGTATTTTCGATGCACGTATCAATTATGTGTTTTCACCACTGCGTGCAATATTTATATGGGTTTAAATTATTTATTTTATGTATTCAAATCCATTTTTGTAAAACAGAAATTTATTTTCTCGCATTTTATCTAAATACTTTTGTACGTATAATGCACGTGTTTTCTACGTACGTAACAATTACGTCGTGGAATACATAAAATTAATAAATATATTTTCTTATATTGTATTTTCATTATCTTTAACATTTTTCTATTGATAAAACCAAATTTCGTATTTTATGTTTTACGTGCAAAGTACGTATTTTTCGGTGCGCGTATTTAAGCATATTTGTTTTCAAAATAAATTTCGGAGTGTGTGTAACACCCCGTGGTTTTCAAATAATATTATACCTAGGTGATATATATATGGTGTGTATAACAAAATGTAAGTATATGGTTAATGAAAGTAAATATATAAAAGATATAAAGGGTTGGCATAGCATATAAATAAATGAATTTGGAGTGAGGGCCCACACGTTGAAAGGCCAGACGCTATTGTTGGCTTTCTTCATGTGATGGCATGGGAAAAATATAAGAATGGAAATGACGGGGGCCCACCAACTGAATTGCATATAGTAGCGTTGGCTGCTTGAGTGTTCATTGGGCGTGCACGTGCTTTTGGGAAAAGAGGAAGAGATGGCCAGTTTTGGTTTTTGGAAGAGAGAGAGGTGGGAGTTAGAGAATTAGGGAGGTGGAGAGGTGAAAGGTTTAGAGTTTTGGAAGTTAAGAAAATGAAGAGATGGAGATTAAATTGAGTAATTTATTAGGTTGAGAATTTTGCAATATAGACCATAATCTAGACCTATAAATACAACCATCTTCTTCTCATTTTTCACACCAAAACAAATCAAGTAAAGAGAAAGAAAAAAAAGAGAGTAGTGTGTTCTTGTGCTTGGAGAATCTCTTGCTAGGATGAGAAGATCTAGGAGTTGCTTTGGAGCTAGAAGAGGTGTTCTATCTTTTCATTGTTTAAAACTTCAATAAAGGTGGGTGATCCTATGCTTTCTAATTGTAGGGATTGCATGCTAAATGAGTAGTATTAATTTGATGTGATAATTAATAGATAAATTCATACTTTTATGTATGCCAAATTGTAGAAATGTTGCTATTGATTAAGAAACAAAGCATTGTCATGTTGCTTGGAAGTTAAGAACAAAAAGTAAGGAGTAATTGTCATTTGTATGTTAATAGAAACTAGTAATTGTGAAAATAATTGAAGAGATTTTCCTTATGTTTAAAGATGAATCTTTGTAAAGTAAAATGGGTATACATAACTTATTTTAATTTGTTGTAAGAGAATACCAATTTTCTAGAGAAGAGATGGATTTGAAATCAAATATGAAATTTTTCTTATCCATAGTTTTCTGTTAGTAAGTAAATTTCAGTTTAAATAAATTATTTAGATTAATGAAAAGATTTGATCACATGAAAAATCAAGTTTTATGAAAAACAATAAGATAATAGAAAGTTGAGACAAAAACCCACGAAGTGAGTTTATACCGTTGAGCGCACTTGG
Source organism: Hemerocallis citrina (assembly GCA_017893485.1). NCBI lineage: Eukaryota > Viridiplantae > Streptophyta > Magnoliopsida > Asparagales > Asphodelaceae > Hemerocallis > Hemerocallis citrina. The sequence continues at coordinate 149,860,956 of CM030365.1, read as the reverse complement.
CCTAGTGGTCCAGTGTTGCGCTGGCTTTCCCATTTGGCCCGGGTTCGAATCCCGCTATGACCAAGTATATAATTTTGTTGTTTTAAAATTCACCTGAAGCCCAGAGTGAACATCAAGAGTTTTCATCAAGGTTTCTGAACACCAAGTCCATATGGACTTAGTGGTCGATGCTGTGAGCCTTGGGCACTGGTTGATTGCTCACGGGTTCGGAATTTAGGGGCTGCACTTTTATAATTTTATTTTTATTTAAATGAATTCAAGTGTTCTCATACAAGTTACAATTTAGGGAGAATCCTAGTGTTTATAAAATGTGATGGAGAATTTATTAAAATTGTTTTAAAAATTTTCTATGTATATGTAAGAAGTAAAAGAGAAATTTGAGATAGAAAGTAAGTAATGATTGAAGATTTTATGACTTTAAAGAGTAAAAGAAATATACATTATGTGAATTAATTTCTCTTGAAAAGATTGTACTTGGTTATTTGGAGTTGTTGTATTTCAAATGAAATTGCAAGTGATGAATTCATTATTGTTGTTAATTTATGAATGAAATTATGATTTGATAAGAGATTCATGTATTGATGCAAAATGGGATATAGAACAAATTATGGATAAGTTAGGGACATGAATATAATAAGTTTAAGACATTGATTATTGGAGGGTGTGAATACCCATGATTCCTGTACATGAAAAATTATAATTTTGAGTTAGTAAGACCTCAGGACCAGCATTATTGAAAGAAAAGATTTCAGATATGATTTGGAGATATGGCCATAGAGCTATCTCGTATTTGTTGATTAAGTCCGGTAGGAGGTAAAACTAATTCTAGGTGTGGAAATTATTCATGTCTTGAACTTAAGAAAATTTAGACACATAAGTGAAGATGTAGTAAGACCTAGGCAAACGTAAGTGGGGCACTCTATTTAGTCGGGCGATGGGCTTGTTGCGGCAGTTCATCGGGACTATAGACCTAGTCGGGCGGGAAAATTATTGCGGTGGTTCTCCGGGACTGTGGTTGCCTCGTGGGAGACGAGCTTTTATTTTAAATTCGGGAATATGCGTAGTTGGGTGGATAGCTTGCCATTCTCCATGTATACGTATACCGGGGCTAGATGGGACTTACAGGAGGTTCGCACGACGAGGAGTCTGTATAACAGTTGTGCAGGGGATTTGTTGCGGCGGTTCCCCGAGACTGGGATCTGTACTCGTAGAATGTCTTAACTTTGTCTTATTACTGGATAGTTTCATGGCGAGGGATCGAACCCTTTATTGAGGAGTACGTAGGCACTTGCTCTCTGACCTATGTAGTATGAGATGCATAGAATCCGAACAAGTGTGCATTAGTGTCATCCTAGTATAAAATGTGTGCATTAGGCATTAGGACATGACATACACTTACATGTTTAGAATAATCACATTTGACACTTTATTGTTCATTCAATTTTTTGTGACTTGTTAAAGTATGGAGATCGTTATATTGTCTTCGGCATAGAGAGAATAGCCGTGTATAATATTTCGTCGGTTGTAATCAACTGACGTGCCCACAGCTTGATATGCCGGTAATGGACTTTGCCATGAAGATGTTATGATGCAGTTGATTATTTACATTGTTAAAGTTGTACAAGTTGTATTTTATTTCATTGTTGTATTTCTTTTATTCTTCCGCTGTGTAAACGAAATGTAACAAACTCTGATGTTGTTGAAAAAGTTTTAATTTTCTTGTAAAATTGTACGAAGTAAAGTATAAAGATCATGTGAAATCTCATATTCGGTCTTATTTGGAATTTGGGGCATTACAGATCTTTAACTGTTCTTTTGTCAATGTATACATTATACAAAAAATTGGCTAATCAGTTCATTATGTAATTCCTGCATAAGTAATCAGCATTTTTCCAACATCCACAGCGGCAATGACTTGGTTATCTTGCAAGATTCAATGTGGTTAGATAGAACATCATCTTCTGTTGCCACCTTTTAAAATTATGCCCGTCGAACTTCTTAGGTTTCTCCCTATGGGAGACTAAGACAGGTACAATGGTTGGCATTGGCACTCGTGCCGCAGCAGCAGTCAGTACTTGCATTGTATCAGCAACCGGCACTTGGATCATTTCAGACACACACAACAACATTCTCCGATAAAGTAGTCATTTTGATTCTGAAAATACACAACATGAGTGTAAGTTTTCCAGATTAAAGAAAAAAGAAAAGAAGTGTCTCAAAATCGGAATCAAGAAAATCAAAAATCTGTTTTAAATTTGTTACAAAAGGTAGTTATAAACTTTCTTTTACAATAAACTCAATTGATTGAGAGGCACAGAAAAACAGAGAAGAGAATAGGAGTGGAAGAAAATCCAACAAGAAAAAAATTAAAAATAAATAAATAAATAACAACTTACAAACAAACCAATTGCTATGTAACAAGGTAGAGTAGTCGAGGCTTGTGTATCACACAATTTTCTTAAAACAGATTTTGCCTCTTCCTGTTGCTAGATTGTTCGAAGGCATCTGTCTCACAGAATGCAACGACTAGAGCATTCACGTAGGCACCATGTAACACTTTCGAACTTACTGACAGCGTGAGAATCCTATCATCGACTTACCAAAACAGCAGGATCGAGGAACAGAATAGATCAAAACTAAAACAGAGGAAGAAATAAGATAATTCTTGTGCAGGGGAGGAAGTGAGAGGGGAGGCCTCTATTTATAGGGCCAGGGTCAAAAAAAACTGTAACGGCAGACAAGGCTATGAATGCCTACAGTGTAACGACAGACAATGTATTGAATGCGTACACTGTAATGGCAGATAGCACACAATGCCTTGAATGCCACAGTGTAATTGCAGACCGTCAATTGAATGCGTGCAATGTAACGACAGACAAAGTGTTTAATACTGTACTGAAACGGCAGACAAAACCGTTTATACATTTATAACAGCCGTTTACAAAAGGAAAAAAATCAAAACGTGGCTCTACACGGGGTGAGGCTATGTCGATCCGGTATTCGTGTCCGCATGACGTCCGAGTGCACAAAATCGCATGTAACCGGTTCGAGATTTGCACCCCCTCCCTGCGCGCGCAAGAGAGAACCTCTCTTCTAGCTATCTTACAATGCTTAGAATAAGGTTACTATATATCCTATTCTAATTCCTTTGATTTTTCTGATGTGGGACTAAGTCCTCTCAACCCATTTTCAAGAATGAAAACGTCTCACTTTGGGAAACAATTTCTCATTCACCCCTTAACCGTTTTTAGCAAATTAATATATGATTTTGATCTACTCACGAAGGAGGACACAAATCAATCAAGATCTCTTAATAATTCATTGGGGATCTTACTCAAAAATTGCTCAAAAACTGGTTCGTAAATAGTGTATAAAATACTCATTTTCTAACAAAACTTAAGTATGATGATTTAATTGAATAATTTGTTTCAAGAAGTGTAAGAAGAAGCATGTTTTTTTGAACTAAATTGTAATCCAAATGTAATCATATCAGTGAGATATTCTTAGAAATATTTTGTTTGACTTTATGGTGTAGTTGAAGATAAAAAGATAATGTAATAATGTTTTTATCAACAACAAAAAATTTGCTTTTACTTTTACTTTTGTTGTTATTATTAAAAAAAATTAGTAAGGGGTAACAAAATATAGACTTAGCTAGGACAATTTGGATCTCCGGGCCGGCTCTGCATATAATATATTCTTCTCCTTCGAATTTAATGTTTAAGCCTGTAAATGCACACACTAAAAAAAGTGTGAAAGACCATGCTACTCGACCAAAATTTTAGAAGTTATGGCAAAGATTGTGGGGGTAACACATGTCGGTTCTAACAAAGAAAACTAACTTTAGTTAATTTTGTACCTTTTTACAACCCTTGGCATAATTTTGGACATTTAGCGTAGTGACAGAGACATTTTTGCAGAGCAATTTGGATTGGATGTATGCACTATACATGTAGGCAAGAGTGATGGTCAGTTGATCTCTACTTCCACTGTTAGATAATAAGAACTATTTTGAAAGATTCCTAGAACGAGTTGTCTTAAAATCAAACCTCAAAGGTCCACATAAAAAATTTATCTGTTTAACATCTTACATAATTAAAATAATACTGGTTGCGTTTGGCCTAGCTTTATTTGGACTTTAAAGCTACTTCAGAAGGAGAAGGTAAAAAATAGAGCTTTAAAATTAAAAGTTGAAACTGTTAGGATAGTCAGCTTTTTTTTAACTTTAAAACTACTTTTAAGCTAGAAGTTGTTTGGCATAAGATATCAATTGTAATCTACTTTTATACTCAATTTAAGTTTTTGATTTTATTTAAGAATAAAATATAAGTTATCAAATTACACAAAAAAACAAAAACCACACCAAATGTTATGGAAAAACAATGTCAGAAAGTTCCTATTAACCATCACAAAACGAACAAGAAAGCCTTGAATGTCGATTTTCCAACAACTAATCCAATCGCATACAAACATAAAAAAGTTGCAAGCCCATCTGAAAATTGTACCATTCTTTCACATAGACACAATCCAAACAAGAATAGACATAGATTCCTAATCATAATTCATCATCAGATATAAATAAAAAAGAATGCAAGATGATTTCAGTCACCAAATAATTTTATTGACAAATAAACTCCATAGTAACAAATAAGTAAAACATTGAGCAATATGATTATCATTAACACACTAAATCAAAACCACACCACATTATAGAAACTAGCATTATATTACTCATAACATAACTGAAATAGGATAGAAATACTCAGTTCAGGAGATAAACTACACAAAATTACTTGGGCAACGGCGGGGTTCGACGGCAGTGTTCCCCGATCGCGAGTGTTCGGCAAGGAAGGGGAAGGGAAAAAAATTTTGTTGTTAGGGTTTGATACGTGGGAAGAGCCAAAAAAAAAGAAAAGTTAAAAAAAAGAGAAAATGAGAAGCCAGAAGTTGCTCTTGAGGGCTTTTTTTGAAGCTCAATTTCTTCATTAAAAATAAGCTACTTCTCCTTCTACATAGCTTTTCAAAATAAGCGTCTGGCCCAGCTTCTCTTCCTTCTAAAGGAGAAGAGAAGCTAATTTTAAGCTGGGCCAAACCAACAAACTAGTTTTTTTTTTTTACGGAAAAGGTGGAATCTGGCCACCCTGTTTCATTAATAAGAGCTTAACGAAACAAACCCAGAGTACTGGGCCAAAGTACAAACTACAGACAGAAAATAAAACATACATAAAGCAACATGACGCGTACAAACAATAAATACCTCCAACAACCCTGGAGGGTGGGCCGACAAACAAGCTCGGTCCAGCAAAATTATAAGTACGTCAGTTTAGCTTCGTACAGTGCCTCCACGGCACATGCACACCCACCAAACAACTATCTCACCCACCCCACCAGACACCACGCTCCAGGAGAGAGCCGTGGAGAGGATACCTTCACCTCTCTCACGCTCTAGCTCTCTCTGGCAATTTTTCACCATACAGACTTATCTCGACTCATACTCCCAATCCGAGGGAAGAGGCGACGCTGTCACGAGCCAGTAGCCTAAGCTGGAGGAAGCTCAAGTGCCTGATAATAGGCGCTGTGAAGACTGCACCGGCGACATCGTTGGACACTCAAATGCGCACAACATGGAGGGACCCCATCTTCGGACCCAAGCTCCACAATCATGCAAGACAGCAAACTACGGGAGGGGGCGCGCACCTCGCCATCGCCCCGATCACACTTGAACTCTAGATCCATGGCATTCGCAACAATAGGCGCGGGAGGATGCTCTGGCGCGACATAGTCACTCCGCGACAGTTGAGGCAAGCACCCCGAAAATAGAGACAAGTGAGTGCACACCACGGAGGGACCCCATCTTCGGGCCCAAGCTCCACAATCGTGCAAAATATCATAACCCGCTCCTCATAGCGACTCGCAGATAAAGAGGAACACCCGGCTTCTTCACCCGCACTACCAACCCTCGCAACAACCAAATCATAGCCGCAGATCACCGTGATTGGCCTTGAGAGGGTGGACATGGTGGCAAGCACGAAGAACATCCGGGCAAACATCTAGCAAGGCCAACCAACCCCAATCTAACCCAAACCCCAATCCCAATCAACCCCCCCCCCCCCAAACCCCCAACTCCAAAAGCTTCTCAGATCTAGAAGATGTAAATTTGTTCATAATAAAAAGCATAAAAACTACCTTTAATTCACAGTTACCCTTGGAAAGATCAGAAAAGGCATCTTGCTGATTCCATTTCTAAACAAATTAACTTCTCAAAACATTAAGATGCTAATGTTCTCTTCAGTACCTAAAAGCAGTTTGACTTTTAATGATGAATGGTTGATTTATATTATCTTCTGTAGTTTTAAGATTGATCACACGGCTAGAGGAGCTGGAAGAGGGGGAAAGGGGATGGAGGCTTCCGAGGATGGATCTGAGATGGCTATGAGCACAGGACGAGGACGACGACCGGCAAAGAGATGTCGAGCATGGCGCGCTGAGATGGCTGCGAGCACAACAAGAGGGCGATTGGGATCGTGGCGCTCCTCACGATGTCGAGCGGGGCTCTGCGACCTGAGGAGAACGACCGTGATGGGCCGTCATCGGAAGGGGCGGCGCACCGGAGCGATGGTACTTCGCTGCTTCACTTGCGTCGTCGTGGAGCTTCGCGATGGAACTACGCAGCGTTGTCGTGGAGGAGGGGACAACGGGGGGGGGGGGGGTGTAATACCCAAGATTTGTAGCGAACAGTCGACTGGTCGATTGTTCAGTCGACTGGTAACACTGTTTACACGGGATTTGAGGAATTTGAGAAATAGATTGAGAATATTAGTCCCATATTGGATGTGTACAAAAACTAATTTGGGTATAAATATAATTGCCTATGATCAAGAGTCACCTAATTGGTTAACCACCTTTTGAGAGGCAGCCTGTGGTGGGCAATTGTACTACATAGTATCTAATTTTTATTTCTAAAAATATTAAAAATTGTCTGAGTATTGGGGCGGGGCGTTACAATTGGTATCAGAGCCGACTTTCGACACCGGGTGTATCTGCACGTCGAGGGTCTTGAAGGCCTATTCGTGGGGTACACGGCAGGGAGATAATTCTCCGGATAAGCAGGGAGATGATTCTCCGGATATGTTCGCGTGTCGAGGGTCTACGGACCTATTCACGGAGCATGCAGGGTGTTAGAAAGGCGGATCCTACACTAGATGTGTGCTCTGTACTTAGCGAGGACGCTGATTTCTAAAGGTGGGGTGTATGTAATACCCCAGATTTGCAGCGAACAGTCGACTGGTCGATTGTTCAGTCGACTGGTAACACTGTTTACATGGAATTTGAGGAATTTGAGAAATAGATTGAGAATATTAGTCCCATATTGGATGTATACAAAAACTAATTTGGGTATAAATATAATTGCCTATGATCAAGAGTCACCTAATTGGTTAACCACCTTTTGAGAGACAGCCTGTGGTGGGCAGTTGTACTACATAGTATCTAATTTGTATTTCTAAAAATATTAAAAATTATCTGAGTATTGGGGCGGGGCGTTACAGGCGGGGGGAGAGGGCTAGTTGCCGCCCCTAGGGTTGTTCAGATCTAGGGTTTCTTGGGCTCTTTTTCAGATCTAGTTTCTCTTTCTAGAATTTTCTAGAGAGAGAAAATCTTTTTTTTCGTCAGTCATTTCTACCAACAAACTAGTTAAGCAAACACATACACCAATACACTATTTCGGTGGTTAAGCTCAATTCATTTTCATACCTCACGTACTGCATGCTGGTACTCTACTAGCAAACAAAAATCAACACTTCAAAAAACTAGAAGACCAATTGGAAGAAGAGCACCAAGCCGATGTTGCCCGGGTAGGCATTGGGCATCGTAAGAATGGCCCTTCTATGGGCTAGAAAAGGCGGAGCATTCAAGTACGCTGATAAAATAAAAATGCTCAAGCCCAAATCCAAGCTCGAAACTCTAGGACTACAGTCTGATAGACTGTGCTATATGCAGCGCCAATTCTGGATAGATGAGACCCCCGCATTCCACCTCAAGATGCATCGTCCCACTTCTCTGCATTGGATATCGTCCTGTGTCAACCCACAAGCCAATTTTGATGATGAAGACGACAATGAAAGGAATTTTTTTTAAGTGGGAAAGTGCGGATAGTCGATTTGAACTTGAAGCGGACGAGAAGGAGGTGGTGGAAAAGAAGGACGTGGTTGAGGAGGGAAAAGAAGACATAGATTCGAAGGCAGAGGAGTTTATTTTGAGGTTTTATGATCAGATGAAGATGCAACGACAACGTTCGTTGTTGCATTATCATGAGATGCTTGAGAGGAGCATAAGCTAAGAAAGTTTATTAGATTGTTTGTAAACATATATAGAGACATTGTGATTGAGTTCATTGTTTTTCTAGTAACAAATTATAATCAAAAGCACACTAAACAAAAATTTCTTAATATATATCGTAATTAAGAACTGGAGATCTCTAATATATACCCTCTTTTCTTTTCTAATAATCAACTTCTTTTCTTGAATCAAGCACAGGTTTTATTAGCTTTAAGAAATTCTTATCAACATTAGCAGTATTAATTAGGACTGTCATATCTAAAAGTGAGTTTATTTGGTAGTGTACAAGTATGTGCAGGTGTAGCATTTGGGCATATAATCAGTTTTCTCCATGTCTAACCTTAATCATATCATTCATCCAATTTAATTTAGAGATTAAAAGAACAAAATATCTCGGACTGCACTTGCAAAACAACAAGCTATCTTGACACCTTTCCCCACCTCCTGAACACAGCTGCCCCCCCCCCCCCCCCCCCCCCCGCGTTGGCCTCTCCTCCCGTCTTCAGCCTCTCCTCTTTACTGCAGCATCCTCTCCTTCGTCTTCGGCAACTCCTCCAGTCCTTCTTCTTCTTCTTCTTCTTCTTCTTCTTCTTCAGTACCTAGCACAAAAACATAAAACAACTCATCAATAGGTTGAGGCGCAAAACTATGGAGCTCATCGAGCTGGAGCTCAGTGGTTGCGGGCCTACAGAGAAGGTCCAGCATCAAAAGGAGCCACCTCCGACTACCACACCCAGTGTCACGACACTCCTTCCCCCCCCCTGCGCGTAGTATCCCCTCAGGCTGAACAAGCACACCCACCACAAAACCAAAACTCCTACAACCCCCCCTCCCAATCGACGAGGAGAAACGAAGGCTCAGACAACCTACTCATCGTCACCCCGTGCGTGCAGACTTGAGTGCACATCAGCAACAGTCTGATAAGGTGGTTAGTCATCATCGCTGCAATGCGTCTCCCCCAAGAGGACGGGCCCATAGAGGGGGTCCTCCTACTGGCTATCAAGAGTGTAAAAGGAGCCCCCTCAAGGACCATCGATGCACTCACAATGAGGGAAAAGATTAGTTGTACCACGACCATGGTCGTCACCACCAACCTTTTCTCCACCACAGGAGCTTTCACCCACAAAAGTCCAACTTCTTCAATACAATCAGTGGAGACAATTACCACCTCAAATACTAAAATCCTAGGCCCACCACACACCACCACAAACCTACAATCCACCACCACAACCCCCCCAAGCCTCCCCACCCAAATCTCCCCTGCCATCGAAAGTGAAGGTCCTAGACCCGCTGAAGTCTATGGTAGTGTGGGCCCAGGAGGGGGGTCCAAACCACGAGACTTTAGGGAGCGAGGCTCCAGGTCCGTACGGGGAGTCGACGGAGTGGACGGTTGTAGCCATAGAGAAAAACAAAGAAAAAAAGAGACAACATTTTCCCACCATCCCAACCAGACGTTACACAGAAGCAAAGGAAAGGAAAGCGCAAACGAGCCCTGTGTTTCAATTGCGGCGAACTGGGCCATTTTCGACAGGATTGCACGAAGGAGGTGCGGAGTTTGAAATGCATGAAGTAGGGGCATATGTCGTACACTTGCACAAACGTTACTTCATCCAACAACGATGACGATCGGCCGGTAAGAAGAGGCCGGTCGCCAGATAACCCAACCTTCATCCGCCTCGCCAACAGCCTAGAGGCTATCAAGCGTGAAAAGTGGCTCCGGCAATGGTGTGCCATAGCAAAAGTTAGAGCAGGGTGCCCATTAGAGAACCACATTCTTCAAGCATTGAACGCCAAATGGTCGACAGCAGCCCACAAGGATTGGGTGGCAAAGAAGATGTCTTCAGTTCTTAATGTCTTTCCCATCGTCGGCAAAGATGATTGAGGTGTCAGCCATGGGCATAGTGGATTTGGGGCACTTCAAGTTGGAATTCTTCCCTTGGTCGCCGAGGTTCGAAGCAGAGCTGCCGCAAGGGGAGCTATTCTGGATTTGGGTCCATAATGTGCCGTTGCACTTTTGGAAGAAAGAAGCATTACAAGAGATCATATCAGAATTCGACACCGTTAAAGACATAGACGACAAGACGATTCGAAGGTCGGAGATAGTCTCCGCTAGGATCCTAATCTGAAGCCCCGACATTGCCCTCATGCCCCTCTTCGCAAAGGTCTTCTCCTTTGAGGAATCTTACCTCATCAGATTCGTGCTAGACACAAGCGGAGCCGGAGACGAAGGAGATCTAGTCACCTCCTTCCTCTGCCCTCAGAGATGGGCGCTCATACATGAAGGTGGTTGCGCCGGAATGGGACCTCACCTTGGATGGGGCCCATGAGGTGGAGCGAGCGCATCGGCAACTCATCATAGCGGCAAGGGGAAAAGAGGCATGCCAAGGCGAGGCAAAGACGAGCTGTGAACCCCAAAAATCTTTGCCGTTCAACGGTGGCCAAGATCGAGTTGTCACCGAAAAACCCAACAGTCAAAAGGGCCTTCACGTGGGGAAACTGCACCCAGAACAACTAATGGCAAGTTTCGCAACCCCAGATCCATCCCTTGGGAACCATGCCACTCTCAAAGCCCAAAATGGAAGTCAAGCCCTAGATAATAGGGACGAGATGCTCAGAGAAGAGCAGGAGATAGAGAGAGGAAGACCAAGAGCTAAAAATAGAAAGACACCCAAATCCATGGGTCATAGCAGCCTAAAGGTGGCAACTTTGGGCAAAGCTCTCCAACAGAAGGGGTCTATTTTGGGGAACAAGATAAAAAGGGGTGCTATCGAAACTAGAGAGCAGGTTCCAATCAAGCAAAGAGGAAAGCTTTGGGAAGGTGAACAGGAAAGGAAAGGAAAGAGCACAGAAGAAGCGCTCCGCTTTGGTACTACGGAGCATGAATCGACTGAGTCGCCCCCCAGAAAGGAAATTTTTTGGGAAGATGAACATGAGAAGAAGGTGGAAAGCAGATCAAAAGAGGCACACTGGTTTCGCACCTCTTCGTTTAAGGGTTTTGAAGATAAGGGAGAGAGGTGTGACGCATCGTCTGCTGAGCCGACCTCGTGGAGGTCGCCAACTAGTTCCGTTACGACAGCTGTGCCCATCACGTGCGACTCACGTGAGAGGACAGCGGAAAGGGAAGAAGAGTGTGTTGGGCCCAATGAGGGGCCCACCCAATATAATTCTAATCTCATTGTGCACAAGCCCAATTCTGATCTCATTGTACACAAGCCCAAGAGGTATAATGGGCCTATAGAGAGGCCCATTACGGAGTCCAAGTGTGAAAATTTTGGAGGGGCTAGAGAGCCACATGGAGAAGGATGATCGAGAGACGAGGCTAAACCTAGAAGATGATTTTGTCTACTCTAAAGATGAGTCTTTGGAGTCAGAGGAGTTTGAGGAAGATGCACTGGATATGTCTCCTAATTTTGTCCCATCCACCTTCCCTCCCACACAAACCACTACCCCTGTCCCTGCTTGCGGCGACAAAGGTTTTAGTGTACAGAAAGTGGCTAAGAGGACTATGGAGGAGTCCCTAGATGATTACCTTGAGATTGCTGCAGCAGCCAAATCAGCTAAGACTAGCGATGGAGGTACGCGATCCTTCCTAGCATATATTTTTAATTTCATGTCTGATAAAGAGATTTTTAGTCTAGCCAAAACTTGTGGTCTTGTGGTAGGTGATACCGATCGGAATGCATTTCTCCTTAATAAGATTAGGGGGTGGGAGAGCGATAGGGTTAACCGTATTTCGAACTCGACTTCCAAGTCGAGCCACGATCCCTTATCCATCCGTAATTAATGGAGGCTCTATTCTGGAACGTTAGAGGCCTAGGCAGGCGGGGTAAGCGGGAAATGGTTAAGGAGGTCATCGCCAAATCAAAAGCTGACATTGTTGGTCTTCAAAGGACCAAATTTACACATATGTCTAGACTTAGTAGGTTGGGGGGAAATCGAATTTTTGAATGGAGAATGTCCCCATCTGTTTGGGCATCTGGGGGTATCGCTCTAGGTTTTAACCCCTAAATATTTTGTTGTTTAGACGAGCGATACGGGCAATTTTCATTGTCGGTCTTGCTCTACGTAAAGCATACCTGTAGACTCAATCAATCACGGTGGTCTATGGTCTGCACACCTCTGCCTCTAGGATGGCTTTTTGGACAGAACTAAGAGCGATTCAAGCATACTGGCTGCACCCCTGGGTGGTGGGGGCAACTTCAACATCACTAGATTCGCCTCAGAACACATGGGCAGAGGATCCAGTGACTCTGATAGGGAAGCATTTAGTGAGGCTATCACGAATCTGAAACTGGTGGACATTCCCATTTCTGATAGGCTATTCACTTGGTCAAGCATGCAATCGTCGCCCATTCTAGCTAAACTAGATAGGATATTGGTCTCCACTGATTGGGAGACCAAATTTTCGTTGTCTTCGGCTAAATCACTTCCTAAACCCACCTCGGACCATGTGCCTATTTTCTTATCTTCCGGAAAGATCAACCCAGAAAATTACCAAAGTTTAGATTTGAGAAAGCATGGTTAGAAATCCAAGGCTTCCACCACATGGTCTACAAGAATTAGGCTCGCCCCACTACGGGGATTGAGGCAACCTCAATATGGTATGAAAAAATAAGAAGACTTAGGGGCAAGCTTAGAAAATGAAACCGGGCCAAATTTGCGCTGATTTGGAGGGCTAAAGACTCCCTTCTTGAAGGTATTGAGGAACTTGAGAAGACTGAAGAAACTAGAGATCTGCTACAGGAAGAGCAGAATAGGTTGCTCCAATTCAAACCGGATATTGATCAACTCTATAGGCTTGAGGAAATCAAATGGCTACAGCGGTCCAGAATTTCATGGTTCAAAGAGGGAGACGCGAACACAGCATTCTTCTATCGAGTGGCCAGTGCCCGGCATAGATCTAACCCCATTCACTCAATCCACTCAGACTCTGGAATGATCCAAGGCGACAAGGATATCAGAATGGCATTCCAGTCTCATTTCAAACTACTCTTTGGACATAAAGCGGACTTGAGAGTCCCTTTCTACCACCAATTCTGGCAGGACTCAGTGGACAACTCTGACCCAATGATGCAATCCCTAGAAGCACCCTTCACTGAGAAGAAAGTCTGGGAGGCAGTCCAACAACTTGGAAAAGACAAAGTCCCAGGTCCAGATGGTTTCCTGATGATCTTCTATCAGACATTCTGGGAGGAAATCAAAGGCATTTTGCTAAAGGTGTTCGCTGATTTCTATGACCCTAAGCTCAGATTAGGGAGAATTAATTTTGTGGAGGTTGTGCTGATTCCTAAGAAAGAAGACTCCTGGCGAGTGGGAGACTTCTGCCCTATTAGTCTCCTTAATTGCTCTGTCAAGATCATTACCAAGACTCTCGCTAATAGACTGGGAAAGGTGATGGATCGTCTCATTAGTCAAGATCAGATGGGGTTCATTAAAGGGCGATGAGTTCAGGATAGTATAACTACGGCTGAAGAAACTTTCCACCAATGCCACACATCGAATGCTAAAAGCTACCTCATGAAGCTGGATTTTGAAAAAGCTTATGATTCGGTCGAATGAGACTGTCTTCTGGAAGCGCTTGCTGAAAAAGGGTTTGGGGCTAGATGGATCATATGGATCCACACATGTCTCTCCACCAGCAGAACTGCAATTTTGGTAAATGGGGTGTCGGGCCACCCAGTTTCGTGCAAACGGGACCTCAGACAAGGAGATCCACTCTCACCCCTTCTCTTCACCATTGTGGTAGACATACTTCGGTCCATGATGGCTAACTGCAGTAGAGCAGGTTGGATTGTACCGGTAGCCAAGGGAGTCAATCGCCAAGGTTGCTCTATCCTCCAATATACAGATGATACTCTCCTATTTGGTAATGGCAACCTCGGGGAAACAACCACCTTCAAAGGAGTATTATATGGTTTTGAAGCTTGGTCTGGCCTCAGGGTTAACTTCCACAAAAGTGCTCTCATCCCCTGACAACAGAGGAGGCACTAGAACATGCCACAATTCTCAATTGCCCCACAGAGAGTTTTCCCATTCAGTACCTGGGATTGCCACTAAGGCCTGGGAAACTCAAAAAGGCTGATTGGCTACCCATTATTAAACGGGTTGAGAACCGTCTAGCAGGTTGGAAAGGTAAAGCCCTATCATTGGGAGGGAGAGTCACACTCATTAATGCAGTCCTCTCAAATCTTCCAACCTATTATATGTCCTTCTTTGAAATGCTGCGATGGGTAATTCAGAGAATTGACCGGACTCGAAAATGATTTTTATGGAAAGGGGCAGACCTGGATCGAGGCGGCTATCACCTTATCAGATGGGAGAAGACATGCATGAAAAAGATACATGGAGGACTAGGTATTATTGATTTTCGAGATGTGAATCTTGCTCTACTGGGTAAATGGTGGTGGAAGGTTTTCCACCCTAATGGAGAAGGGTGGTAAGATTTTGTCCAGGGATATTTACATGGGAATGGAACGAGAAATTTGGGCTTCAGAGTAGGCCCACAGGTCTCCTAGTTCTGGAAAGGCATCGCTAAGGCCTATGAACCATTCATTAGCTGTGTGACATCAGTTATCGGTAACGGTAGACTCACAAGATTCTGGTGGGATAAGTGGTGTGGTGATCACACACTTCGAGCCATGTTCCCCGATCTTTATGATCATGCATCACAACCACACTGCACAGTGGTCGCAGCCTGAAAAAGAGGCAACTGGAAACCACCCTTTAAACAATCGCTCGATCTGGGCTCTCAATCTAGACTCATAGAACTTCAGACCTACATCACCAACGCTGGAATTAGCTGCTCTCAGGGTCCAGATAAGAAATCCTGGGGATTGAAAAAGAACGGCACGTTTACCGTTCACTCCCTGTATAACCACATTCACTTTAAGGGATGTACCCCAAAGTGGGCATACGTCATTTGGAGGACGAAAGCCCCGCTGAAAATCAAAGTTTTCTTATGGCTGGTGCTGAACAATGCAATTTTGACTAGAAAAAATCTCACTAAATGCCAACCGAACGTGGACTCTCGTTGCGGGTTCTGCCACAATACCCTAGAAACTAGAGATCACCTCTTCCTAAAGTGTCCTAGGAGCAAAGCGGTACTCGTTGAGGTACTCAGTGCCCTGGGGACGAATCAGTACCCTACGATGTATGAGGACCTGTGGGTAGGTTCAAAATTTGCCACTGAGAGAAGAACTATGAGAGAAGCGTGGTACATCGCTATCGCCGCAACGACCTGAGTTCTTTGGCTAGACAGGAATAATTTTTATTTCCGCAGAACTTGTAATAATATTTCTGGTAATTTGACTTACATTATGCATTTTATTTCTTTTTGGGTAAATGTGGCCGCAGCAGGTCCCAGGGGGATGATAGCGATCGTATTCCAGGTTGAGGATTTTGATGATGAGGAAGTCGAGATCGGTCCGACGATCGACTGACAGCCAGCTTGGCCCTTACTGTTGATAGATACCCACCGCCCCAGGGTTTGCTAGGGGGATATGATGTATTTTGTTTAGTTGCATGTATGTTACGGCCATTCTGGTCTTCTTTTGTCCCACCCCCCATGTTTGGGGTGGAGGTTACATACTTTTGTTATATTTGTAGGGCCTTATATTTGGCTCAGTACTCTAAGTATGTTTTATTTATCCCTTCTCTTATTAATGAAACAGGGTGGCCATACTCTACCTTTTCTTCAAAAAAAAAAAAAAAACTACCTTGACTTTATGCCTTGATAATTATATTTTTAATCTTTTTTGGCAATTTAAGATCAACTATGAATCAATTGTAAGTAAAATATTGAAAATAAAAAAATTTCCAACTTTCTAACAATTTCGATCAGCAGTTAAACATTAGGAGTTAACGTATATATCATAGAAGTTACAATGTTATATCGGAATGATTACAAATTATAATTAATATACATGTTAATTAAATATACAACTTCCATCAGTATGATTCCGTTTGGGTTTGGACGGATGGGTTTTCTACAAAACCCAAACCTGACCGTATTTTTAATTGGCAATTTCAAAATATATACAACTTCCATCAGTATGATTCAGTTCGGGTTTGGACGGATGGGTTTTCTACAAAACCCAAACCCGACCGTATTTTTAATTGGCCCTTTCAAAACAACCCAATCCAGTTGGGGTTACCAATGCCAAAAAGGGCCACGTATTCGATCGGGTCAGTTCGGGTTCGAGTCACCCGACACACCCCCTACTCTGCACTCTGCATGGGTATTCTAGTCAATCAATCATTATTAAGTTACCGTTGCAATTTGAATTTCAAATGTCCACTGCAGATTGATTATCATATCAGAACAAAAGAGCGAGTGATTTCAGAGAAATTGCCATCGCAAATTGTGAGAGAAATTGGAGAGCAAGTTACCTTTTCAATCCTCAAAGAGAGAGAGAGAGAGAGAGAGATGGAAAGAGAAAAGAAGAAAGCATGGTTTGGGTCATCATCATTCTCATGGGCAGACGAAGTAGAAAGAGAGGAACGAGAGGAAGACGAACAACAACAGCAGCAAAGGCAAAAACTCGAAGCGGAGGCAAAATCCGACCCATTTGGAGCTGCAAGACCCAGAGAAGTCGTGCTCGAAGAGAAAGGTGTTGATTGGAGGAAGATTGATATCTATCTAGATCACCACCATTCAAATCTCAGGTTCAATTTCTCATCCCAATACCCATTAATTTCTCAAATTATTCAAAAAAAAAAAAAAATCTTAAGTTGGTTATTGTTTGATATTATTGTAGGAAGGATGATAAGAAGCAGAAGGAAAACATCTTGTTGTCAACACCATCAGTCATTTCTTCGCGATCAAAACGCCTCGATCAAATTCAGATAAGTACGAGTCCTCTTGTTCCTCCATTGAGATATCCACCCAAAAACATCAACTCTCTGATGGAACGAATTCGAAGGGGTAGAAAAGATATCACAGATGTCCCAGTTGTGGATAAGCCCTTAATGCTCATGGAGAATTCTCACCAGAAAAGGCAAGTTTTCGGCGATCTGAATGGGATGAATGGGAATGAAAGAAGATCAGACTGTTCTGATATGAACAGTAGAATGAAGAAGAGAAGACTCCTCTCAGCTCCGATACAGCCTTGTCCATGCTATCAGGGAAAACAGGGGAAGCAAGCTAGGAGGAAGTGATACAGTTTTGCCCCTTGTATGAAGTGGAAGATGCTTTGAGATGAGTGCATTCCTACATGATCTGCTGCTCTAATCTCAGAGATGCAAACATTCTGCACTTGCAGCAAAAATATTACTTCATCCAAGAACTGATAGCCATTAAGTTACTTTCTCTCTTTTTTTTTTTGGTTGATTATTATCGAGTTATTATATGGCATCTATAACTGAATCAGGCTTAATTGCAGCATTTTCTTTGCTTAAATTTTTTGTGACTAGAGATGACTATTACATTTCTTCTATGCGCATTTAAAGTTTGACTAGTATCAGCTTAACCTTATACCTAATTATATGAATAGACGTCGTGCTTAGTTGAGCTCTGACACCAAATTGCATCTTTTAACTTAGGATAATTTGAGATCATGATCTAGTCAATAGTTTAATGAGCCTTGACTGAATCTTGATCTAATACTAATAGATCTCTTCAAATAACTATTATAAAAACATCTGTAATGGTCGGCTATATACCCAAATTTTACAAATTTTGGCAAAAAAAAGTGTCGTAGTCATTAGCAAAATACTCAAATTTTGGATTTAAGAGGAACAATAGACTACCAAATTTGAGAATAGATATAGGAATTGCCAAAATATAGCATCTGAAACATGAATCTTCGTCCGTTCAAAATTTTATTCGTAAATCTTATCGGACGATATTTGAAATTTTGTCCCACCAATTTTTTTTTATATAAAATATATCGGACAGGATTTGATCTCCTGTCTATGCATTTTTCTTTAAAAATAAATAAATAAAATTTCGGACAGGATTTGATCTCCCATATGTTAATTTTTTTGCCCAAAGTTGAAGGGGGTGTGTTCTATTAAATTAGGCTTATAGGAATTGTTATGGGTTCAAGGGCTGAGATGGAATGAGGTCTTTAGGAATTGTTATGCGTACATTTTTATTTTAATTTTTATTTTTAATTGTGTCGGATGAAATAACAAATTTTGTCTGATGCATATTTAGCCCACAATTTCGTCAGACACAAAATTATCCCTCGCCCGAGAGCATATTAATTTTTATTAAAAAAATTAAACGGGACGTCTCATTAAAAAAAATCTCAAACTTTTTGCTCAAACGACTACAGTTAGAACCCAAAATTCATATTTATAAATGCCAAATACCCAAATTTTTTGTTCGAACGACTACAGATGCTCTAATGTGAACTTATTTAGCAAAGGAAAGGATAAATTTCACTAAACTTCAATGACTTTTGAGTAAGCGATGTTAAACCT
This sequence comes from Hemerocallis citrina, assembly GCA_017893485.1. Taxonomy (NCBI): domain Eukaryota; kingdom Viridiplantae; phylum Streptophyta; class Magnoliopsida; order Asparagales; family Asphodelaceae; genus Hemerocallis; species Hemerocallis citrina. Next base: position 149,842,194 of record CM030365.1, on the reverse strand, counting down.
TTGCCGCTAACACTACTATTGCATAAATTTTTGGCAAATAAATACTAACTTTGTTAAGGTATTATGGAAAATTAGGGTTGGCTTTCGGGTCGGGCGGGTCGAGCCCCACCCCAACCCGGCAAGTTTGCCCGGGTAAGGGGCAGGGCTAGGTTGGGTCAAAACCGGGCCGGTTCAGGCCGGGTTTGTGTTTCAAAAACTCAACCCGAATCGACCCGCGAACCCCTACAGGTCAAACCCTACCCGGGTCGGGCCAGTCCGGGTTGGCCTAGTTTTTATATATATAAAAAAAAATTGTACTCCAAAAAAAGAGATAAATATGGAACATGTATACCAGTTAACAAAATTGTATATATTATTCATTTCAACATTTTTTTTCTTCTCAAAAGTGTACAAGAGTCAGAAGATGAGAGGGCTTGTGTAATATTGGGAGAGTCTATGATTGATGGAAGGGACTTTGCCTTTTTCTTTTGGGGTTTTTTTCAAATTTGAAAATTGAATTCAGACTTTGGTATATCTTTTAAGTTACGAGTTTGTGGCTCCAAAAAAAGAGATAAATGTAGTACATGTATAAGAGTGAAACAAAATTGTATATATTATTCATTTTAACTTGGAATAAGTTTTTACAACGATCAAATTAAATAGAAATACATGTAACAAAAACTAAAAATTAATACAAATTTCTTTAATTACATGTTTAAGGGATAATCTAGAGTTCGAGATAGCCTGGAGTTAGAATGAAGAGAGGACATTGGACTATTGTCATGTACCTCTACTTAACCTAAACCTAGGACCTCATTGCCCTAAATTCCATACTCAGCTTTGACTTGATCTTCAGATGAGTTGTTTTCACTTGTTGATGTGTCCACAACTTTTCATTGAGTCATGTCTTCAACTTTCATCTAATCTTCGCTGTACACGAGCATCTTCAATGAATTCGACTTCAAGCGTTTCCTGTAATCGATTAAGACCCTGCCACTTGAAGAAAAAAATACTTTCTGATGCAACTGTAGACACATGAGGGGTTAGTAGATCTCTTGCCATATGTGAAAAAATTGAAAATAGAGTTTCATGTTCTTTTCACTATTGTAACACTAAAACTCTCACCATCCTTTGAATTATACAATTTTAATTCATTAGGTGCATTAGTCTTAGGTTTTTTAGATTGAATATGAGCAAGTAAATTTGCAGTGACATTCTCTAATATGCTCGTACTCTTACCTCTAGAAGAAGAATAATAAGTTGATGTACTAGTTTTTTGTGTTGTATCGATGCATAAGTTTTATACTTTTATCATAAAATTCATACAAATTATTCAATGTCAACTCAATATAATCATTACAGTCATATTGAGAGTCTTCTATAAGTAAAATAAAAAACATTTCAATCAAACCCTTTATACTCGCTAATCTGATACGAGGATCCATTACAGTAGTAATACAATACAACATAGGAGCATGATTAAAAAATTTCAAAAAATTAGCGTAAGCAGGAATAACAATATCACCAATGTAAGGATCCAAAAATATCTCTTGAAAAGTTTGCATCATAATAATTATTTAAATAAAAATACTAGTAGAAGTAGAATCATAAAATTTTAAAATTTTCAAAGTTACAGGCTTAAAAGGTTCAAAAATGTAACATCCTGAATTTTCATATATAAATTTTTTCATTTGTTTTCATGTGTTTCGCACATGCAAATTAATGTGTACATTTGGCCTTAAAATTATTTTAATGTCATGAAAAAATATTTCATTTATTTTTTAAAAGCCTTTTATTAATTATTATAGAGTCATAGGCCTAATAACTTAATCCTAGCCCATCCAAATTAAATTAAATTAAATTAATTAATTAAAAGCCCATAGAATTAGCTCACCTAACTAGCCCACTAATTAATTCAATTATTAATTAAAACAACTTGTATGGTAGACTTGCCATGTAACAAACTAGTGTAACAAATAAATGAACAAACTTAACTATAGGTGTGCATGTGGAGGCAAGCGCATTGCACATGCACGTGCAATGGAGAAAGAGGGTAGGCCGGCCATTCTTGGAGAGTGGGGGAGTGGAGAGTTGGTTGCATGCTAGTGGGTAGTTCTTCTAACTCCCAAGTGCATCTTAGCCCTTCATCCAAACACATCTCGACCCCTCATTTGTTCATGAGTTGTGTATAAATAGCCCCCTTTGTCATTCTTTATTCTTTGCACCTTAGAATTTTGAAAGAGAAGGAGAAGACATTGTGAGAAAAAGATTGAGTGTGAAGAAATTGTGTGTGAAAAAGAAAGAAAGTGTGTGTTCATCTTCATTAGAAGCCGGCATAGCAAGGAGGAGGAGTCTCGGATTTTGCACAAGCTAGGTGGAGAAGGCTCGCGGATAGGATCAAGGAGAAGGGAAGACAATCGTACTTTCAAGGAGTTTTCTTAAAGAATTCCCATTTGTTCTTCAAAGAGGTGGATAATTTCTCTACTTCTAATCTAGATATCATATTAGTAGGCTAAATTATGAATATGCTAGAGAGAATAGTAAAAATTTGCCATGTGATTGCTTAAAGAGACTAGTAGGAAAAGAGAGAAAATCGTAATGGTTAATATAAAAAAATTCGTAAAATGAATTTGAGATTAGTGAATTTATCATTGTGTTATATCAATATTTCATGCTAGAATATCTATTTTAATGAACCATGCTAATTTGATAATTTTGCTTAGTGAATGGCTTAGTTACTGATTGAGATGAATGCATATTGATATGTGCTATTTGCTAAATGGCTTAGTGTTGTTTCAATTATGTAGTGATGATGTGATAAGAGAAGAAATAGTCTCACTAGTATATGTTGTATGAGTATGAGGAATTTTATAAAGAAGCTTAAATGAGAGACAACATTTTATTTAAAAAATTGATAATATAGTTTCCTTAATACAAGTTGGAAGAAAGATTTCATTATAGTTTGAAAAATAAGTATTTTGTGAATATAGATACGTGTAGTATACTGTACTTTTGAAAGGAAAAATTCTGGAAAAAAATTAGATTCTTGAATGGTACAAATTAATTGGGAAATCGAATTTATTAATGAAAGAGTTATAAACAGACTAGTAGAATAAGGAAATTTTAACTCAAAATTATAACAGAGAAATTGTTTGGGAATACTGGCTTACGGTGTGGGTTTATAGCACTGTGAACAGTGCTAGAGGTCTCGGGTTTGAGTCTTGAAGAGGCTCTATTTTTATTAAAATTGATTTTTACCAAATCACTGAAGACTAGTACTTAAGACTTTTGAGCTTACCTCTTAACACCAGTTGTTGTTGGCCTTTCTGGTCTTCGGGTGCGCCCTGAATTGGTCACTGTAGCGGGATGGGGGTCATGGGTTTGAACTTGGCGTCTGGCGTTTTAATTCTTTTTTGATTTTTGGGCTAATTCTTGAGTTTTAAGAGAAATACAAATTGGGAAAAAATCATATTATTCCTCTAAAATTATTTAGACTTTATAAAAAAATATTTCCACAATATTTTGACATATTTTTGTGAGATTTGGAAGTGATTTTTGGGATGAAGAACTTGATAATTTTTCTTAAAATATGACTTTTGTATAATTAAAGAAAAGGAAAAATTGAATGTAAAAATTTTTGTGTAGAGATCAAATATTGAGATTTTCGACATGGGAGATTGGAGTAAGTCAATAAATGAAATTTAGTGTTTTAATATATGCAAGTGTGCATGGAAAATAAAATAAAAAGATCATGATGGAATAGAAAATTTGTGAGTATAAACACTCAATTTTTGGTGAACATGAAAGATGGTAAAATCTAGAGTATAGCTAAGTCCTTACACCGGCGTAAATGAATTCTTTGAAGATAAATGTTGTAGAAAAAGATCAAGAATGGATCGTTGTTATTAATTGATGTTTAAGACCGGTGTAGAGGTAATGCTTACTCTAGGGTGTAATTTATTCATGATTCAATTATCTAATGACAATACTATAGTGAAGATGTGATGAAAGTAAGAGAAAAAAACAAGTATGAGGACCTCGAATTCACGATGTGGGAGTTTTCACAGGTAGTCTACATGATGCATCATGTCATGACGTGAATCCATCTCCAAAATTATCGGGATCGTGGTGACGCTTGTAGGGTGCTTGGTGACTACGTAGTGTCATTGTACCATGACGGAGACGAATTGTCCATAGGCTGTCTACATGATACGTCATGTCATGACGTGGGATTTTCCTCCAGGATGTCTGGACATGGGCTCGTAACTCATAAAACATCCAGGAACTTATTGTAGTTACCGTAGTAGTTAAACTCATAACGAGGGAGTCAACCATGCAAGATGAAGTACAATTAAGGGCTTCCCTCGGATATATGTAGAATGGGATGCATAGGTTCGAACAAGTGTGCATTAGTGTCATGAAATATAAATAACTGCATTAAGGCTAAGTGCACTAGCACACACGACATCAATAGGATAGTCCCTCCTTAGCTTTGTTTGTGATTAAGTTCGTGCTTTCTAAGTAAGAGAAATTGATGTATTATATCATAGCGTCAGTTGTATGCAACTGACGTGCTCACAGTTTCTATGCAAGATAAAAATGAATGAAATGACTAAAGAAGGAATGCTGCTTAAAGACATGTTTCAACTATTATTTTTAATTTTATATTATGTTGTATTTTTCTTCCGCTACGTTGATGTAAACATTGTAGTATAAAAGTTTTTAAATTCCTTGTAAAATTGTACAAGTGAAGTGTAAAGATCTTGTGGAACTTCGAATTTAGACTTATTTGGAATTCGGGGTATTACAAAAAAAAATTTAACAAACTTTCGGCAAAATGCCAAGAAGCGGGAGTCATTTAAAAATCTTCCATACTTTTTGCAATACAAAAATCAGTTATAATCGCTCTGTATTTAGTAACAACATTCAATAAGTCAAAATTGAATTCCATCGGTGTTTAACATCTCCAGAAAATTTTCTAAAATGTACTTCATTTAGATTACACATCCTTTAAATTGCTGAAGCATAGTAACACTCAAAGCGATGAAATGTACACAATTTCTAATTGCATTCATATGAATCAGCTACTTTCAATGCATCTTGTACATATAAGTTAAGAATATGACATGCACATATATTATGAAAAATTTCAAGACATAGAGGAGCTAAGTGTTATTATAATGTAGTAATCCCACTAGCGTTGTTGGAGGCATTATCAAAACTAATCGATTTTTTATTATTGCGAATATAAAATAAATCACAAACTTTAAAATTACGTGTTGTGATAACCGTACCACTATAGGGATACGCCAAAACGGCAAGTGATATGATTCTCTTTTGAATGAGTCAATCACTATCGATCCAATGACAAGTTATGTCTATCAACAGACTATCATTACAACCTTTCCAACCATCGGCCATTAACGATACTCTACAAGTTAAAAAATATAAAATTGCAATTAAAGCGTCTCTTATTTCGGAATAAAGTTTAAAACAATCTCTCTTAGTGTGTTTCTCAGAATTCTTTCGAAATGTGGATTTAGTGCATTTTGGTTAAATGCCACTAGATTCCTAATCTCGAAATAAGAAAAATGTAACTCTTCTTTAATAACTAATCTAGCCATTTTCCGACGAACGATTTCGGAATCATAGCTATAGCTATCTACTTGCCCCGTCTTAGGGTTGATCTTTGGTTGGGGTAGTTAGTCATGTACTAGTTCAGGGTGTACATTTTGAATGTGGTGACTAGTTATACACGTCCCATCACCCTTTTTCCATTTGTAACTTTTGTTACATGTTTTACACACTTTATGTCCTATGCTCGAATTTTCTTCGTTTGGGATAAAGTCATAAAATTTGTGGACTTCACTAGTTTGACCCCTATGTTTTCTACTATAAGTGAGTTGTGCAGATTTAGTGTCATGAGTTTGTGTGTCACTAGCTAGCATTTCATCATGTTGTGCATCCGGATCATAATCGGGTGGAGGAACACTTTCATAATCTATATTATGGTTAGGATTATATTTGGTTTCTAATTGTGAGATTATTGGAGGCTGACGATATGAACTAGTGGATTCTTATCCACTTTGTCTATGACTGCCACATCGTGATCGTGACATGATAAATATAGTGTAGTAGTGGTGTATGTGAAAAAATAAGAAATAATATAGGAGGGTTGAGAGAGTTGAGGTAGTGGTAGTGTATATAAATAATAATAAATTAAAAAACGATAGGAGGGTTGAGATAGATGAGAGAGTTGCAAAAAATAACAAACAAGTTTTCTATAAAAATTAAAGCGTTGACAATAATAAAGAGTTTAAGAGAGTTGAGAAATTTTGATTTGTACTTCATGAATATAGAGTTGAGAAAGTTGAAAATAATAAAGAGAGTTGAGTAGACGATGAAAGTCCAAGCGATTGAGCTTCTTCACTTGAGTAGTAGTGCAATAGAGAGAGTTTAAGCTAGTTCACTATGCAATAGAGAGAGATTGAGCTTCGACAAGGATTTTAGTAGTAGAGAGAGTTAGTTGTAGACGTAATAGCTTCAACACGAATTCCACACGATTGAACTTTTTCATTTTTTTTTGTTGCTTCTTTATTGAATTAGATTGAGAGTAGTAGTAGATGTAGTAGTATAGTAGAGAGTTGAGAGAGTAAGAAAGTTGATAGTTGGAGAGTAGCATGAGTTTGTGAAGAAAAATGAATGAATTTAGGGGAGGTTTGCAGGAAAAAACCCCAACAAAAATCCAAAAAAAACAAAAAACAAAAAAAGCCACTGCATCTGCAGCAAATGTTGATAGGTGGCCTAGCCGAGCCGTCCATTTCACCTGTCCGGGCCGACCATCTGACCCGGCGGGTTGGCCCGTCCGGGTGGACCGTTAGCAATCTGGCGGGTTGCGGGTCAAGTTAAGTCAGGTTACAGGTTAACTGGCACGGGTTAAGCAGGTTTTTTTTTCTAATTTTTCGACCTAGTCCAACTCGGTTAAGTATACAGGTTTGACTCGAACCCGAACCGGGTCAAACAGGTTCGGGTCAAAAGCAGGCTGGTGCGGGCGAGTCACGGGTTGACCCGGCCCGATTGTCAACCTTATAAAAAAATATTTATTGTGTATGCATTCACCAAATTTGCTGTGTGACTTTGTCCAGCTTAATATATACTAGTAATCTAAACGTGCGCTATACGACCTAATAAATTTTTTTAAAAATAAAAATAAATACTAAGACGTAATCTGACCTCGAACTTGAGACCTTCATTTACTCGTTACATACTATTTACAAATTATTCCTAGTTGCATCAACTTTTATTTTATATAAGTGACACTTTTATTAAAAAAATATGTTATAAATAAATTTGAACTTTCTGACTATTATGATAAATAACAGCAGTTGAGTAAATGAATGGTTAATATAATTTCTATTTAAAAATGAATCGTTGAGATTAAATAGTTGATTGTTTATAAATTACACAACTCAAACTTTGGGTATTGTTGTATTAAATGCTGACCCAAATTAATTATTTCAAGGAAAAACAAAATCCAATAAATTTGGACACATCGGCTGGATCTAATAGAGACTGTATTTTTCAACTGATCCCCATAATGACACACAATTCGAAAGTGATAGGTCGATCGCAGCAATCTATTATCAATGTTACTATTATGACTATTTATAAGACTTGCATGTCATGTGAAATCATGGTCACATGTGTAATCAACAGTTTGTTTTTTCTTCTAAAAAATAAGTTTGATTCACAATGCATTTTAATACTTTCACATGAAAGTCCAAGTGTTCACACAAGAACACTTCTCATGCGGTTGAGTCGTTGAGATGTTTCTATTATTGTCCACCTCCAATTCAATATATGCCTTTCAAATTCTTTTGTTTTTACCTTTTTTTTTAAAAAGTTCAAATTCCAGAAAGATTCATGTTTGTGGGGGAAACAGTAAAGAATAGTGCCATTTGTATGTAGTGTTTTTCATAAATCTCTAATATTATAATAGGAGAGTTAGAGGTGTCGTTTATAAATTTACCAATTTATGTGTACATCAATTAGAAGGGTTAAAAGTAGGGGCGAGAATGGATCCCCTTGTCTTAGCCCTTTCTTACAGGAGAAGGGGTGACCAGTTCGTTCGTTAACCGAGATGGTCATTTTACTCGTACACAGGCAGTGTAAGATCCATCTGATTCATCTATCACCAAATCCTCTGCCTTTGAGAGTTTTCAGCAAGCAATCTCAGTCCACTGAATCATACGCTTTCTCGAAGTCTAAATTCAGCAGAGAGCTCTTTTCATTTGTAATATGACATTGATGAATTATCTCTTCGGCAGTGGCCACACAATTTATGATACATCTCCCCCTGATAAAGCAAGATTGTTCATGGTTGTTTTAGACATCCATAATTTTGGTCAACCGGCTAGCTAGACCTTGTGATAATCTTGACTGAACAGTTAAGGAGGTTAATTGGCCTGAAATCATCTACCCTAAGGGATTCTTCCCGTTTGGGTATTAGGATGACCTCAGCAAAGTTGAGCATGCCCAATTTTAAGCTAGGATCGAAGAATTCATTCAAGGGTCATGATATCCCCTTTTATTTCATCCCAAAAGATTTGGTAAAACATCATGGGAAAACCATCCGGCCCAAGGGCGTTGTTTGATCCCATTTGAGTAATCGCCTCTTTCACTTCCTCCTCAGTGTACCATGCCTCCATTTCTCGAAAGGACTGAGTAGCTTCATAATGATTGTTATGCCAGAAGTTATCCTTTAGAGGAACTCCAAAACATTCTTTGTCCCGAATAAAACCTTATAATGATCTTGGAAGATATTTGAGATTTTCGTCTCATTCTGAGATATCCCTGAGTTCGTTTGAATAGAAAGGATAAGGTTAGATCTTTCCCTTGCACTGGCCGCCCGGTGAAAGAAGGCAGTGTTTATGTCTCCTTCTTTGAGCCACAAAATCCTGGATCTCCGTTGTTACTTGATTTCCTCAAGCTTATATAGATTTACAATGTTATTTCTAAGCTCGAGCAGTTTGTTCTGTTCCTCTTCGGACAAGTCACGAGACTCCTCAAATCTTTCTAACTCGTCAATGCCCTCCAGGAATGTTTCTTTTGAATGCCAAATAGTCGAGAATATAGTGCGGTTCCATCTTCACAGTCTATTGTGAAGCCTCCGTACCTTTTCACACCAACATGATATAGCATCCGTACCTCAGGTTGGTAATGCCCAACTTTCCATAACCATGTGGCGAAATCCCTGGATCTCCAACCATGCCTTTTCAAATCTGAATCTCCTTGGATTTTTGTTGCCCTGCTCTCCTGTGGAAAGAACGATGGGGACGTGATCTGAGGTTGGTCTTGGAAGTGATTTTATAGATGCCATCTTGGAAGTTATTAGAGCTAATTTATAAAGAGTAACATTGAATTGTAGTGGGTAAAGGGAGGTCTCAGGTTTGAAACCATACTACATCGCAGTATTGACCTAAATTTTTTTCTCCAAAAAGTATGAACTTAAATAATAATAAAAATTTGCATCGCACGTGCAAATTGCTAGTTCTAAATATAATTTGATGGTCGTTACCATCTTTAATTAAAAAAAATTAGAGAAGATCAATAATGTCGTGGCTACACTATATATAGTTCAGTTCATGGTATTCTACGACCTCATTAAACTAAAGAACAATTATCACAGACTTAGCAAATGAGAATGGTACACAATCAATAGCAGAGTATTAAAAGATTTTGCCTAAAAGGTGGAGAGACTATTCATCATCTGAAATCTAAATATGGTATAACTAACTAAATTAAGGGTAAATGTCAGAAAACCCTACTCTTTTGGCAAAAAATCCTACTCAGTTTTTTTGACAGAAAACCCTATTAAACTTTGCGCTGTTAGGCACTAAAGCATACTTCGTCAAATATTGGCTATTATCTGGAAAAGTGCTGATGTGTCACTTTTCCAATGACTAAAATAACCTTATGATAACCTTTTTATTTAGGGCCTAAGACAATGAGTGAAAATAGTAAGAAAGTTTAGGTAGGGAAATTAGAGAGATTTGGCAGGAAATCTAGGCGATTTCATCATCTGCCTGATCAAGATTAATGTCAAGGTAAATTTCTTCCTCTCCTCATGGTCTATAAGCTAATGAATGTTGATGATTATAGATTTAATGACTTGGCCCTATTTTTATTACTTTTAATGGTTTTCCTACAAATTTGGGTGAAGATGTAATGGGTTGATTATTTTTAGATGTTGATGATTGTAGATGTAATCACTTCAACATTTGTTACTTTTTTGGAGTGAAGATCTGTAGATTGGGTCTGAACAATGTGTTGATTTGGTGAAAGATAGTCAATTTTATAGGAACATATGATTCTTTAGGCTTTTTGATTAGGTAGTAGATGGGGATACTAGTTCTTGTATGTAGTAGTAGATCGCAGATCGTATGAATTAGATGTATTTTGTTTGATTTATTCCAGGATGGCTAGTTCAAGCTTACACAGCCAGAAAAATTCTTCCTCCTACCAAAGTCAATCAAGCTTGGGGAAAGTGAATCAGTTACTCCCTACACACCCATGCAACTGTAATCTCCTCACACGAGTGAAGTACTCCAATTCAGTAACAAATTTTGGTAAACCCTACATTAATTGCCCCAATTTTGCAAAGGGTTGCCAGTTTTTATCTGGTACTCTGAGTATGAGAGGATTTTAAAGTGGGCAGCCAATTATCACAATCTTGGAAGTCCAGCTGACAACGAAATATTATATGATCATAGTGATTTTTGTGACTGAGGAGCTCAGCATGGCAAGACATGAGCTGAGGGAAGACTACGTTATTTTTCGGAGGAAGGTTTGGAAAGAAGGGTTTGTTGCTGCCATGCTAGTGTATGTGATATTACTTGTAGTTTTAGATGTGTTCAAGTAGTAGTAGACATGAGTATGAAAATAGTATTTTGGGCAACTACAAGATGATGTGCAAAATGATAGGAGCATGGAAAGTAGTAGTAGTTTGTGTGTGGTTACTTATTGTGGTAATTGCAAGATGATAATGATATGGTTATGTAAGATATTTGAAGTTATTATGCGTCTATGAGATGACAGTGGTATGTAAGAAATGATGAAATGACCTTATGTTATATAATGTTTATGAAATGAAGATGGTGTATATTTTGGTACTTGTGAGACTCCTTTGTTTAGATCTTGTAACTTATATATCAGTGTGTGTAAATAATAATAATATTCATACTGATATATATGTTTTATGAGATAGATATGTTGTCCTATAGTTTATGAAGTTCTCCATTGATTAACAAGATCATTAGGAATGACAGCATAAACCTGTTGCATCATATTTGGTTACAAACAACATAAACTTGATGCATTCATATACAAATATTTGCTCTCAAAAGTCACTACAATAACTACATTCATCTCATACATCAACAAAGAACCTGATGCATTCATCTCAATCTGCTACAAACTTCACAAAAATTATATCTCCCTGATGAATTCATATTAGCCTGATGCATTCAAAAGTATGATATATCAATTGCATTGAAGCAGCTACAAACTTCGGAAAAGTTGTCATATCAATTGCATTCATATCAAAAGTCACTTTCAATTTTGCAATTGCATCCAAATATCAGACAAATATACCAACACCTGATGCATTCATCTCAAAACATGATGCACTCATCTGAAGAAACTAAAAACTTCACAAAAATTGATATTACTTGATGCATTCTTATACAAACTTCACAATACCAGAAGCAAAGCACCAGATGCAATGTCACTTCATAAAAGGTGTACATGTACCTGATGCATTTAAATGCATGCATTCAAAAGTAAAAAAAACATGCACCAAACTACAAAAGACATGCAATAAATAGTTGCAGTCATATGAAATGCATTAATATCAATCTATCACTCTCAACTGATCTCCTACATTCATAGAACAATTGTATTACACAGAATAGAACATGAGAATGTTTGGTGCATATTTGAATACTACCTGCACCCAAAAAGAGTACTGCTGAACAAAAAGTTATAATTCCAATTCATTACAATGAGTTTTCATTCTGTTTAAGCTGCTTGATTTATTGCTTAATTAGTCTCATCAAGACTGCAGTTACATTTACTTCAACCATTTGATACAAAAAGTTATAATTATAACATTGTTAAGTAGCTGTATGTGAGTAGCATTTCTCAACTTCTTCATCTGCTTGTACCTATACTCCAAATACATACAAAAACTCAAAAAAAACATGGATGTGTGTTGCTTTTATAAGTGCAGTAATGACTCCATCTTCCCTACTTGCATCTCTGTGTAGATGCCTGCATTAATTCCACAAGCATGACATTTAATAGTTGATTTATAACTTGCAATGATTTGAAAAAATGAGCAAGTTATATATCAATAAAAAAGTTGAACTAATAATATACCTATATACTAGTGTTACCCTATGCAAATTGCACAGACTAAAATAATTTTGAGGTACTTATAAAATTATAAATTACTTAAAAATATCTTCTTAGCTATTTCAATCACAATATAATGAAAAGATGATAAATCTACAAATTAACTAATTCACACTTTTAAACAAACCAACATCATTCTATATATCTATTCAATTAAAAGAAAATAAAAAAATAGTCGAATAATTACCAAAATTTAGAGATGCTAAGAAATAGACTTACAATCTTGTCAGATTCCTCCATTCTAAAGCTTGCTTGCAAATACTCATATTATCTACGAAGTTCCTTAATATTTGCCTCCAACTTTTCTATATTACTCCTTAGTTGTGTCTGTATAAAATGATCAAACTATAAAACACGCATACAGTACTATAATTCACCAAAACTTTTCAAAGAAAAAAAAATATGTATAAACATATAAGTCACTATCTGCATGTTGTTTCCCTTCTGATTTCAACATATTCTGAAGCTTCGCTTGCTTCATCAAATTTTCATCTTTTCATTTCATCAACCATTTGATGGAAGTCCTTAGCTTTCTTATATATTCACTCATTTACTCATTTGTTCACTTTTACCTTAAGAAAATAAAAAAATAATAAAATACAATAATGATAAAATTAACCAAACTATTCAACTTTCATGCTTTTTACCATCATCTACAATCCATCATTCTTTGTAATTGAAAATTTAATTATAATATTACTTAAAATGGAAAAGTTCAAATGAAATCAGATATCAATTAGAAGAAAAAACTCTCATATGCAAGTCAAATCGTTTCAATTTCACACTTGACGATCCCCTTGCTTCTAATCCGAAACCTTACATTATTAGGTTTGCATCTGATCCTGAATCTCAAAACTTGACCATATTATTGTAAAAAAGCAGAAAAATACTCAAACAAAAACAAATTAAATATTAACCGAAAAAGGATATTAAAACTGAAACAACAATTCTAATTGAAGAAAGATTGCTAAAATAATTGTGAGATATTGTTAAAAATAAATGAAAAGCTCAAGAACTTAACAAAAGTAATTTTTTATGAGAAATAATTATAAGAAGTAGTGAACACAATTACCATCAAATTGAAGAATAAAAATTGATCTTCAGGTAACCTACATCTAGGTTAATTGTAGCGACGGCATGACATACATGCCTAATTGCCATCTCCGTAATCTCTGAGAGTACACATTGGAGAGAGTAGTGTAAATCAGTGAATAAACAAAAAACAAATATATAATTACTTACATTACCTCTTACTTTCCCACGGTTTATTCTTTCCTTCATCTCTTCGCCTTCCAAAATCTTAATTTCTACCATAGCCTCTAAAATCTAATTTATTTGGATCTGAAGAAACAAAGAATCAAGAACAGAACAATAGTAAGGATTTGGTCTGAAAATAACCAATCTTTATTTTTGAATCCATAATTAGGGTTTGTATTTTAAAATTTTAATAATTGAAACGCCCTAATTAGAAATCAGGAATAAAATCGAGTGGTAAATTAGGGTTTCATAAATACAATATGACAAAACAAATTAGGAATTCAAAAACCCTAATTCATAGGTGAATTCTTACAGGCGGTGTCATCACCCATGGTAGGCAAGCGAGCGTCGACGACGAGGATTTGGGCGGGTTGGCGAACGACGACTACTAAGATTTGGTGGGGAGGAGGGTTAGCGGGATTTTGAGGGGGGGGGGGAGTTGGGAAAGGAAGGATTTTTTTTTGTATTTAATTGTTTTTGTATTTTATTTTGTTAAGTAAAAAATGTGGTGTGCACGTGTTAAAGTAGGTGTGATTTCCTACTTTTGCTCTCCTTTGTCCGTTTCAAAATGGAGAAAGGAGAGAGGGGTAGGCCTATTAGCTTAAGATATAGTATAAGTTTTTGTATTTTATTTTGTTAAGTAAAAAAATATGGTGTGCACGTGTTAAGGTAGGTGTGATTTCCTACTATTGCTCTCCTTTCTCCATTTCAAAATGGAGAAAGAAGAGAGGGGTAGGCCTATTAGCTTAAAATATAGTATAAGTTTTTGTATTTTATATTGTTAAGTAAAAAAATGTGGTGTGCACATGTTAAGGTAGGTATGATTTCCTACTTTTGCACTCCTTTCTCCAATTCAAAATGGAGAAAGGAGAGAGGGGTAGGCCTATTAGCTTAAGATATAGTATAATACATAATCTCATAACTTCCTTTCACTGCTTTGCTCCTTGTGAAGCTCATGTTGGTGCTGCCTGAGATTGAAAAAATAAACAAATTTAGCATAAAGTTGTTTACTGCTTTAAATGACTTAATTGAAAATATACAGAATCCGATACTTGGTTGGAATTATCTAGCATCTGCACAACCCTATTTGGTTGGGCAAGTGGTGCTCTGACAAGTGGAGTTGCAGTATTCTGAGAACGCCCTAATCCAAAAATATTTCTTCCTGCTTGACACAACACTCCAACACTTGCATTATGCAGCATTGATCCACCTCTTCCTCTGCTTGCCTCTCTTCCAATGTTCTGGAATAGTTGTCCACCACCACCAGATGACATTCACCCTCTACCAGCACTCCTTCCACGACTCATGCCTAGTGTTCTACCTCTAACTGCCCTTCCTACATCTCTTCTTCCCCTACCTCTGCCTCCTCTTGTCTGTGATTGTGCATGAATATCAGTAATTGGTGACCTAACACCAGTTTGTGTTGATGACCTACTCACCATATTTGGTACCTCAGCATGGATATCATTAAAAATTGATTACTGGCTTCCAATGCTTCCTCTTGGTATACATGGTCGTCCTCCATTTTATTTGCTTTTGGCTGTATCTGGTGTTTTTGATAGAAGCATATTTTGACAGTTCTTTTTATTATGTCCCTTAACCCCACACCTCCCTCATTGAACCTTGTATGTGCTTTTCTTCCTCGTGTTTCTACTATCAGGCTCATCTGCAGCTTTTTTCCTGTTCTTATGTGGTCTTCCAGGCAATATATTCAAAGATGGTGAGAGTATTCTTCCATATCCACTATCAGGCCAATGTTTTGAATGAGAAATTGAAGAAATTTTATTAGAGTAGGCTTTCAAATATGTTGTTGTCAAGTAACAACCATCTACATAATCTGCTAGATCTTTAGTCTCCGATCTGAAGATAGCCAATGCATGAATACAAGGAATTCCACTAACATCCCACTGTCTACATGTAATAGTTCTGAGGCCTATATAACAAGACATGGTCTCTTGCTTGTATGTGCACTTCCACTCTGTTCCTCCAGCATATATTATGTTACAAGATGTTGATATTACCTGCTGCTTCTGAATTTTATCCATAATCCTAGGGCAGACCTTGTGATTGTGCGTCTCCATTTTCTTTCTTTTTTCTTGTAGCCTAACCATAAGTTGTTTCCCGATAACCTCACATATGGATACAAATGGCTTACCACTAGACTCTTTTCGATACTTATTGAAGCTCTCACTAACATTGTTGCACAACATCTCATTTCTACAAAATAATGAAAAATGGCTTCTAGACCATGTGTGTGGATCTATCTCTATTAACCAATTAACTGCATCCTAGCTTTCCTCACCTAAAACACTCAGTGCTTCTTTGAAATCAGCCACTGTATATGCACAAGCAACTTTCCAAAATTGTTTTTTCATTGTCATTGTGTTGAACCCATGCTCTTTCAAATTTGCATAAAAATATCTACATATCAGTGTACACACAAAGTAAACTGTTATTATGGAAATCCTATTCAGTGAATGAGGTATTGGTCATACCTCCAAAAAATTTGTTTAATGAAAGACATAAATTTGTTGTCCTATGGAAAACAAAGTGAACTGTTAATATGGACAATGACAGACATATATATATGTTGCCCTATGGCAGACATATATATATGTTGCCTTATGACTGCTTTCTTATGCAAACGTGGATTGAAACATGTACTGCAAAGCTGATGAAAAAGTTAAGAGAGATTTGCAAAAGTGAAGCTACAATTGATGTATCAATGGTCTGCATAGATAATTGATATATCAATACACTGCCTTGTAAGTATGTGTCAATGATCTGTCAAAGTGAAGTTTTAAGTTCATCAAATAATATAAATTAGCAAAATTTATAAGTGTGTTGAATACCTGAAACAAATTGTCACGCTCGCTTCTCAAAATACGGGAATACAAGCATATAACGAAGGCCCAGCGAATGATGTAAACACCATCCATAAGCTGCACTAGTCTAACTCAACAATATAAATAACAATCAAAACCACGCAAGAGAATATAATCACATAAACGAAGAACAACTTCAATAATAAATGAGATAATTCAAAACATAATATTCAACATCTGGAATAAAACAAACTTCAGGTCAACAAAGCCCATAAACAAAGTACAATATTAATGACAATGTTCAAGGAAAAAATAGCATGAATAGATAATTAAAGCCGTCAATTCTTGGGTTCCATTCTCTAAAATTGTTGCTCACCATGTCCTTCTGGTATCACTCGTTCAGTACCTGCAAACTCATGATCTAGAATAGAAAAATAATGTTCTTTACAGCAAGTCACGGATAACAAGTAGCGGGAGACAGAGAACAAGTAAAGCATGGTATATCAAGAATAAGGGACTGGATCAAAGTCAAGAATAAAGAAAAGGGTTGGCAATAATGTCAATGGTCTATGTTTAATTATGCAATGATCAATATCAATGACAATATACGGGATCAAGCATGCAATGTCGATCTATGGTTATTATTCATTTTATTAACCTATCTAATGCACGTAGTACTATGTTTCATACCACAGGTTCGGTGCATGCAAACAAGTGAACGTTTAGACTGTGATGGTGACTCTACAGATCATGTACTCGACACAATAATTTATAATCAATAATTAACAATCGATACTTCTCCTTCCAAAACAATCAATGATTAACAATCTACAATAACAATAATGATAATTTGTCCACAGTATGATACGCAACACGATCGGGATACTATAGCTGTAGTCCACAATCAATCGGTAACGATAATTGATGACAATAACAATATAGGGAGCACGGACCCCTCATGCGATAATGATAACAATAACAATAACAATAACAATAACAATAACAATAACGATAACGATAACAATATAGGGAAACATGGGCCCCTTACCGAGTACAGTCTCCGATTGTTCACTATCAAGTCAACCCTTAATACCCCAGCTTATTAATATTTTATTATATCCTAATGTGAGCATGCAAGAAGATGTCGATGTTGTGTAATACAAGGTGTGACTAATTCTACTCATTACATTCAAGGCAACAAGTGTTTATACTAAATGAATACAAAACATACAATCTGGACAGCAAGACTTTACTGTACAAAAACAACTTTTTCCGCTGCTACAGGAAAAAAAATCTAGATCCGTTAGGAGTTCTAGAAACTAGACTCTCTGCCAGTTTCAGCGCATGTACACACGACATATAGAAATCACAGAAACTAGGTTCAAATTCTTATTCCTTATAGATTTTATGTTCAGGCAAAAACTTAGAGTCATATTTACATGGACATATCGGGTCTGAATATTCATCAAATAATTCCATAAAAGTTCAGGGTGATTCCTAAGCATGTCTAGTCTTAGCCAAATTAATTTTACATTTTAATTTTACTAGACCAGATCGAGAAGCTGCCATCCATACTGTACTCAAACAACAGCATCTACTCTAGCCGGTACAGTCAGGTACTCTGCTCGGTGAACTCCATACCACTCCGTGGGCCAGGGACCGAGGACGGTGAAGACTGCTTGGACAGAAAGGACGGAGGACAGTTGGGATAGTTTCTCAACAGAAGAAAAGTTGTAGTTTGCACGCAGGCAAAAATCATGAAAGGCGAGACACATCGCACTTCCGCTCGGGTCGAGGCTTAATATGTTCTTTTTATTAACAAATTAGGGTGATACACATATAATTGCGAATTGGAAAACCAGACCCAGCAGCATTAAAATTTTGATATCTAGCAGGTTATAACTCGGAATTCAAATTCGTCGAATGTTCTGAAAAATAGATACACAGGGCTACAATTGTTGTTTACAAAGTTCTACTTAATTCTTACAGCAACTAGTTCAAATATTCGATGAAACATAAAACAGACAGCAGGCCAAAGAATAATTTAACATGAATCGACAATAATTTCAAAACACAAGCATGCAATTTCATGGAAACTGTTTAACAAAAGTTCTATTTGATCATCAGCATGCAATTTTAACATTAACGATGCATTTTACAATCATGACAATTAATTAACAAAAATCATATTCAATCGGGAACATTCAAGTCATCAGTCAATCCTATAACATGGTTCAATTGTGTTTATAAACTACATGCATATGCACTGTGCAATAGGGACTAGGGTTCGAGTCAAAGATAATGGCACGAAAAGAGATTTATCACTTGGTTTTGCTGATGAATCCGTGATAAACTCTTGAACAAAACAAATACAAATATGAATATGGGAATATAAGCTACTTGCGGGAATTAAAGAAAATTCTTGAACATGAACAATAATAGGGTTCAAGAAGACTTACCTTTAGACGATTATCCGGTAGTTAATAGAGTAACGGGATTAGGATCTCGACGGCAAAAATACGTGCAATGCACGTAATCAACAACACGTGCACCACCCGTAAAAGCAAGCACAACAAGATCCACAACAGCAAATGGCGGAAATCCACAACAGCAAACAGCGACGACAACACAGCAAGGTCGACAGCAATCAATCGCAAGAACAGCGGCAATAGCGGCAACGACGATGGCGGCAATGGCAAGAACGACAACAACGGGGAATGACAGTAGTCGGGGTGGTCGCCGGTAAGGCAAGGCAGCAGCAGTCACGGCAAGAGACCGCAACGGCAGCAAGGTGAGGAAGACCTTAGCTGGTGCGAGGCTGGGGTGGTAGTCAAGGTCGGAGTGGTGGTAAGGCTGGCGACACTGGCGATGGTGATGGGAAGCGGTGGTTGGCGGTGATGAGGAGGACTGCGGCGCAAAATAGAAGGAGAGAAAAAGGATGAAGGATGAAGACGGAGGTGGTGGGTGGTTGTGGTTGCTCGGGGTCGTAGACAAGGCAGGAGGTCGACGGAGTGACGAGGGATGGCAGGGGGTTTGCGGTGGCGGTGCTGGTGCTGGCTCGAGTGGCGGATTGTGTTTCAAAATAACAGAGGAAGGAGGAAGATGATGAGGATGATTAGAAGCTGGGCATAATTAGGCAGAGATGACTAGGGTTTAATGATTAACAGTGTATATATAGGATTAGAATTAGGGTTAAGTGGTCGGTCTGTGGATTTTGGGTTAACGGGTACCGGGTCAAAATTCAATGGGAATAGGTTTTGGGTTTGGGGTTTAAATTCAGTAGGAAAAATAAATGAGATTAATGATAGATTAAATGAAGTAATCAATAAGAAAAAGTCTGAATAGGATGAACGACAAAATTTCAGGGTTCAATAGAAAATAAAATTAAATAGATTGAAAGAATAAATAGGATTGGAAGCAAACAACAAATTTTGTAATCAATTAGCAAAATTACAGAGGTTCGGAAGAGGTAAAGAAGAAAAAGAAATGAATAATAATAAAAAGAAAACCAACAATTGGGAACAGGGGTTACACAAAACCTATGCTCTGCCCTTGAAACCACTTCCTCACATGCTTGTATCAAACCCTGCACAAAGATTGTGTAATTAAAACTTTAAATAAGAAATTCCACTTCTACAAATAGACTGATATGGTTGCAGTGTTGAAGCAATATCTTCTGTCGATCTGATATGTAAGAATATAGGTTTTCATCCCCTCCTCATGCTTCTACCAACAGCTTCAAAAACCACTTTCAAGTTTTTCTAGTTTCTCCTTCAACACAAGCAAATGCTATTGGGAACATTTAGTTGTTGGCATCTCTTGAGACAGCACTCAACAAAATCACACTCAATCCATTCATGAGATGGCATCCATCAAGACCTATCAGTGGTCTACATCCTTGTGTGAATCCATCAACACAACTCTTGAATCCAATGAATAGTCTGCTGAAAGTTGGATACTTGAATTATGCCTCTTTGAAAACCTTAACTTTGATCAGAGACTCTGCATTTCCTCTTCTCAAAATATCAGTGTAATCCCACAACCTTGTGAATTGCTATAACCCATCACCTTCAATTAGCTTGGTTGCTTTCCTTCTAACCCTGTACATCTGTCATCTTGAAGTTGTGATATTCATCTCTCTAGATACCCTGTTCTACAAAGCACTCACTTTCAATGTAGGATCATCCCTCACATCTTCAACATACTTCTTAGCAAACCATGTGGAGCTTGCACAAGTTAATTTGTTCACTTTTGAACATTTGCACTCATAGATGAAACTGTGTATTTGAAAGTGTATTTTTCTTTGTTTCTTGAACCATATATCCTCCAGTCACACCTTACAAAGCTTTTTGTCTCAAGATCTCTTGTCCTATGTTTGCACCAAGCAGAAATCTTTGAGGTGTCATTTTGCAACATCTTTATGTCAATTCTATTTGTATTGCAGTAATGATGTAGCATCTTCCTCATTGCTTGTGCACTCTCAAATATCATGCCAACTTTCAATTGTGGTTCCTTTGTTATGTCAAAAGTTGAAGCTACTTTGGATCTATCTCTTCTTACACCATCCTATTCATCTTCACTACATTCAGGGGAGTTCAGTGTGTCACTATTTTCATACTCTGAACCTCCCTCACCAATGTCTAAACCATCAATGTACCTGAATATTTTCAGTAGACTTTATTCTTTTCTTCATTATCACATCAACCATTTGTTCCATTGTGTAGCTGGTTGCATTCCTCTTTTGTTTCTCTTTCTTCACTGCTTTATGATATTTGATCAATTCCTCAATTTCTGCATCTTCCTGACTCATACCTCCAACCCCACCACCATCACCATTTCCTCCACCTACTTATACATCCATCTCACCTTCACCTTCTACACTCATGCTTGTATCTCCATATGTATCTTCTTCTTCTTCACATGGTTGAAAATCAGAATCTGACTCACTATTATAAATGTTGTCTTCTTCAGAATTACCAAATTTGATATTCTCAGTTTCCTCTTTATATGCATCTCACTTTCTGAATCTAACATCTCATCCTCAATTGAAGCATTTGAGAACAAACCCGTATCTCCCACTGCTGCTTCATTCATAGTTGTACCCACATTTTCAGTGTGAGTATCCACATTAGCTGTATCACCATGCACATTAGCTGGCTGATCTGCATCTACAATTTTATATCCCAAAGCAGTTCTTTTCACTATGTAAGACCCCGTAATTTCAATATAATAAATATATAATAAAGTAAAAAGGAGAGAGAATGTGTAGAGGGGGGCCCACGGTATGATTTACAGCAGATGCATCTGCTGTGTGTTTGAGAAGCTGACGTCAGAGAACCCAGGGGCCCACCCGGTTGAGTTGACGGAGTGCAGCCTGCTGTCTTGTTGAGATGGCGTGTGGGGGCCCGTTTGGGGGCCTTGCACGTGAGTGCCTGCGTGTGTTTCTCACGGGGTTCGAGGAGAGAGGTAGCGGGTATGTATTGATGATAATCCCATATCGGGAGTATACAATAATTAATTAAATATAAATATAATTGCCTATGATCAAGAGTCACCTAAATCGTTAACCAACTTTTGAGAGCCAGCCAGTGGTGGACAGTTGTACTATAAGTATTAATTTGTCTTCTAAAAATAATAAAAAATTACATGAGTATTGGGGCTGGGCGTGACAAATGGTATCAGAGCCGACTTTCGACATCGAGTGAGGAAGATGGCCTCAGTATGATCCGCGGTGTTGAGAGTCACTAATCTCTGGGATCGGGTATGATCCGCGGTGTTGAGAGTCATTGATCTCCGGAATCGAGGATGACACCACATCGGCTAAAAAGAAGGATCCTACGCTAGATGGCATGCCCCGTACTCAGCGAGGATGCTGATTTCTAAAGGGGAGGTGTATGTAAGACCCCATAATTTCTATATAATAAATATATAATAAAGTAAAAAGGAGAGAGAATGTGTAGAGGGGGGCCCACGGTATGATTTACAGCAGATGCATCTGCTGTGTGTTTGAGAAGCTGACGTCAGCGAACCCAGGGGCCCACCCGGTTGAGTTGAAGGAGTGCAACCTGCTATCTTGCTGAGCTGGCGTGTGGGGGCCCGTTTGGTGGCCTTGCACGTAAGCACTTGCGTGTGTTTCTCACGGGGTTCGAGGAGAGAGGCAGCGGGTATGTATTGATGATAATCCCATATCGGGAGTATACAATAATTAATTAAGTATAAATATAATATCCTATGACCAAGAGTCACATAATTGGTTAACCACCTTTTGAGAGGCAGCCTTATTGGGTTTATGTCTTGCATACAATGTTGGATAAGAAGACGATAAGATGATGGAGGGATCGAGACGATTGAAAACGGAGTGGAGGCAAGAAACAGTCAGTGGCAGCAACAGCATAAGTTGCAGTCGACCGTCTCTCATGTGCGGTCGAACATCCCCTGCACAAAGTCTTCCAGAGAGGAGGACAGTCGACTGACTCGTTGGTGCGGTCGACCGTTCGCAGCGCTGATGGGTTTTCGGGCTTGAGTCTAGGTGATTCGTAAAAAGCCCAACTTGCTCTTCAAGTTAGATCGTGTGGCTCCTATCGTAGGGTTATCTCTTATGTACTATCCAATAACTATTGTAACAAGATATCAACTTAGGGTTTGTCTTTAGATCTATATATAAACAATTGTAACGGCTCATAGATTCAAGATGATTCTATTGAGTACCGAATAGAAGAAGAGAGTACTTCATAGAGAGGGTGAGAGAGTTTCTCCATTGTAAGCAGCATCAAGTTTTATTAGGCTTGAAAGAGGGTCATGGTGAGAATTGTAATACTTTTGTATCTTCTCTAGTTGAAATAATATCTCGGTTCTTCCTCCCCCAGATTAAGGCGAAAATCCCAACCGGGACAATTCTTATGTGCTTTGTGTGATTGATATGATCTAGTCTTGCTTGGTGGTTTGTGTTGATTGTGTCAAAGACTCAACAAGATCCTCATAAGTCCTAACAAGCCTGTGGTAGGCAGTTGTACTATAAGTATTAACTTGTCTTCTAAAAAATAATAAAAATTGTCTGAGTATTGGGGCGGGGTGTTACACACTACATGAAGCTGTTCTATATATACTATGTTCTGAGGCTATGTTTATTGATGCCCTAGCTGTGTTTAATGCAGCATTTTCTACTTCAATGTAAGCAGTTCTTTCACTACATGAGGCATGATGAACTTCAGCCCTTGAATCATTGATGACTTCACCCCTTCTACTCACAACAACTTCATCTTGAAGAACAATCTTTCTGCATCAACTGTTTGCTCAGCATTCCCATATGTAATCTTCAAATCTGCCTCAATGTCAATAATTTTTTTTTCCTCTTCTTGATTTTATCAATTTCCTCCTCATTCAAGTCATCCATTTCAGCCAACTCAGACATATCAACCAAATGTTCTATGTAAAGCTCTATTTTAGGAACAACTTTGTGAGAAACTACTAAATTATAAAACAATTGGTCTGATGAGATTTATCTTACTGATCCTTTAAGCCTCTCTGTCAACAATCTCATGCACACTCTGTATGTGCCACCATAACCACAGATCCGCATTACATCCCTTATATCAATTAGAGAGAGCTTATCTGCATCTACATCGTTCATAAAACTAATTTCCCTACCCACGTACTCTTTATGCATCCTCCCAGCAAACTTACCCCCATGATTAATCTCCAACGAATACCTAACTTCACCCATTTCTACCTTAAAAAATTTTTAGAAAACAATGTAAACATAATCCCAAAACCCAATGTGAAACATTGTTTGTAAGTACATATCCACTTTGCAGCATAAGAACATGGTTGTTTGATACTACGACTACTTAACTAGCACATGCATGCATCCAATTTGATCTTTTTACAGTCCACCAAATCTTAATTGTAAGTCAATTAACCAACATCCAGCTTAACATTCAAACCAATCCCTAAAAAAAATTGCACTTAAAAGTGGACACTCATAACTCCAACAAAGAAACATAATCATCTTAATATTCCAGAATTCTACGCGATTGTCTAGAAAACTTTCAAAATCTTAACATTTGTAATGATTATATTGAAAAAATCATACCGCAAAATTTTACCGTAATAAAATTTCCAAATCAATTAACTTTACAACAAATACCATAAATCTATACGGGAATCCCACAAATTTAACATTTTCGACCATTTAATTGGAATAAAAATAACATTTGAACTACAAATACATCTAAAGGTTGCAAATTTATCAATTTTTCTGGACAAATCAGTGTACTCTTCCAAGCCTCTCAACCCACTTCTTCTCTTAAGTCCTCTTCACTTCCGATTGGACGTCCATCGTATATGAAATTGCAAGTTGTTTGCTTGTTCCAATTTTGGGAAATGTCAATATAACTTTCATTTTAAAATGAGTGGTTGAGATTAGATGGTTGGTTGTCTACAAATTACACAATCCAACTCTTCCATTATAGTATGAGTAATGCTACATCCATTACCAATTTCACTACATTTCTCATCACTACCTTAGGTGACACACTTCAATAGGTAGGAAAAGATTAGGGCTGTTCATCGGTGCGAAACCGAACCGAACCGAAAATAACCGAACCGAACCGAAATTTTCGGTTTGGTATATTTGAAACCGAAATCTGAACCGAAACTGATAAAATTTGGTTTGAACCGAACCGAATTTTATCGGTTCGGTTCAGTTAATAACCGAACTAACCAAAATTTTTAGTACAATGGTTCTTTACTTCAAACCAGTTTGATCAACAATGGTTGGGAGGCTTCAACAAAGTGTGAGCCAGCAGCTTCTAGTTCAGTTAAGTCTTCGTGTACCATTGAAAGAAGTGAAGGCTATAAGTCTCAAATTAACCTGTGGATTGAAAATGGTCAGAAACTGAACTGTGATAATCATTATGCGGAAAAGGTTGCTGAAGTGGGTAAAGTAAGTAGAAAGAGATCCAGATTTGTAGAGAACCCCCGACCAAGGTCGAAAGATCGGCAAATGATTCAAAACCGAGTAAAGGAGCTGCGTGAAATTATTCCCAATAGAGCTAAGGTGACTTAATCAATTTTTGAAGCCTTGAGTTGATAATTTTGCTTTACTTTTCTAATCTTATGATTTGAGATGGAGCTTTTGAAGTGCACTTGGATAGCAGCTTAGTTTGAGATGGATCCTAGGGGTATAATTTATTTTGGTCCAAAAAAAGTTCGGTTTATTTAGAAACCAACCAAAAACCGAACCGAACTCTCTAAAAAACTTCGGTTTGGATCAAAACCAAACCGAAAACCGAAAAACCGAACCAAATTGGTAAATTTCGGTTCGGTTCGGTTCGGTAATCGATTTTAACCAAAGTATGAACAGCCCTAGGAAAGATAGAGTATGTGAGAGAACTCTCTAATATGAGTATGCCACATAAGATAATGAACAAAATGATAGTTAAATTGGTAGTGGTTGAAATATTAGAGGTAGAGATTAGAGATATTGTTAATTACATACAATTTAAAAAAAAAAAAAAACTCTATTGTGCTAGGTGTCTTTTGAGTTTTGAGCATTTCATTTCCATTGACCATTGATAAATAACGATCGGACGGTCAAGATCGACCATTTTCAAAACATACCCGTTCAAGATCCATGTAGTTTGAATCTCACATTAGGATCTCAAAACCAACGGTTCAGATCAGTTTCGACGACATTCCATTAAATTCGACGGTGGATCTCACCGGACAACCGCTGGATCGTGATCCAGCTTTACGAACTCGGTGGGCCCCGTCCGACCACGTCATCGGGTTTCACCTCCAACGGGAAAACCCCTCCATCAAATCCGCTAAAGAGTACAAAACAGCATCTTGTCCCAACCCATCACTTAAATTGGCCATTTGACTGGGACCCAACTCATTCCCAACTGCCACGTCATCAAATACCAGGTGCTACCTCACAGCCGATCCATAAATGTTGGCACCGTTTGTAATTTGAAACGCCTAAAAGAGACGTTGGTTTTATCGTTTTCCCCATCTTACTTTTTTTTTTACTGTTTTTTTTAAATAAATAAAAAACCAAAAAAATAATATTGCTATTTAGAAATCAAAATAATTTATTTGCACTTGGATACCAAATCCCTCTCTCTCTCTCTCTCTCTCTCTCTCTCGCCATTAATGGTCTTCAACAAGTCAGTCTTTCACCTCCTCTTCACTCAATTTTTTCATATTCTCTTCCTCAAAACCCTGACCCTAATGGCGTCGTCAACGAGTTGGACGCTTCGGCTCTCTCAATCGAGGTAACAATCCTTTCCAAAACTTAGGGTTTTTGTGCGATTTTACATTTAGTTGTTAATTCTAGGGTTTCTGGATGGTGTTAGTCAATGCTGATTGATGTACACTAATCAGACTGTAGTTTACGTTATTTGATATCTGAATTTGGAAGAATCTTGCGTGTAATGAGGTGTAAGTTTTGTAAAAATGAGGGATCTTTTAATGTGCTAATTTTTTGTGTTTGTGAAACCAGGTGAGGGCTTTTATAGGGAATTGAAAGATCGAAATTTTTTTTGGGGGTGCGTTTTGAGTGGTTTGGGATTTGAAGAAATGGGTGGGGAGAAAGGAGGGACGAAGAGTGGGGGATTTTTCCACCTGTTTGATTGGAACAGGAAGTCGCGAAAGAAATTGTTCTCGGTTTCACCTGGTAAATGCTCGTTCTTAAAGACTCTTTGGTTGTGAGTAGTGGGAATGAAATGGGCCATGAAATTCCTTGCCCTTAAACTTTGTTTCTAATTGCAGATAGCACGAAACAAGAGCGGAGGAGCGAAGATAATTTGTCAGTGTCACGTCTCCGATTGGTGGGTAACTCGCTCTTGTTTGTGTTGATAGAATGGTTTAAGTTTGTTATTATCTATGTTTGTGAGTGATTTAATGAAATTTGTTTTAGGTTAATGAGGATGAGATTGGAGTGTCGAGTGGGAAGGGAAGTAGTGATTTTAGTTGCGCGTCGTCGGTTACTGATGAAGAAGGAGTCTCGCACCGAGCTCCGGGAGTAGTGGCTCGTCTTATGGGTTTGGATTCAATGCCTACGTCGGGTGTTTCCGAACCCAGTTCCACACCTTTCTTTGATACAAGATCTCTTGGTGGCAAACAAAGCCTTAAAAGAAGCCCTGAATTTTGCATCAATGATCAATTCAGTCACATAGGAGTCCATAGAGTTGAGGGTTATAGTAGGAGGCCGATAGAGTCGAGGTGTCAAAAGATGCCGAGTAGCCCAATTGAGAGATTTCAAAGCGAAACTTTACCTTCGAGAGTGCCTAAGACTCTGCCATTGACCCACCACAAGCTTTTGTCTCCCATTAAAAACCCCGGGTTCATCTCTGCCAAAAATGCAGCTCATATTATGGAGGCAGCTGCAAAGTATCTTGATGCAGAAAATCAACCGAGTTCAAGGGCAAAAATTTCTTCGTTTAGTCCATCCTCTGTTCCGTTGAGGATTCGTGAGTCGAAGGAGAACGTATCCATTTCTCAGTCTCAGAGAACATCTAGGTTTCTAGAAACTTCTGCCAGGACTCCTACAGTTGATTCGACTGATGTTAGGTATCTTAGAGGGCAACCCCTGAATAGGCGTTGGAATATTTTGGACATGTCCGATAGTGCTACTTCCGAGGTAAAGGGTAAGGGGAAATCGATCTCATTAGCTGTTCAGGCAAAGGTTAATGTTCAGAGAAGGGAGGGGCTAAGCTCCTCCAGTAGGAGCAGCACATTATCTCAGAAAGATCAACATGACGAGTGTAAACTAAATCAAACATTCAAGAGCCAACCAAGCAATCAAAAGAATAAGCCGCAGAAGAAACAGTCAGGAACTTCATCAGGTGTTCTCAGGCAAAATAATCAGAAGCAGAACTCCATGTCGGGCAAAGGCAAGTTATCTTCGAAGCAGTCAGTGTCTAATCAGCATGCTCGAAAAGTTCATGCAGGAGATTCATCGTTTTCTATAAAGAACAGAACCTTAAATAAGCTTTCTGGAAACTCTAGAACCAGCGAAAGGGAAGGAATGTCAGCTAGTAACAAGGACTTCTGTCGAAAGAAAAGAATGATAGAAGGGGGATTCATTGAAAAGCGTATTCAGCCCAAGGTTGTAATAGATGAACATTCATATTCAAAGTGGAAGGAAGATAATAGAAGTGATGGAGCTGATGTAGTATCCTTCACCTTCACCTCCCCTCTAATAAAACCTGTGAATGGGAGTCGCTTCTCTTCACCGATTGTGGAAAATTTGGATAAAGGGAACATGTATTGCTTTGATACTCATAACCAAAAGAAAGATGAAGACACCAGCAATAAGAAATTCTCCTCTCATGGATTGAATGTGATAAGTGGTGATGCTTTGAGTCTTCTTTTGGAACAAAAATTGAGAGAACTGACATCGGGGGTTGAGCCGTCTTATGGTAATATTCTTAATTCTATGAATGCTACTAGCACTACCACAACAGAAAATGAAAAGGCAATTCAGCAAGGCCAACATAGAGATAAACTTCGAAGCGTCTTTGGTTATGGTGTTTCTTCAATAAACGGCCAAGTCTATGGAACAAGCAAATTGCAGGTATGTTGTGCCTTGTCTTCAAATTTGTTCCATTCCAAAGTCTGAATTATTGTTTTTCTTTAGAATTGGATGTTTTTATGATATCTTGCTGTATTAGTAGTCAAAAACTTAATCTCTTAAAATTATATTTGGACTTCAAATCCGTACATGTCATGAAATAGAGGCTATTAAGAAAAATATGAATTAATTCAATCAGGTAGCTACATATAATTCATTACATAGAATTCCTAATGATAATGTACACATTTATAAATAAAACTTAAAAGAGATAATAAATGAGCATCAATAACATTGAAAATACAACTTTATAATTTATATATCTTACACCATCTTACTAAGTGGAATAACTAACATGTCCACGAGTTACCTGTCCCTTTACTAACTATAAACATAAAAATGTCATTCGGTCGAAGTATTAAACAAAAAACATAACTAAATAGAATATATGCAGGACTTATTTTAAATCATATGACGCGTATAATTTGAGGGGAAATGACCGAATGATATCCAAAGTTTATCCTAATTCCTAAATAACACCCAAACTTTTTTTAATACCCAAATAGCACCCAAAGTTTTTAAAATACGATAAAAAATTATATGCCGTTGTGTTTTCTAAGATGTTTTAAACCCCATCACCACCGACCACCATCTCCACCATCTCCATCAACCACCACCACCTCCATCACCATCATCTCCAACCACCATCACAACCGACCACGATCGAAACCCATCACCATCACCTCCGAAACTCATCTCCACCGATCACCACCACCGACCACCATCTCCACCACCTCTAAAACCCATCATCACCACCTTCATCTCCACCAAAATTTTAAGAAGAAGAAGAAGAAGAAGAAGAGAGAAAAGTAGAGGGTTGGGGTATTTCTGTAATTTCACATTATTGTCGCAAAAAAATTAACCGAAGGGGTTTTTGGTCCTATTTAAAAATTTTTGGATGCTATTTGTGTATTATAAAAAATTTGGGTGCTATTTCGTCCTTCCCCCATAATTTAAATGATATGAAGAAAAAATAATGAGTGAAACTATAAAGTAGGTATACTTGATTGCTTTTGGACCTTCTAACTTAATTTCTGATTCTAAACCTTGGAGCTGACCTCCCTGACTTGGTTATGGTCACAAGCTCCTCTTACACACATGACAACTTGACTTGACATTCTCCACCATCAACCGTTTAATTATTCGTGCAATACATAATCAATAAAAGCAACAATTGAGCACACCTTGGAGGGACGACCTTCCTTTTGTTGCTCTGGTGAATAGACATGGGATTCTTTAGCTCTTCTTTTAAACCCTGAACTCTAGAGTGTTGTAAGGCAATTCTTATTATAGGTGGTGGATGAGCAACTGTACAACTGCCCTTTCTCAATACTTAACAGATTCTATAGTTCTATATTCACACTTGAAATGACTCCATGTTCGTGGTACACGTATTCTCATGCCTATTTGCCTTAGTCATATCAAACACACCAAATTCATGCCTAGGTCAAAACCTCAATCCAGCAGGTATGCCTATTTGCCTTAGTCATATCAAACACACCAAATTCATGCCTAGGTCAAAACCTCAATCCAGCAGGTTGTGGGCAATAAAACTACATGGAAGTGGAATATGTTCTGCTACTGTAAAGGATCCTTCAAATTTGCTCAAATTATTTATTCGTTGCAGTCAATGAAATACCTATAAATTAGTGCTAGTTCCCTTCTCCATGTTTTTCGCAGATCTAAACTCTCCTTTGTATGTTTGATCTTCCTACTAACGTTCCATTGGAATTTCAACAAACGATACTGACATCGAAGAAGATAGTATGTTGAGGTTAGGAGGAGAAGCTGTGGTAAATGAGATAGAGGTTGGAGTGCAAGGCTAGGTAGAGGATAGCAGAGAGGTTGGAGGGCAGTCTAACAAGTAAGAACAGTAAGGGGAAGAGAAAAGAGATACTCCAGTAGAGGAGAATGCTTTAACAACTGAACACTTCAGAGTTGGACAGAAAAGAAATAAAATCAAAAAGGAAAGAAATTATCTGAGTGAAAAAATTAACTAGCTGAAATGGATGAAGAGGATAGGAGCGAGGTAGGAAGGCAGTCTAACAAGTAACAACAATAAGGGGAAGAGAAAACAGTTACTCCAGTAGAGGAGTCCGCTTTAACAACTGAATAGGAAGAGTAACACTTCAGACAATTCCTTTTAATTGTAGTATGGAGAAATATTTGAAGGGAAATATTTTAACCCACAAGGGGGGGGGGGGGGGGGGGGGGGGGGGGGGGCGAAGAATATCAATATCGAAGGCCTTGCTTGAACCCATCCACCTAAAGGTAGATCTGGCTTCCCATGTATCAGGAGCCTCAGGATGATTTTAAGATATAATGATGATTTTAAGCAGAGCCTAAAGGATGATTTTAAGATATAATGATGTTATAGTCTGACTATGCTTTCCTTTGTTTCAACGAAAGATAGTCCATTCGCATATGGGAGTGTCTTCATTCTGACTCTTTGCTTTAAATGTGCCTTTGCAAATCCATCATTTTTCTACTTCTATACTTACCACCTAAATTTGGAGGACCCTGAATGCCTCTTAAATGCACTCTGCACTCACATGAGTTTTGTCTTCATGTCTTGAAATTTGAAGCATTGACTCGATTATGCCTACATAACCAAACTATACCACAGAATTTTTTCCCAAAATAATATATAATATATAAATGATACGTATTCATTGTAATTGATTTAAATATGTTGACAATGATACAAAAAAAAAATTGTGTCACATGAAAAATTCTAAAGTTTTTGTATAGAAATAGGAAGCATTGTATTGGATACTTTTGTTTGACGCAATTGTCCATTGTCACGATTAACATCCTTTATATTGCACATAATTTGATGAGTGTCTTGATTGCCCTAGTTATAGAATTATAGAAATCTATTTTGATAGAAACAACCATCATAATTACCTTGTATGTCACAGATTATAAAGCAAACTTCACTCGTAGGATAATTAATAAATTGCACTTGAATTTACATTATATTTGCCCTCCTGATGTTTTGTGCTCAAATTCATTTTTAGGCAGTGCAAGAGTGTAATAGCAGCTGTAGTGATGCTCGAAAGGAGCAACATCCAAGCCCCTTTTCGACACTTGAAGCCTCCTTTTCAAATGAAAGCTGTAACTCTACCGAAAGCTCATTCGCTACTGACGGTAAAGTCCTTAAAAGTGGCCATATCCCCATAGCATTTGGAGAGCATTTTAAAATTAGAATAATGGGCATTTGGTAGAGTAGGAGAGAGTTCTCTCAGGTAAACTAGTGAAATCCCTTTGGTTCCTTGAACTATCTAAAATGGCTGGTGTGGAGCATCGAAGAAACCCAAGTGATTTCATTAGAGACCTAACCAAATCCTCTTATACGTGATGCATGTTATTTCTTTTGTTAAATTATTGTCTGTATTATGTTTCTGAACACTTATTCTCTTTGGCAGCAGGAAGCAAGACAAGTTGTTTCTTTTGTTAAATTACTGTCTGTATTATGCTTCTGAGCACTAATTTCTCTTTGGCAGCAGGAAGCAAGACATGTTCTTCTTCCATCCGAGCTCAGAACAATGTGACCTTGAACTCAGTTCCCGAATCCGAAGTAGAGTTATTGGATTCTGCCTCCTCTACCCTGACTGAAATTTCAGATGCATCAGAAGTTAGCAGGAGAACCCTCAGAAGGTCAAGCCACCATGATTTAGATTATGTGAATGAGATATTATCCAGCTCTGCATCCGTATCCAATGATCTTTCAAAAATAAACTCAAATCTCTTTGACAAGTTGGAAAATAAAAGGAGAGGGGACGATAGAAAGGATAGACTATGGAGAAAAATGTTGTTTGATTGCGTAAATGAATGCATGGATATGAAAGGCAAGAAATACTTTCAAGCAGGATATCGTGCATGGTGTAAAGGCGAAGCTTTTGTGTCGGAGAATGAAAATTTAGCGAAAGAAGTATACGACGAGATTTCCTGGTGGACAAGTATGGGAGATTGGATGGTGGATGAGATTGTGGAAAGGGATATGAGCAGCCATTTGGGGAAGTGGGTGGACTATGATATTGAAGCATTTGAAGCAGGGATGGAGATCGAGAATGATATTGTTAGTTCTTTGGTCGATGAAATCATTGAAGATTGCTTGATAAAAACCAGGCCATTACTTATAGAAAAATGTTGCTAGCTTTATCAAGTGTAAGGTTTTTATTGATGACTGTATTTTGTCCCCTTTGCATTCTTATTTTTGAAGTGGAGGTATGTTGGATAACAACTACTCCATTGTACATCATAATTTGGATATGAGGTACCAATTAGAAGGTAGTTTCTTTGAAGAAGTATAAATGGTTAAATTTGCTCCTTATATTTTCGTGGCATGATCGTTGTGCTTTGCTAGTTTAAGAAAATTCTTTTCCTGCTGAGAAGGCACATCTGCACTGCAGAAACCAATCTTGGATCTAGCTTTATTATTCTTGGTATTTCTGAATTGCTGTTTTAACTTTAACCTTATATTTGTGCACTGTATAAAGGAATGAAACAGAAAGCTATCGCTATGTCAGATCTACATGCAAATTAAATGTTGTTATTTAGCTACTGTGAATAATATTGTTGTATGATGCTAAAAAGAGAGCAACATTCTTTGTTTTGAGAATAAAGGACAAGAAGGTCCTCAAAGAAATAGTGAAATTTGGTTTGATTTTATGTAGGCCCATTAAATAAATTCTGGCCCTCAGAGTCACATGGGTTAGGCTCACAACCTTTTACTTAGGGCCCACCTTCGGCACTCTCCCATCCCCATTCTCATTTTCTCAGCTAATCGTGAGTTGATTGGACCAAATGTGGGAATATAAATTTTAGCTATTTTCATCGAGTCATACTTGTTTACCGAGTTAGGAGCTCTATTTATAAGGTACAACGTCAAATGTTCAATTTATTGGAAGAGTGGATGTGTCAAAGTGTTTTGTAGATTACTTTAAGGAGAAATGGTCACCAACTTTTGATCAGCATCCTGATTTAATTATTTCTTGTATTGGTCCCGTATTTACCGACGATATGAATGATCAGCTAATCCGCCATTTTTATCAACGAGATCTATGGTGCCATCTGCTCAATGCCTTATAATATATAATTTGGTCCTGGCGATTTTTTTGGAATATTTTATAAGCGTATTGGAATATCATTGGTGGTGATTTTGTTGTAGCTATTAATGATTGTTAGTTCACGACATCCTTACCATCCTAGTGGAAGTCAAATTTCGTGACTTTAATTCCTAAGGTCCCGAATTTATTGTCGGTATGAATAATCAGCTAAACCGCCTTATTTCAGTCAACGATATCTATGGTGTCATCTGCTCAATGCCATCTAATATATCACCTGGTTCTGGAGTATTTTATAAGCACTACTGGAATATTATTGATGGTGATTTTGTTGTAGCTGTTTATGCTTTTTGGTTCACGACATCCTTGCCATCCCAGTGGAAGTCAAATTTCGTTACTCTAATTCCTAGGGTCTCTTGCCTTTCAAACATGAAGGATTATCGACCTATTAGTCTTGGAAACTTCTCCTATAAAGTTATTGCAAAACTGTTAGTTAACCGTTTGAAGCATATTCTAAGCTCTCTCTCCGAGGGATAGGGTGACTTTGTTTCCGAGTTTTGATTTCGAATAATGTGTTTCTTGCTCAAGAAGCTTTTCATTCAATGAAGAAGAGAGAGAAGTGTGCATGGTTTATGACCTTGAAACTTGATATGAAGCGAGCTTACGATAGAATTAGGTGAGATTATCTCTTAACTCTTCTTTTGCAGTTTGTGTTTAATATCAAGTTTGTTAGGTGGGTAATGGCTTGTGTTGAGAATCCGCAATTTGCATTGTTAATGGCTTTCATCCTGATTGGTTCAGCTCGACTACAGGGTTGCGACAAGATTGTCTTCTCATGCCCTATCTCTTCATCCTATGTTCAGAAGTGTTATCTCGTCTCATTAAACAAGAAGTGCCTGGTCGTAGGCTGTCAAGTATTATTATTGACAATCAGAATACCTCCCTCTAGGGCTGTAAATCGGACCGGACAGGATCAGACAGCCATATGTTCAAGCTCAGACCGAAATTCTACTCGGATGAGTTTATGTCTGGCTCGGTCTAGGTCGGACAAAAATTTTATAGTCCGGATTCAGCTCGGTAAAGCATCGGACTGCTATAATACTCGGATAGACCTATGTCTGGCTCGAGCTCGGTAAAGAATCGGACCTAATAATTTGTTCAAGTTCGGTTCGTATAACAGTTCGGACGGTCTACGATCGGGCCATTTCTCGAGTCGGACTCGGACGGACGACAGACCGTCCTGTTTATTTTACACCCCTACCTCCCTCATTCATTTACTTTATGGAGATGATAGTTTACTTTTTTCTAGAGCTAATGTGTCCGAGTGTAAGGTGATTAAAATGCTACTTGATACCTATTTTTCTATCAACAGCCAGAATGTGAATCTTAGTAAGTCCAATGTTTTCTTTGGAGAGCGTGTTTATTTAAATAAGCGACGCTGCACACTTAGACTTTTGCAGATGGAGGTGGGTTCTATGCCGTTCAAATACCTTGGTACTATGATTAGCTTGTTATGTATCCCCGATGCTAATTACAGTGATGTGGTGGAGAGAATTCGTAAATGTCTATCTGGTTGGAAGACTAAGACTCTTAGCTTTGCGAGTAGGTTAGTTATTCTGAAATTGGTTGCTTAAGCTCGCCCAATGTATACGTTAGCTCACAGTTGGGTCACGAAATCTATCGTTGATAAACTCGAGCAAGAATTTCGAGCTTTCATTTGGGTTAAAGGTAAGGGTGATAAAAGTTTGCATATGATTGCATGACATAAAGTTTATAGATTAATTGAGTTTGGTGGAGTTGGTTGGAGATGATTGGACACTCTACCAGAGAGCTTTATGACTAAAAATTTGGCTCGAGTTTTTAGTAAACCTTAGTCATTATTATTTAAACGGTTATCTGCTCAGTATAAGCTTTCTTCATTTGTGTGCGATATTTAATGTCTGAAACGATATTCGCGGATGTGGCGTTCTTTCTACACTGGTAATGACCTAATTTGCAATGGTCTTCGTTGGAAAGTATGTAGTGGGATGGAGATTGATGTTTTCTCTAATCCTTGGATCTTTGTGCTCCCCTGAATAGAATGAGCATCACTACTTCTGTTGAGTTGTTGTGTTCTTCAATGAGAGTTTCTGATTTTATCTCCCCTATAAGCATCACTACCCAATGAGCAGCACTTCTTCTGTTGAGTTGTTGAATGAGAGTTTCTGATTTTATCTCCCCCTATTAGAGCATCCACAGTCGTGAGAGCTAAAATATGCACATATGCATAATTGAAAATAACATTCTATTGTTTCGCTACAGTGGGTAAAAGATAAAATATAGTAAAATTGTAGAAAAAACGAACGGACAAAACATTTTTTTTTAGAATTTTCATTTTATAATAGTTTTTTAAAATTTTAATTTTTTTTAAAAATTGGTGGGACCCACCATGGGCCTAAACATGATGTTTCGTCCCACTCATGTTTTGTCCCATTGGTGGGAGGGTCATAATTAAGATTTTATTTCATTAATTAGAACTAATCTTAATTATTTAACTAATTATCTAACTAAAGATATAATTAAACTACTTAATCACCTAATTAGATAACTAAATTTTTAGTTAAAAAAAAAAAGAAGACTTGAATTTTCTCCGACGAAACATGATGTTTCGTCTGAGATTTTTTAAAAATACACAATATCATTGGATCCTTTATAAATATGATCAAATATTATGGATGTTTGTCCGTAATATAATGCATATTGCTATATCCATTCTCAAATATGCCATTCTAATGTATCAAAATTGCTATAATATGCATAAATGCCACACGACTGCAACGCTGTTTTCGCAAAAATATGCATAATATGCATAAATGCCACACGACTGTGGATGCTGTAAGGAATGGATTCCGGCTGTGTTGGGGTTTAGCCTACCACGTTCAGGCCCTAATTTTGTGCTACAAATTCCAATTTTGGTGAATCAAGCCGCCGATCGCCTCCTTTGCTAGGATTCCTCTATGTCAACAGTCACCTTGATGTCTTTGTATTCAACTTCCAGTGGAAAGAATTTTGAGGTGCCAAGTTTTTCAAATAGTTTAATTCACAAACTGAAAGTCACACCAAAAGTTATTGCCTGATTGTGGAGAGTTGTATGTGGTGGAATTCCTACTAGGCTCGAGCTAGTTCGTTGTGAGATGCAGGTGGTGCCTACTTGTCTAGTTTGTGAGGTTGGAGATGAAACAATTGAACATTTCATTTTTTATTGTATTCTCGTTCGTCGTGTTTGTAGAATTCTCGTGCAATGTATGGACATTAGTGTCAACATGACATCCTTCACTGATTTATGGTCAATCTCATAGGCGAATTGATTGGTTCATGTGCTAAAAACAGTTATTGCAATTCTTAATTATTACCACTTTGTGGTATGTTTGGAAAGCTCGATGTAAAGTATGTTTTGAAGGAGTGTGCCCCCTCCCGTACAATGTGGTTTCCATAAGGTTTTAGTTGTTGTTGAAATATGAGATGTTCTTGGTGGTTTATCTGCTTTAGTGGGTTCCTACAATGAGGTCCAATGGATGAGTTTCAAAACGATCTCCGCTCTTGACCATGTAGGAGCTTTTTATCAAATGGGTTGTGCCTCCTGAAGAATGTATTAAACTCAACTTCGATGGGTCATTGGAGGGGAACAATGCCGGCTTTTCTATCGAAATTGGCATGGTAAACCGCTGCTGATTGGTGGGGGGGCTAGTTGTGTCAACATCTATCAATGTTATTGAAAAAAGAGGTTCGTGGATGACTCTTAAGGTCTTTCATCTGCTATCTCACGAGGGTCCTATTCTTGTTGAGGGTGACTCGAAGCTCGTTAATGACCAGATCCGTGTAAGAAGTTGTCACGACACCATTTATCATAATATATTACTTATGCTTGAAGATATGAATATTGGTGGGATACAATAAATTTATCTAGAAAAAAGTTTGTGTTCTGACTGTGCTGCAAGAAGGGTGCGTAATAGTGGCCAAAATTTCTGTGGGTTAACATCTCTAACCCTCAGTTTCTCGTTTTGGTTGAGGAAGATACTAGAGGTTCTTCCGATCGAGGATACTCATATTTTCTAGTCATTCTAATTTTATTTTTAATTATCTTGTCTAGCAAAAAAAGAAACATCATTTTCTCAGCATACCAGTATATTCATGACCATGATCGTGATCCATGAGTCCAATCCAAGCCAATATTCTCAATCTCCTTGCTGGTACAACAATAAAAGAAAGTCGATACAACTTTTCCGAGGCTAATACATATGGTGAATCTAGAAAGTGTCAGACGACTAATTTTGATTGTAGAAATGTATACCTTCAAAAGTCAGAGAAACCAGTTTATATGAAGATTGATCTAATATGTGAAATCAAAAATTACTAAAACCCTACTCGACCACTATCCCCCCCCCCCCCCCCCCCCCCCCCAACCTAAAAAAAAGAAGCAAAATTTTGTTTCAAAAATAAATATATAAATAAATACTTTACGGAGGAAACTAATGCAGTTACAGATAAATACAGCTAGGAGTGGGCATCAGTCAGTATTTGATCCAATATGGACCATCCACCACCGATCCAAAGAATATCGGTTTTAAAATTTTTTTCATCCGCAACCAATCAGAGCCATAATTGGATCAGTTTTCATTCAGAACGATTAAGCTCGGTTTAGATTGAATTAGATGGTCAGTTTGGCATGCTACTTTTTACCTCTTAACAACATTCACAATTTTACAGAAATTTAAAAGATCAGTTTCAAGCAATCTTAAGGAACAATCTGCTAGCAACCTGCTATTTTCAACACAATATAATATGATTTTATCTGGGAAAAATGACATGCTATTTTCAGTAGCATATGCAATCTGCGACCTATTCTTTTTCCAAAGGATTATGTATTACATAGTAGATACCAGCAAATTTAATTGACAGCCTCTTAGATTAGTATAAAAGTGGTGACTAGCATCATTAAGCAACCAACAACAATAATTTGTTAAGTTTTAACAAAAATTAGTTTCTATCATTACCATTTATAAACAATCTGCACCGGTAGGTCCACAAAAGCCTCAATTAAGTAATAACTAACTAGAACTAATGAAATTTAATTAGGAACACATATTTGATAGAACAACTGCTCCTTCAAACCAAAATGCTTGAAACATAAAGAACATGTTCCTAAACATAAACAATCTGCTCCTTCAAATCATAACACATGAAAACATAAACAACTTGCTCTTTCAAATATGTCCAACTCTAATTTCTTCACACCAAGCACCAACTGCAAATTCATCGATCTCAACTGGACACCTGCAATTGAGACAAGAGAGGAATATAAATATATAATTAGTAATAATAAATAAGTTAAGATTCTGATTAGTAAAAAGCCATTGGAAGAATTGATGAAGAACATGTTTGGCAAGTTGTTATATACAATTGTCTAAAATAAATAGTCCAAAATTTGAAAATGAAAGTCGCTAAGAAGTTGATGAAGAAGAAGAACTTACAGCCATTGGAGCTTTGGAGGAGGAAGAAGATAAATTACTGACTGATTTAGTTAGGGTTTCCATTTCTTTTGAATCCTTTCCTCTTATAAACTTATTGTTGGCTTGCCTCATTGGGATTTGGAGTGTGTGACTTGGGGTGTGAACTGAACTTAAAGAAATTAAAGGAGACTGTTTGTTTCTTCAAGAAATGATCGTTTGTATATTTAAGAAATTAAATGAGAATTATACTTTTTTAGGGACTAATGCATAGAGGTATGGTCGGTTCGATTTTATCGATTATTTGGAAGCCCCATACAAGAACCGAACCGGTCAAGTTGGTTATTGAAGATCAAGAATCAGGCCATCCCAATCTCCCAATTTGTTCGGTTAGAAACCGGTCGGTTCGGGTTGGATTGGTTCGGTTTGGATAATAGTTATCCACCCTAGGGCCGGCCCTGGACCTGTGCAACCTGTGCAGCTGCACATGATGTAGTGCCCCAAATTTCCAATAAATAAATCGGAAATACGTGACACAAATTCCAGAATTAATCGCAATTGTAATCATAACCATAGCATCCAAATATAGGAAAATTTATAACTTTTATTACATCAACTCTTTTACAAATCACAACAGAAATTAAACACCTTAAATTACATTTCTTTTTACAATACAACGGTATTTAAAAGCACTATAAATATAATTGTTCTCTTTACAATCATTCCTTTCACAAAATATTAAATATTCTACCACATGCTCCTAATTCCCTGCTAATGGTACCTACCTATAAAATATGAGGCTAGAGATATTCCTAACCCCCAAACTACATGGGTCAGCCATAACGGTATGAGTGATATTGAAAGGAAATATAAACTTAAATGAAAACTTAAAGAATAAAATCATAAGTCAACAAGTGAAACATATTAATACAGTAATAACAGATGGAACATAAAATAACAATAAATGAAGCATAAATAATCAAGTGAGACTAGACTAAGTGTCAAGTGTAAGAAAACAGAAAACAAGCATGCATAAAATAAGTCAAGAAAAACACAAATGCACATGATGATTACTAATGCATACTTATCAGATTCTATGCATCCCACTCTATATAGGTCCGGTGCAAGCCCTTATTATACTCCAATTAATAGGGTTCAATTCCTTGTTATGCAACTAATCCTACTACAGTGATTACTTTAAGATTTAGATTATTCTGTGAGTATCTAGCCTATGCCCAGATAATTCCGAAGGTCAATCTCTATCCACAGATAATTTCGGAGACTATTTCACTCACACCTGAGAATCTTCGAGAATACCCCATATCGCAAGCAATGACGCCTTATCACATGAATATCCCATGAGCGTCGCCTTGATCCCGATAATTTCGGAGATCAATCGCACACCGTTCATAATTCCGGTGACTATTTTACTCACACCTCGATAATTCTGGGGATTATCTCACACTGCAGATAACATGAGACTGCCCTACCAATGTTTGCTCTTATTTCATCACAACTCCAACTAGTGCCTGTCCTTAGGTTGTTTATTATTAATTAAGTTAAGTCACAATTCCTCCTAGAGTTGGTGTATCCTGTCAGACTTACTTCAACTAATTCAACAACAAGGTCCCATTGGCCAAAATATCCACAATGTCTCAACTGCCGACATGTCAGGGTCCCACTCAACCTCTAGGGTCTCAAAACGTAAAACATCAACTCAACATTTCGTGGTATCTCATTAATCAAAATAATCCAACTCATAACGAGTTTCTCTCAACTAATAGTCAATAAAACCAAATATTTCCAAAGTACAACTGGATAATTTGTCAAAACTGAAGCGAAGTGAAAACAAAACTGAGATCTTATACTTTCAGAATAGCGTAGAATAAATCTAATATAATACTCTTGGAAATTACGAAATGTTCATTTTCCAAAACCATAAAAATTAGAACTTAAACTCCATCAAAACTTAAGAATTCACACTCTCTGAAAAGGGCGTATTCTGAATTTAATTCACTTTGAAAATCAGAGAATTTAACTTTGCAAATTTGAAGAAACAAATGTTAAAGAAATAGAAAAGTTACATCAAGACAGATACGAGAATCAGACACGACGGTCGACCGACAGACACAGTTATAAAACTGCGGTCGACCTACAGTATTCAAGGAAAAACAGCAACTCAAAACTCTGGCAGTCGACTGGCAGCTACTACAGCAATTACTGCAGTCGACTACTAGTGAAGGAATAGGCGACAGCCTAGCGTGACAATTGACTGCACCTACATGTTGAAATGAACTGCAGTCGACCGGCAGTTGCACTGCGGCCGACCGTGCAGTCGACTGGCGCGCAGTCTGCTACAGCCAAAAACTTCGCAAATTTCTCAAAAACTGATATATGTTAAAAACTTCGAATACATGATTTCAAATGATGAAAACCTAAGATAAAACAAGTACATCTTGGGTGAAAACAATGCAGTTCATATATCGAATCAAATTCTCATGAAATTCACAAAAATCCCAAATCTTGGAATTATAACTTGAATAAGAAGATGTTTAAAGAAACTTTTGTATAAGTTCCTGAAAACCACAAACGTAGTCAAGATCTCTTCTCATATAGAAAACTCAATTCAAACATGTTTAAAACTGAGAGTAAATCTTGAAATGCACATTCGTTGGGCAAAGTATCTCAATCCATCCAACTCAACAACAAGTTCCTTTACTTCTTGTTCAATCCCAATCTAAAACAATAATAATTCTTCATCTTTAATCTCAAAACAGCGAATACAAAAGCGAAACAGCAATTTCAAGGTTCTTTGCTCATCCATATGTATGTATGATGTTACTAATCCAATTGCAATCTATTCATACACCCACAAATTCAATAATTTCTCATACAAGCACTAATTTGTTCAATACCAAATTAAATAACAATTCTAAAAATCTCATACACGTTCAAGATCCATTCAAAACATGATTTATTCAAGCATGGCATAAGAAAGTGAAGATCTTTGTGTATTTAAGCATGGAAATTACTCATAAATTTATATTCTTCCATGAACGTTATTGATTGGTTATTCATACATCAAAATTTATATTCACCAATCATATTTTATAATCATACAACTTCTAATTATGCATTCTACTTGTACAACTCATAATCATTTAGCAAACAAGAGATAAGAAAATATCACTCACCTCAAGAAGATTCAATCGAAGCACAAAAAAAAAGTAAAAAAAAACCCCTTCTTTCTCCTTTGCAAAAGTCCAAGATCCAAGCTTTAAACCCCAAGAAAATAATGAGAAAATATGTTTTGAGTTCACAACAGAGAAATAGAGGTTGCTACTGCCTCTAATATAGGCCGGGATTTAGGTTTTAGGGTTTCACAAGATTTACAAATTTACTCCTCAAAGAAATTGTTTATTTACATGTATGGATCCTTCCAATTATTAGTTCATCAAATTGATTGAAAATAAAATAAAATTAAATCCATTTACTCTCTTGAATTGGCCAACCAATTTGCACAGCCCAGAAACTAAAATATGGAGTTTTTACTCCAAGTGGAAATCTTGCACAAAAATCCTTCATTTTTTAGTATTTGCAAATATGTCATAAATCATTTATAAAAATCCGGAAAATTTATAAATAATATCTACTTATAAATGTTAGATTTTTCAAATTGATTTTTCTGACTTTGTTTTTCCCAAGAAAATATTTGTATGTATTTTGCACGTGCAAAATGGTAAATTTCAAAAAAATATTTATTAAATCACAAAAATTCATTTAAGTTCATTTATAAGTTATAAAATATCATTTAAAATTTCAGGATATTACACAGGACCCAATAATAACAAGGGCTCAGAAATTTCTTAATTAATCATCTCATTAATCAATAAGGAATCAACTTGCTAAATTAATCACAACAATTAGACTCTTCATTAAACAATGTTTGACTCTTACGTTTAGAGTGGGGCCCACTAATATGGGTGCCATTTTGGGTGTAGCATTGGGGTCCGACCAAAAGTTATGGGCCCTATATCTCACTGAAATGTGGGTTTTGGGTTTATTAAAGAATTTGGTGTGCTGACGGTTCTGGAGAATTTATAAAAGTGATGATTGATGAACATAACTGATGCTACTTGTTTTCGGTGCGGGAGCAACGTGAGTGAGTTCTTGTAATTTGTAAAGTGGAAGGGACAGATCTCAATCGCAGATCCGGTTCTTTTTTGGAGGCCGGCTCAGAAGAGTAGTTGGTGGTTGGCCGACTGGAATACCTGCAAAGCACCTAGAAACACCGGGGAAGATCCCAGCGACAGGTCCTCCAACGATCTAGTCAGTCACTGAAAAAGTGAAGGAAACTAGGGTTCAAGTGAGAATTTTAAGGTTACATTCTTTAAGGAGGAGGGAGGCTGGTATTTATAAGCAGAGTAAATGGGTATCTAACCCTAATGGGCCGGGTTAGATCCGTTTGTGGGCCTGAATTTGCAAAAGG
Source organism: Hemerocallis citrina (assembly GCA_017893485.1). Classification (NCBI taxonomy): domain Eukaryota; kingdom Viridiplantae; phylum Streptophyta; class Magnoliopsida; order Asparagales; family Asphodelaceae; genus Hemerocallis; species Hemerocallis citrina. Next base: position 149,797,978 of record CM030365.1, on the reverse strand, counting down.
CCCATTGGACCTTTTGACCTGATGATCTGAGATGAGCGAATTCAGAGGAGATCCGACCGCCCCGATTGGGCCATGTCACTTATACTCACATCATAAGCCCCCCTATAATGCTCCGTACCCAACTCGTACGCACACAAATATATCCTAATCCACTGTCCACCATAGGCTAGCCTCACAAAAGGTGTCTGGACTATTAGGTGCCTCTTGATCATTGGCTACTATATTTACTCACTCACTCACTCTCTCTCTCTCCTCCGATGAGGGACTAACCCACCCGCCCAAGCACAGCACAGCACACACCCACCTTCTTCTCTTCTTTTATCATTTCTTAAATCTTGATCACACATCACACACACACACACACATACACACATCCATCCATCCATCTTCTCATCTCTCCTCCACTTCAGCCAGCACATGCAACCACTCCTTCTTCTTCTCATTTTTCTCTTTCTTTCATTATCTTCATTTAATGCCTAAGCCCCATAGTCAACTCTATAGGCTCCTTGATTTAATCCAATTATCCATAGCCCATAGAAATCTCTATAGGCCCACTCCAATATCTCTTAATATTTCTCTAATATTTCTCTTATAAATCTGGGGTGTTACATTCACCCCTCTTAAGAATTCAACATCCTCGCTGAATACAGGACGTGCAATCTAGCACATGATCGTCTTTCTATTTGAATGTAGACTGTATCCTTGATCAAATACACATCGTTGCCCACCAAGGATCTTACGCATCATTTTGCTGCCCACCGAGGGTCTTACGCATCACATATATACAAGTTCTACATTCGGTGTCAAAAGTTGGCTTTAATACCATCTATAATGCCCCGTACCCAACTCATACGTACACAAATAAATCATAATCCACTGCCTACCACAGACTGATCTCACAAAGGTGTCCGGACTAGTAGGTGCCTCTTGATCATTGGCTACTATATTTATTCTCTCTCTCTCTCTCACTCTTTCTCTCTCTCCTTCGATGTGGGACTAACCCACCCGCTCAAGCACAGCACAACACAACACATCACACACACCCACCTTCTTCTCTTCTTCTTCTCTCATTTCTTAAATCTTGACCACACATCACACACACACACACATCCATCCATCCATCCATCTTCTCATCTCTCCTCCAAGTCAGCCAGCACATGCAGCCACTCCTTCTTCTCATTTTTATCTTTCTTTTTCTTCATTTAATGCCTAAGCCCTATAGTCAATTCCCTAGGCTCCTTGATTTACTCCAATTATCCATAGCCCATAAAAATCTCTATAGGCCCATTCCAATATCTCTTAATATTTTTCTAATATTTCTCCTATAAATATGGGATGTTACATTGGCTAAATGTATTAAATCACTCACAAATAACAATTAAAATCATTCAAATCTTTCACACGTATTTTATCGAATGCCTGATGTGCGTTATACGTATGCATATACTCACAATTCTATTAATTAGGTTTTAAGCCTATAAATTTCTCCAAAAATTATTTTAAATTATTTTTCATAATTTTCAACAATTTCTATTGCCAATCTCTAACAAATTCCAAACATATACTCTTCTAATTTCTAACCCAAAATCGTGACTCTTTTCAAATTTACTCTTACCAAATCAAATAAAGAATTAATTACTTCCAACATGAAGGATACTAGAAAGGCGATCCTGTACTAGATTGCACGTCCCGTATTCAGCGAGGATGCTGAATTCTTAAGAGGGGGTCAATGTAATACCCCAGATTTATAAGAGAAATATTAAATAAATATTGAGAGATATTGGAGTGGGACTATAGAGATTTCTATGGGCTATGAATAATTGGATTAAATCAAGGAGCCTATAGAGTTGACTATGGTGCTTAGGCATTAAATGAAGAAAATGAAAGAAAGAGAAAAATGAGAAGAAGGAGTGGCTGCATGTGCTGGCTGACATGGAGGAGAGATGAGAAGATGGATGGATGGATGGATGGATGTGTGTGTGTGTGTGATGTGTGGTCAAGATTTAAGAAATGAAGAAGAAGAGAAGGAGGTGGGTGTGTGTGCTGTGCTTTGCTTGGGCGGGTGGGTTAGTCCCACATCGAAAGAGAGAGAGAGAGTGTGTGTGAGTGAATAAATATAGTAGTCAATGATCAAGAGGCACCTATAGTCCGGACACCATTTGTGAGGAAAGCCTATGGTGGGCAATGGATTAGGATTTATTTGTTTGCATATGAGTTGGGTACGGGGCGCTACAGATGGTATCAGAGCCAACTTTCGACATCGAATGTAGAGCTTGTATATATGAGATGCGTAAGACCCTTGGTGGGCAGCGATGTGTGATGCGTACGACCCTTGGTGGGCAGCAATTGTATTTTATCAAGGAGACAGTCTACATTCGACTAGATATATGATCCTGTGCTAGATTACATGTCCCGTATTCAGCGAGAACACTGAATTCTTAAGAGGGGGTGAATGTAACACCCCATATTTGTAGAGTATATAAGAAAATATTAAGAGAAATATTAAATAGATATATTTGAATTATTGGAGTGACCTATAGAGATTTCTATGGGCTATATGGAATAATGGATTAATAAAGAAGCCTATAGAAGTGAGTATGGGGATTAGGAAATAAGGGGGCGTTACACCCCCACTCTTGGAGGGTTGTGTGTACCAGCCGTCGAGGAGCAGTTCATTCTTGAGAGAAGATCGAAGGAGAGTGTTTTTGCAAAGATGAGATAGTGAACCCTCGAAACAAGTGTTTGGGGTCGGGGCCGAGCCGAGCGTGGTGTGTGGGTTTGTCGATGTCCGATCCGAGCATCGATCATGGGTGGTCTATGCCAAGAACCGAGCTAGGGGGGTCGGTGCTGAGTACTTTGAGCGAGGCACTTTCTGAGAGAAAGCTGTGTGCCTGCTTGAGGTTTGTGCTGAGCTCCGATCCACTAGCTCGCTCGGGGTCGGTGCCGAGCGCTACGAGCGAGACACTTTCTGAGAGAGCTATGTGCCTGCTCGAGATTTGTGCCGAGCTCCGAGCTAGTAGCTCACTCAGGGTTGGTGCCGATCGCTTCAAGGAAGGCGCTTTCTGAGAGAAAGTTGTGCGCTTGCTCGAGGATCGTGTCGAGCTTCGAGCCAGTAGCTCGCTCGGGGTTGGTACCGAGCACTATGAGCGAGTGCTTTCTAAGAGAAAACTGTGTGCCTGCAAGAGATTTGTGCCGAGCTCCGAGTCACTGCTTGCTCGGGGTCGGTGTCGAGCGCTATGAGTGAGGTGCTTTCTGAGGGAGTTGTGTGCCTACTAGAGGTAGCCTTGCTTTGAGGCACTTTGAGGGAGAGAGTTGACTTCTTTCTCGAGGCACATGCCAGCGTCGAGCCAGGTGGCCTTACTTTGAGGTGCTTTTAGTGAGAAAGCTCACTGCTTGCTCAAGGTAGATGCTATGTATTGAGCCAGGTGGCCTTTCTTTGATGCGCTTTCATGGAGAAAGCTGGATGTTTTCTCCAGGCACATGTCGAGCGTCGAACTAGGTGATCTTGCTTTGATACACTTTCAGGGAAAAAGCTGGCTGCTTGCTCGAGGTACATGCCGAGCGTCGAACCAGGTGACCTTACTTTGAGGCACTTTCAGGGAGAAAACTGGCTGCTTGCTTGAGACACATGCCGAGCATCGAGCCAGGTGGCCCTGCTCTGAGGTACTTTTAGGGAGAAAGCTGGCTGCTCGAGGCACATGCCAAGCATTGATCCAGGTGGCCCTGCTTTGAGGCACTTTCAGGAAGAAAGATGGCTGCTTGCTCGAGGCACATGCCGAGCCTCGAGCCAGGTGGCCTTGCTTTGAGGCGCTTTCAGGGAGAAAGATGGTTGCTTGCTCGAGGCACATGCCGAGCGTCGAACAAGGTGGCCTTGCTTTGAGGCACTTTCAGGGAAAAAGCTGGCTGCTTGCTCGAGGCACATGCCGAGCGTCGAACAAGGTAGCCTCCATGACTTGGTCAAAAGATTGTTTCTTTGTTGGCAGGCTCGAAATGTATGCCGAGGCTCGAGCATTTTGGACTTGAAGAGGAATTGCACTGCATGTGGGCCACACCTGTAGTGACACGTGTGATGCTGATGTCACATTTGTAGAATTCAAGGAGTCGCAGGAGGGTGACGATGTGGAAGTAGTTGGTAGAGTGAAGGACGAGGTAGTTGAGGTCGACCCCTTGATAGAGGAACCTAATCTGGCACCTTTGGCGATGCCCACCCCCCCGAAGAGACATCGTGTTCGGCATAAGAAAATGAAGTGGACCCTGCCAGACAGTCCGGATGAGACGGCTCCGAAAATTTCGGCTCGACGTTCCATTCCTTCGGCAGCTGAGCTCAATTAGAATGTATCCGAACGACGTTGAGAGATTTTTCCGGTATGGGGGCAACCATCTTCACCCGGTCGAATGAAGATCTCCATAGATAAAACAACAACTATTTTGATCGCGGATGATCTTCCGGTCATCCGAGCCAGCTACATCATAGGCCATGAGTATGAGTTGTTGATCCCTAGCCCCGAGCTCTTCCCCACGGATAACTTAGCACCCTTATAGATTCATTACAATTATGCTCCATTTGCCTATCCAACCATTCACCTAGAAGGTTCTGTCATGGGCATCGTTGAGCTCGTTGCAATACGTGCCGAACTCTTAGAAGCAGCTCCTGTGCTTCATGCTACTTTGTAAAGAGATGGGCGTGCCCCTAAGATTGAAGTATTTCTGAGTTGTTTTGGGTATCAGGTCAGCTTGTTGGGCGAGTATGAAGGGATTTACTATATTTTTTCCCACCAAGGGAAGAAGGTCGTTCATAGCCACCCAGACTCAATAAAGGGGGGGAACACTACAAAATATACTCGATTTACCGGCGTATATTCCCCGGCGTTTTACTAGTAGCACCGGGGTAGGGAGCGAATAGGAATGGGGCACCAGATGGGAAGGTTATACACCGGCGGTCGCTTTAAACCGCCGGGCAATCTTCGTATTCACCGGCGTTTTATTTAAAAACGCCGGTGACGTGTATTATTCACCGGCGTTTTAATAAGAAACGCCGGTGAATATACCGATACATTCACCGGCGTGTCTAATTAAAACACCGGTGAATAAGCTGCGATAAATCCCGCGAACCCTAATCTTTCGCTCGCCATTTTCCCAAACCCCCAAAAAAGGGGGGGGGGGGGGGGGAGGGGGGGGGCGCCTTCGTTTTCCCTCCTTCCTCGCTCTACTTCCCGCGCGTTTGCCTCCGCCGCTTCGTCCTCTTCGACAGCCTTCGAGCTTTCGTCATCGTCCCTTCTTCCCTTCGTCATTTTCGATTTTCCTCCTCCCGCTCTCTATTTGGAGGTGAATTGGCGATCGGAAACCACCGCGTCGCCCTGCTCTCTCTCTATCTCCTCCCCCCCTCCCCCCCCCCCCCCCCCCCCCCCCCCCCGCGCGCTCGTCGCCCCGCTTTCTCTCTCTCTCTTCGGTATCATCTCTTGATTTCCCTTATTTTTCAAACTTAGCATGTTTTTTCAGATTATGCATCTTGATTTCCTTATCATGAATGGTTTAGTTGGGATGAAGAATTAATAGAAAAATATATGCTTAGATACTGGAAATTTTTATTTTCTTTTACTGTTAATGAAGCTGATTTCATGCATCTTATTGTCATCTTGGCATGTTTTTTTGACCAAAATGGGTTCACTGTGAACTGAGGATGGTATAGCTGTATGCCAAAATCCTCCGGATATGTACAATAGTTGGGTTTTAGATTTATTTGGGCTAAAGAAATAGTAGAGCAACATATATGCTCGGATAATGGAAATTTTCATTTTCAGATACTGTTAATGAAGCTGATTGCCATCCTTGGCATGATTTTTTAACAAAAAATGAGTTCACTTCCAAACTAAGTATGCTGCTAGCATCCTCATCTTCTTTTACTGTTAATGAACCTTATTTCATGCATCTGATTGTCATCTTGGCATGTTTTTTTGACCAAAATGGGTTCACTGTGAACTGAGGATGCTACAGGTACGTATGCCAAAATCCTCCGGATATGTACAACAATTGGGTTTTAGATTTAGTTGGGCTAAAGAATTAGTAGAGCAACATATATGCTCAGATAATGGAAAATTTCATTTTCAGATACTGTTAATGAAGCTGATTGCCATCTTTGGCATGATTTTTTAACAAAAAATGGGTTCACTTCCAAACTAAGTATGCTGCTAGCATCCTCATCTTCTTTTACTGTTAATGAAGCTTATTTCATGCATCTGATTGTCATCTTGGCATGTTTTTTTGACCAAAATGAGTTCACTGTGAACTGAGGATGCTATAGCTGTATGCCGAAATCCTCCGGATATGTACAACAATTGGGTTTTAGATTTAGTTGGGCTAAAGAATTAGTAGAGCAGCATATATGCTCAGATAATGAAAATTTTCATTTTCAGATACTGTTAATGAAGCTGATTGCCATCTTTGGCATGATTTTTTAACAAAAAATGGGTTCACTTCCAAACTAAGTATGCTGCTAGCATCCTCATTTTCTTTTACTGTTAATGAAGCTTATTTCATGCATCTGATTGTCATCTTGGTATGTTTTTTTTGACCAAAATGGGTTCACTGTGAACTGAGGATGGTATAGCTGTATGCCAAAATCCTCCGGATATGTACAACAATTGGGTTTTAGATTTAGTTGGGGTAAAGAATTAGTAGAGCAACATATATGCTCGGATAATGGAAATTTTCATTTTCAGATACTGTTAATGAAGCTGATTGCCATCTTTGGCATGATTTTTTAACAAAAAATGGGTACACTTCCAAACTAAGTATGCTGCTAGCATCCTCATTTTCTTTTACTGTTAATGAAGCTTATTTCATGCATCTGATTGTCATCTTGGCATGTTTTTTTGACCAAAATGGGTTCACTGTGAACTGAGGATGCTATAGGTACGTATGCCAAAATCCTCCGGATATGTACAACATTTGGGTTTTAGATTTAGTTGGGCTCAAAAATTAGTAGAGCAACATATATGCTCAGATAATGGATATTTTCATTTTCAGATACTGTTAATGAAGCTGATTGCCATCTTTGGCATGATTTTTTAACTAAAAATGGGTTCACTTCCAAACTAAGTATGCTGCTAGCATCCTCATTTTCTTTTACTGTTAATGAAGCTTATTTCATGCATCTGATTGTCATCTTGTCATGTTTTTTTGACCAAAATGGGTTCACTGTGAACTGAGGATGCTATAGCTGTATGCCAAAATCCTCCGGATATGTACAACAATTTAATACACCGGTTTAATTATCTTCCTATTTTCTACTGCTTGGTGTTATTTACATTAAACTATGCTTAGTGTCATTTGAACCAAACTATCATTGTAATTTAATTTGTTACAAATCTCATTTTTTAAATTTTTTTATAATTATGTTGGTTTGTTAATCCTACTAAAGTACAAATTTTATGATAGTTATTATAAACATGTTATTAATTAAATTTGCATCTCTAAGGAAGTTATTGAATCCTTGACAAGTACAACATGCCGAGGCGTGTAAAGAGGATAAATATAAATGATGGCAACGAAAGCCATGGGGATGAGCAGCCACTACATAATAGTGGCAGTCAAACAGATGAGGGTGAGGGTAGCACGCCGCCCACTGTCAAAAAACATCGTGGGCGAACTAAGATGACGAATATTTGGAGGCTTAAGAATGACGAAAGGATCGTGGTGGAGGTAAACGGTGTCGGGCAACCGGTTGGCGATAACGCCAGCAAATTTTCTTCTTTTATTGGGGTTATAGCAAGGAACCCCCGGATAGTTCCTTTGTCATACGAGAGTTGGCCGAAGGTGCCAACCACGACAAAGGCCACTGCTATTACGACAATCAAGGTATTTCCCATCTAAAATAAATAATTGTTAGCCGCAAATATATTATAGAAATATATATTTTTAGTGATGGGTAATAAATTTTGCAGAAATACTTCTCGTTCGCCGACTTCCTTACGCCTTGGGTTGAAAAGTCACTCTCCAAAAAGTGGAGGGACTACAAGAGTGACTTGAAGACGAAGTATTTTGACAAAGACCTTTCAAAGGCGGAGAATGCAAGGGATGTGCCAGAAAATGTGGAGCCTTCAGATTGGCAATTCCTTGTGCACTACTGGAGTTCGGCGATCGATCAGGTATTTACATTAAAGGCACAAAAATCTAATGAGTATGTGGTTGTATGGCTACTCTAATGAATTTTTCTGCTAACTTCATTGTGGCATGTACAGAAAAGGGCGAAGGTGGGTGTTGCCAGTCGGTCAAAGCAGCTAGTGTTGCACACTGCTGGTACACAGAGCTTTGCTCTGGTTCGGGAAGAATTGGTAGGCGCAATCGTATTGAACATTTTTTACTTATAGTTATTTGTTTATAACCATTTCATCTTACTAATATATAGGAAGAAGATTTGGGGGGTCCTACGGAGTTTGGCGACATTGACTTTTTCGATGCCACCCACAAATCGAAGGATGGGTCGTATGCGAGCCCTGAGGCAGCACGGATTCTGGTAATTTTTGAACTAATATCTAATGAGTAGTAGAAATCTCATCTGCTTTAACTCTGATTGTTATGTCCTTTTACAGACTAACGCTCAGAGAAGGTATGATGAAATCTCTTCCGCTTCAGATTCTGACCCTACGGCGGCACCCACAGATTTCCGTACCCGGCAGAGAGTTGCCTTGACTGAGGTTAGGAGAAAGGAGAGGCATGGACGTGTCCGTGGTATGGGGCTAGGACCAACCCCCTCGCGGCTATTCGGACGGAGTGAATCTAGTTCAAGTGCCAATCAGGACGAGGAGATGACTTCATTAAAGGCACAAGTTGTACTCCTACAAGAACAAATGGCCCATTTAATAGGGCAGCAATCCCAAGTCCCACCCTTGGTAAGTCTTTAAATTGGTATTTTAAAGAGATTATGGTCTTGAATGCATGAAAGACACGTACTAGTGTTTGTGAGTCTGCATTGTGGCTGTCGTCTATAAGCATTTCGTCTATGTTTCTTAAGTGGGCTGTGATTAGAAAGAAAGGGCTGGAGTGGAGATCTGGAAACCCAAATAGAGACATCTCATTTATTATAATCTATACTTATTGTTGGACCAACCCCTTCTTGCTGTTGTTGCTGATGTCTCTTTGTGTGCGTGTGTTGAAGAGAATGAAGGGATGAGAGAGAGTTGAGGAAAATACCGCTATGTTAGCCTGGTGTATCCTCATTCTCTACCATCCCTCTTTCTGGCTCCATATATGGCTTCTATATTAAATTGGTTTCCTTCCACGATGACAGTCCGTAATACTACACTTGATATGAGCCCTGTTCATAGCTGCACCCTATTGTATACTCACAAACAACTAATACGTGTCGTTCATGCATTGTATGACCAACCCCACTTTGGCACATAACATGCTTAGATGACATTGTATGATCTGCAAATAAGGTTTGTTCAGCCGTGTTGTTGTACTGATTTGGAGGATTTTGGTATGCTAGCAGCATACTTAGTTTGGAAGTGAACCCATTTTTGTTAAAAAATCATGCCAAAGATGGCAATCAGGTTCTCTAACAGAATCTGAGCATATATGTTGCTCTACTAATTCTTTAGCCCAACTAAATCTAAAACCCAATTGTTGTACATATCCGGAGGATTTTGGCATACAGCTATAGCATCCTCAATTCACAGTGAACCCATTTTGGTTAAAAAATCATGCCAAAGATGGCAATCAGATGCATGAAATCAGCTTCTTTAACAGTATCTGAAAATGAAAATTTCCATTATCTGAGCATATATGTTTCTTTAACAGTGACTGTGAACAATTGTTCTTAATTGGGCTGTGATTAGAAAGAGACGAGTTGGAGTGGAGATCTGGAAACCCATATAGAGACATCTTGTTCATAATAATTTATTATTATTGTTGTCCTTGTCGCTCTTGCTGTTGTTGCTGATGTCTCTATGTGTTCGTGTGCTGAAGGGAAAGAAGGGAAGAGAGAAAGAGATGAGGAAAATACCGCAATGTTAGCCTGGTGTATCTTCATTCTCTACCATTCCTCTTTCTGGCTTCTATATTTGGTTTCCTTCCACGATGACAATTCCTTAAAACTACACTTGATATGAGTCCTATTCGTATTTTTCTTCAATGAAGAATTGATCTATGACTACAATCTCCATTCAAAGCCCAATCAAAATTTGTTTTGGAGCTACAAACATCAATGAAGAATTAATAGAGAAACATAAATGATTATATGCTAGAAATTTTCATTTTCTTTTACTGTTAAAGAAGCTTATTTCATGCATCTGATTGTCTTCTTGGCACATTTTTTTGACCAAAATGGGTTAACTGAATTAGTAGAGCAACATATATGCTCAGATAATGGAAATTTTCATTTTAAGATACTGTTAAAGTAACCTGTTTGCCCTCTTTGGCATGATTTTTTAACAAAAAATGGGTTCACTTCCAAACTAAGTATGCTGCTAGCATCCTCATCTTCTTTTACTGTTAATGAAGCTTATTTCATGCATCTGATTGTCATCTTGGCATGTTTTTTTGACCAAAATGGGTTCACTGTGAACTGAGGATGCTATAGGTACGTATGCCAAAATCCTCCGGATATGTACAACAATTGGGTTTTAGATTTAGTTGGGCTAAAGAATTAGTAGAGCAACATATATGCTCAGATAATGGAAATTTTCATTTTAAGATACTGTTAAAGTAACCTGATTGCCATCTTTGGCATGATTTTTTAACAAAAAATGGGTTCACTTCCAAACTAAGTATGCTGCTAGCATTCTCATCTTCTTTTACTGTTAATGAAGCTTATTTCATGCATCTGATTGTCATCTTGGCATGTTTTTTTGACCAAAATGGGTTCACTGTGAACTGAGGATGCTATAGGTACGTATGCCAAAATCCTCCGGATATGTACAACAATTGGGTTTTAGATTTAGTTGGGCTAAAGAATTAGTAGAGCAACATATATGCTCAGATAATGGAAATTTTCATTTTAAGATACTGTTAAAGTAACCTGATTGCCATCTTTGGCATGATTTTTTAACAAAAAATGGGTTCACTTCCAAACTAAGTATGCTGCTAGCATCCTCATCTTCTTTTACTGTTAATGAAGCTTATTTCATGCATCTGATTGTCATCTTAGCATGTTTTTTTGACCAAAATGGGTTCACTGTGAACTGAGGATGTTATAGGTACGTATGCCAAAATCCTCCGGATATGTACAACATTTGAGTTTTAGATTTAGTTGGGCTAAAGAATTAGTCGAGCAACATATATGCTCAGATATATTGGAAATTTTCATTTTCAGATACTGTTAATGAAGCTGATTGCCATCTTTGGCATGATTTTTTTAACAAAAAATGGGTTCACTTCCAAACTAAGTATGCTGCTAGCATCCCCATCTTCTTTTACTGTTAATGAAGCTTATTTCATGCATCTGATTGTCATCTTGGCATGTTTTTTTGACCAAAATGAGTTCACTGTGAACTGAGGATTGTATAGCTGTATGCCAAAATCCTCCGGATATGTACAACAATTGGGCTGAACAAACCTTGTGGGGGTTTCTTTTGGAGCCACAAACATCAATGATTTAGTTGGGATGAAGAATTAATAGAGAAACATATATGCTTAGATGCCGCTATGTTATCATTTTTCTTTTACTGTTAAAGAAGCTGAATTCATGCATCTGAAGATTTAAGATCCAGGATGGCAAATTTTGATTGGGCTGTGATTGGATTGTTTAGTGGCTGTTGTCTATGTTCTTAATTGGGCTGTGATTAGAAAGAGAGGGCTCGAGTGGAGATCTGGAAACCCATATAGAGACATCTTGTTCATAATAATTTATTATTATTGTTGTTCTTGTCGCTCTTGCTGTTGTTGCTGATGTCTCTTTGTGTTCGTGTGCTGAAGGGAAACAAGGGATGAGAGAGAGATGAGGAAAATGCCGCTATGTTAGCCTGGTGTATCCAAAGTCTCTACCATTCTTCTTTTTGTTTCCATTTCTGGCTTCTATATTTGGTTTCCTTCCACGATGACAGTTTCATGGATTGTCTGAACAATCTATGAAAGACATGCTTAGATACTAAATTTTCATTTGTTTTACTGTCTTAGATAGTGGATATTCCCAATCAGAGGAGAATATAAAGGTTTCAAGTTAGATACTGAATTTTCATTTATTTTGTTGTTTTAGATATATTTAAAAACAAAATTAAGTACTAGATTTTTAGCATTGCAATGTAATTATTTTACCTCTCTATATATCATTAACAATTCCAATTGCAATTGGCACTTTGATCTTATAATTTAAGATACAAGTAGATCTTTTTGCAAGTTCAAAAAATATGTATATTCTGTATTGTGGTCTACTGTTGAATTAAACTATTGTTTTTTTTTCACAGAGCGGTCGCCCAGATGAAGGAAATTCTGATGATCAGAACTGAAGCTACTCGAGGGGTATGAATCCGTGGCCCTCCTTGTTGTTCTTATGTCCTCCTTGCTGTATGGTTGTTGTTCTTATGTCCTCCTTGCTGTTGTTATGTCAGACTGTTTTTTTTATGAGAGTTATGTCAGACTGTTAATTTGGGATATTTGTCAGACTGGTTTGTTGAGATATTTGGGATGTTCGTCACTATATTAATTTGTTAATTATGACACTGTTAATTTTGCGATGAATTTGGATGTTGATATGACACGTGTGAAACTTTATTATCTTTAATTATTTTTGTGTTTGGTTGTGATTTGCGCATTAATATGCAACGAAATTGGTTGAATCAGTTGTGAATTAGTTTACAGGTTTTGTAAATGAAACTGTGAATTGAAATCGAACGGAAAACCGGAGAATGAAAAACAAACAGGCATAGCTAGACCGGCGTTTTATAAAATGCCGGTCTATCTAATGAATTAGTTGTAGTGTGCGATATACCGGCGTTCCCACACACGCCGGTGTATGCCGCTAGATGTAACGGCACCAAGAAACACCGGTGTTTTATAAAATGCCGGGGAACCTAACTACACCGGCATTTTTTGGTCACGCCGGTGCTTGTAAGTAGAGAAAACCGGGCACTCCTAAACGCACATACACCGGCGGTGTACGACCGCCGGTATACTTTCACTCTACACCGGCGTTTCTATAAACGCCGGTGAATGGATAAACACCGGCGGTTTATGGCCGCCGGTGAATGTATATTGGGGGTAAAAGAACGGCACTCAGAGACCCCCATACACCGGCGTTTTCTGACCGCCGGTGTAGTTGTAATATTTACCGGTGTCCACTAAAATCGCCGGTGTAGACCCCTTCCTTTCCGCGACGCTCGCTTCGGCGGCATTTGGACTGGCGCTATTATAAACGCCGGTGAAGGTTTCACCGGCGTAAAAAAACGCCGGCAAAGATGTAAAAAAATGCCGGTAAATCGAGTATCTTTTGTAGTGGAAGGGGAAATACTTCGTCGTTCGGAGTCAGACACCTTAGGTGATACCAATGAAGTGGAACTTCTACAAGCCTAATTTTTAGGGCCTCCGAAAAGCTGATCTGACGTCAGAGGAATGGGCAGAGGTTGATCGAATATGTGCGGGCAACAACATCGGTTGGCCGAATATGACGGAGAGGCATCTAGCTCAGATCGGATTGCGCCCCATTCATTCTAGTATGTCTTTCGTTTACTTTTTATTGAAGTTTTTTGCTTCGTCCTATACACTTCTCTTTCTTTTGCACACATGGCTGCCGCAGAGATCAACACGTGGAGGGCCATGCTGAAGAAGATTAGGGCTGATCGGGCCGAGCAGGAGAAGCAGGGGAAGGGGTCTTCCCAAGGGGGTTTCAAAGAACCCTCCAACCCGGTGCAGAAGAGACAGAAGACTTGGGCGGTCCCCGGCACTCCCGGCTTTTTCGAGGAAGCCCCAAGCTCAAGTTACCTGAAGGTTACTTAGGTTTTAAGGAGTGGCCTCCCTCTATCAATCTGGAGGCCCAGGAGGTCCTAGGTGACGTGGGGCTCTGACCGTGGGCCCCTGACTGGGCCGTTCGGGTCACCGATACCCTTTTCGACGGTCCTATGGAGATTGAAGTGGTCGAGAAACTCGCCCCACCTCGGGACCAACAGGCCATAGAGTGTGACACCATTGAGTCCAGCTATATTAGGTGGGCTTATGCGAGCATGCAGGTAACCTTTGTTCCGCTCAAATTTCCCTTTTTTTGTATGTCCAAGTCTTTTTCCCTCGGCTGTAAGCGTGCATGGCAGGTACCCAGGTGATGAGACTGCATCACCAGGAGCTAAAGAGGGAAGTGAGGAACGCTCAATGCTGTGAGTGAGAGATGAAGGACCTTAAGCTCAAGCTGTTGGTGGCCGAGTCTTGTAACCAAGCCCTTCAGGCCGAGCTGGCTTCCCAAGTTGATGCCAGCATGAAGAGGGAGGGGGAATTAAAGAAGGCGGTCGCTCGTGAGATAAAGAAGATCAAGTAGGCCGGCATGTATAAGGTTATCGAGTCTCAAGCCAAGGTGTATACCCGGGCAATCGAGCACGTCAAGTACTACTACCCCGAGTTGTAGCTTGATGAGTTCAATTACGACATGAAGCTGCCCAACTGCCCACTGACCCTGGATGCGGTGGTGATGAAGACATTGCCGCGGCCGACCCTGATGCCGAGACTACCGTCAACAAAGAGGTTCACCCATCTTCTGAGCAGTAGTCCTTCTATTTGCTTTCGCCCCTCTTTCTTCTTTGTATTTTGTAATTGCCGAAACTGGACTGGCCACCGCACCTTTGTATGAAATTTTTGGGTTATGAAAACATTTTTTTGGCCAAACCTTTTGACTGGTAAGATTTTTGAGGTGTAGTCTTCCATGTAAGATTTTGTGAATTTAGCCAAGTATATAGGGCTCGGAATGATGTTTCTTTTGTCTCTGTCAAATGGATGCACCCTCTGGGGTAGGCCCTGGTCATGCCGAGATGGCTCGGCATAGGGGTAAGGTCACAGCCTTAGAGTTCGCACTGACTCGGTACCGTAAAGAGGCTCGCGATCGAGAGGCGGCTATTCAATACTTTATGGATAAGTCGAAGGGACTTAGCTTGGAGTTGGCATTCTTGAAGAAATTGATAGCCGACCGTAACTTGGGAAGTGCGGAGGTTGTGTTTTCGACATCTAGCACTTCCACCTGGTGACCGTTGTCGGAATCTTTCCTCCGTGAGGTTATTGTGGAGAAAGAGTTGAAGATACAACGATATAAGATAATTCTTGGGATGTCTGGATCCCGATCCGTTTCTTTGAGGGTGCTTGCCCTTCTGCCGGAGGCTTGTTACTGACCCTGCGGATAGGGCCCGCAAGGCCAGGTGACGCCCGGAGCTCTGTTGCGGGTGTGTCCACCTTAGCGACCCCGGGAGATCCTGCAGAGGAAAAATCTCGTTCAGCCGGCCTTGAACTGGTCTGTACCAACCCTACTGCCCCTGCGAAGGAGCCTTTGGTCAATTGCGAGCGATGTAACAAATTCTCGTCGATTGTATCGATATAGTTTTGTTGGTTGTCATAATAATAAGAAAAACAGTAGTGAATTGGCTTCTTAAGGGTTTTTTGTGTGCAGCCATCCGAACCGTGCAGTATGAGTGCGATTCTCGTAGATCTTCAAAGTCCAAGCCGAGTGACGAGGATGTGAGAGTGAGATTGAGATTGAGAAATTGAGAAATCTCTCATGGGTGAGTGTGCGACCCTCATAGGTGGTCAAAATCCAGGCCGAGCGGCGAGGACGTAAGAGATTGAGAAATCGCTTGAAGGTGGTCGAAGTCCAAGTCGAGCGGCGAGGACGTGAATGACTAAGAAATCTCTCATTTGTGGTCGAAGACCAAGCTGAGCGGCGAGGACGTGAGAGATTGAGAAATCTCTCGTAGGTGGTCGAAGTCCAAGTCGAGCGGTGAGGATGTGAGAAATTGAGAAATCTCTCGTAGGTGGTTGAAGTCCAAGCCGAGCGGCGATGAAATGAGACATTAAGAAATCTCTCATAGGAGGGCTTGAGTGAGAGCCAGTAGCTTGCTCGATGTTGAGTTTTGACATGTTTACATGTTTTGAAAAGAAATTTTATTGCTTTTGTCCAACACTTGGGTACAACATAAAAGAGGCGTAGTATCTATTACAATTATGGACGTCTCTCCTCACAGAACTTGATAAGATCCTCCACATTCCAGGGTCGCTTGATTGCCCTGCCCCCCAGGTCTTCGAGTCGGTACGCGTTTGGACGTACCACTTGAAAGACCTTATACGGGCCTTCCCAGTTTGGGGTAAGTTTGCCCCTTTTGCTGCGGTCGAAAATAGGGAGCCTCCTGAGTACGAAGTTGCCTTCCTTAATTTCGGTCAGACGGACCCTTTTGTTATTAAACCTTTCAACTCGCTGCTGATATATGGCTCGTCGGATGGACGATCTTTCGGAGATTTTATCGTCCAGGTCCAAGTTGTCCCTGAGGTCACTCGAGTTGGATTCCTCATTGAAGCCTATGGGCTTAGGCGAAGGGAGCCCGATCACTAGTGGGATGACAGCCTCTGTCCTGTATGTCAGATTGAATGTGGACTCGCTCGTAGGGATTCTTTTGGTTTTTCGATACGACCATAGGACGCTCGGTATCTCGTCGACCCACAGTCCTTTGGGAGATTGGTCTAATCATTTTTTTAGGCCTTCAAGAATTTGGCAGTTGGCATTTTCATCTTGCATTTTGATTGGGGATGAGCTATTAATGAGAATCGCTGCTGGATGTCGAGGTCCTCGCAGAACTTTCGAGAAATTTTGCCTACAAATTGAGTCCCTTATCGGTTATGAGCATGCGCGGAATACCGAACCGATAGATGATGTGTTTCTAAAAGAATTTTCGGAATTGATGTTCAGTGATTATGGCCAATGGTTTGGCTTTGACCCACTTGGTGGAGTAGTCGATGGCCACGATGAGGAAACATATTTGCCCTGTGGCCTTCGGGAATGGGTCTGTAGTACCCCGTATTTTTAAATATTATTTTTAATCGTTATAAATAAATTAAAATGAATTTTGGAGATTTAATAAATATTTTTCTGAAAATTTATCTTTTTACACGTGCAAATATTTTCTTGGGAAGTTCAAAGTCAAAAATTATTTTGTTGAAAATCATTGTTTATTATTAGATATTATTTGTGAATTTTCTGGATTTTTCTAATATTTATTGGATCTATTTGCAAATATTACTAAAAGAGGGATTTTTGTGCAAAATTATCAATTGGAGTGAAAATTCCAGATTTTTGGATTTTTGGTCTGGGTATAATGTCTAGTCAACTCAGGGTTAAAAAGTTTACTTTTTGTTTTGATGAAGTTGATTTATTTTACAAGTTTTGATAAAAGGGGATCTTTTTGCAAAATTGCTATTTGAAGGGGGTGAAAATGCAAAATTATTTTCTAGGTTTTTCAAACAGTGCCGGCTGACTTTATGATGGTTGTTTTTATTTTTAAATCTCAAGTAAATTGGTTTGAAATAATTTCCAAGTATATGGATCTATATATGTAAAGATATGTTTTAAAAGGAGAATTTTGCAAACGTGTTCAGAACCCTAAAAACCTATATTCCGGCCTATTTAAAAGGTGGAGTGCAGCCGTCTTTTGTTGCACAACACAAAGGATTTTATTATTATTCTTGGGGATTTAAAGAGAACAACTTAGATTTCTTGCGAATGAGGGATTTTTCGTATTGCTTTATTATCTTCGGTTGATCTCTTCAACAAGATGAGTGACATGTTTTGTTTTATGTATATTGTATGTGATGATCTATCGATTAGAAAGCATGCTAGGAGTTTGTATCATGATATATGAGGTTTTGATGAGTAGATGAATTAAAAGTGAATCCTTTCATGAAATTAAGTTATTGATAATTGAAACCCTAATTTGTTGACTTGAGATTGTTAAAGAACTGAATATAAATCATGAGTAGGATGCTTTCCTTCATATTTGTTGTTTTGACTTGTTGAGAAGTGTCGTATGATTATATTGCATAAAAGTGGATAAAAAGATTACTTTTACTTGTGTATAAATGCATAAACTCTATTTGGGGGCTTTTCGTTGAGTAGAAATTTGATTAGTGATTGTTATGATTGCTCATATGCATGGACAAATTATTGTGAATGATAGTGGATCAATTAAATGGCTATTGGATCTAAGAATCAAGTCTTGGAGTTTGAGAAAGAGGGTTTAGATTTGGATCTATGCATTATGATCAATTTGGGGATGTTGTGATTTTTTGAAGTTTTGAGAAGTTTTCAATTGGTTATGATTGGTTTTAGTACTGAGATTAAATTTAAATATTTCACTATTTCTAATTGATGAGTTTTGAAGTTTTCTTGACGCACAAACATTTTCTTGAGTTTGTGTGTTTTGATGATTTTCTTATTTCATTGTTTTTGATGATTTTCTTGAGTTTGGATTTCACGCAGGACAACCGACTGACTACTTTATGAAGTCGACTGCTATTGCCCTGACTAATGTTTTTTGAGTTTTCTGATGTTTCTTTTGATCAATTGTTCCTTCAATATTATATTGTTTTAAAAGATGTTTTGCTACAGATTAAAAATATTTTACAGAGATGTATATTTGAGCTTTAAAAGTATTCTTTTGGACCTTATTTGTGTTATACGTGCTTTCGAAGTAATTTGTGTTTTGTGATATTCTACAACTTAAAAATATGATTTTCAGTTATTTAATAGATTTAATATTTAATTAGATTCTGGAATTTTATATAAGATTTGGGTTTTTGTTGATTGGAGAAATTTCTTCATATAATCGTTTTGACGATGGATTTGTGAGTTTTGGTCTTGATGATAACTCTAGGAGTTGAGTGGGAGTCCTGTGGACCGGCAGATGAGATTTGTTGATCTAGACCAGTTGGGTCTTGGGGTTGTTGTTGAGTATTTAAGTCCGGTAGGATACACTAACTCTAGAGATGAAGATTTTTGTGTTTTAATAATAATAACCAACTTAAGAACAGGCACTAGTGGAGATGTGATGGAACTTGGGAAACATAAGTATAGGCTCTGGTCTGTTAGTGCAACGGATGCGTTCCAGGTCTGTTTGTGTTCTGTCTCGAGAGGACATTTGTATGTTCGCGTGTCGAGGGTCTGCATGCCTATTCACGGAGCATGCAGGGTGCATTCGCGTGTCGAGGATCGGCATGCCTATTCACGGGATGCACCTGGTGTATCTGAACGTCGAGGGCCTTGCAAGCCTATTCGTGGGGTACACGGTTGGTAGGTAATTCTCCAGTTTTTGAGCTATTCTTACATGATGCTTGCGTGTTGAGGGCTGTGGTGCCTATTCGCAAAGTATTCTGGATCTTGTTTTCCATCACCGTAATAAGATTAGTTGCATAATGAGGGATTTAACCCTATAAAGTGGAGATCGATAAGGGCTTGCACAGGACCTATGTACTATGGAACGCATAGAATCCGACAAGTATACATTAGAGAATCAGCATATAGCATTGATATTTTCTTGACGTGGTTTTATGCTTGTATTTTCCTGTTTTTCCTACACTTGACACTTAGTCTAGATTCACTTGATGTTTTCATGTATTACTATTTATTATCTTATATTCCTTGATGTCTTCATACTTTACTTATTGTTATTTCTCATTTCATTTATTCTTGCTATTAATACATGTTGTTTATGACTCTATACTTTATGTTTAACTTATGTTGTTTTTTCTTATGTCACTCGCACCGTTATGGCTGACCCCTATAGTTTTGGGGATTAGGTTATCTCTAGCCTCATGTTTTACAGGTAGGTACTTATAGCTTGAGATTTGGATGCTTGTGCTAAATTGATGTTGTGGCTTGTGTAAATTGTAAAAGAATGTGTTGTAAAGAAAAAATTGTAATTCAAGGTGTTTTGTATTCTGATGTGTTTTGTAAATAAGTGTTGTAATAAAAGTTGAAATTAAAATTATCTGTGTTTTTGGCTATGTTTACTATTGCAATTGAAGTTGATGCTGGGAATTGCGCCACGTATTTCTGAGATATCATATTGGAAATTCGGGGTGCTACAGGGCCGACCAAGTCCATCTCCCACATGGCGAAGGGGGCTGGACTGGTCAGCGACCTGAGCTCGGCGGGAGAAAGTGTCTGATTGAAGAGAATCTCCAATTCCCTCGTGTAACTCTTCCAGTGCGTACCTCGCTTCATCGGGACCCAGGCATTAGAGGTAAGGTCTACCGTCCACCCTGGTGTAGGAACGTTTGAAGAGGATATTCTTAATCAAGGTGAACCTTTTTTAGCGGACCCTTATCTTCCTAGCCTTGACGAGGTTTTTTGGTAGCTGGCCTTCCGCCCATAATTTGTGGATGTGATCCATCCAATTATGTGACTGCGTTCCCGTATTGAGGCAGATGACCTCGGGCTTCTCGATGCTTGGCTCATAGAGGACCTCAATGAGGATTGTGTGGTCGAGGCCCTCGAATGACGATGAGGAAAGCTTGGACAGGGCATCTGCCTGACTATTTAGTTCTCTGGGTATCCGTGCGACTGCGGCATGCTCAAAGGCTTCCGGGATGAGTTTGATGTGCGCCAAGTACCGGACCATCTGAGCCTTATGGGCCTCATAATTTTTCGAAATTTGGCTAACCACGAGCTGAGAGTCACTGAAGGCCCTTATTCGTCTTGCGCCTGCATTGCGGGCCAGCGTGAGGCCGACGATCATTGCTTCGTTTTCCGCCTCGTTATTGAATGCCTGGAAATTTAGGCACAGGGAATACTACAAGACGAAATCATTGGGGCCACGAAGTAGGATGCCAGCTCTGCTTTTGCCCTCGTAGGATAATCCATCTACATAAATCTCCCAAGTGGGATCCGACTCTGGGATCTCGGGTACTTCAAAATGGTACACTCTATGATGAATGCTGCAAGGTCTTACCCCTTTATGGCTGTCCGGGACTGGTAGCTGATGTCGTGTTGGCTTAGCTCAATCGACCACTTGATTAGTCGCTCGGAATTTTCTGGTTTGTTGAGGACGAGCTTGAGTGGCTGATCTGTTAGGTATTGAATGGAGTGAGCTCGAAAATACGGTCGGAGTTTCCGAGCGGCCATTACCAATGAGTAAGCGACTTTTTCAATTTGGGCATATCAGAGTTCCGCCTCGTGCAGGACTTTACTGACGTAATAGATGGGTTTCTGGACCCTGTCTTCTTCCCTGATAAGTACGGCACTGAGTGTGTGTTTAGAAGCATCCAGATAGAGGTAGAGGGGCTCGCCCAGTTCTGGTTTGCTGAGGAGCGGGGGGTTGGCCACGTAGGTCTTCAGCTGGTCGAAGGCCAGCCGTTGGGGTTCTCCCCATTTGAAGCCTTTAGCCAGCCGGAGGGCTTTGAAGAAGGGGAGCGACTTTTCACCGAATTTGGAAAGGAAACGACTGATAGCCGCCAAATGACCCGTGAGCCTCTGGACCTCCTTGACAATTTCTTGGATGGGCCATGTCCAATATGGCCTGAATCTTCTCGTGGTTCACCTTAATGCCCCGCTGGCTGACCACAAATCCAATAAATTTCTCTGAAGTGACGCGAAATGCACATTTGGACGGGTTAAGGCTCATGTTGTGGGACCTTAGGACCTCGAAGGCTTCCTCGAGCTCGATAACGTGGTCTTGGCCTCAGCAGCTCTTGATGTAGCACATCGAATTTCTAATATGATATCTCAGAAATACGTGGCACAATTCCCAGCATCAACCTCAATTATAATAGTAAACATAGCCAAAAATACAGATAATTTTTTTCAACTTTTATTACATTAATTGTTTACAAACACAGTGGAAAACAAATATCTTGAATTACAAATTCTTTATTTTACAACACATTCATTACAATTTACATAAGCCATAACATCAATTTAACACAAGCATCCAAATTCCAAGCTATAAGCACCTACCTATAAAACATGAGGCTAGAGATAACCCTAATCCCCAAAACTACAGGGGTCAGCCATAACGGTGTGAGTGACATAAAAATAAATGCAACATAAATAAAACATGAAACATAAAATCATAAGCAATATGTATTAACAGCAAGAATAAAATGAAATAAGAAATAACAATAAATAAAGCATGGAAACACCAAGTATTTTTATGGAATACTGGAGATCAATCCTACTCCACAGATCACTCTGTGGCCCATACGTCCATCGTCCTGGAATACTGGGGAATATCTTACTCCTTGGATCATCCTGGAGTCCATAACTCACGTTTGCACTCATTTCATCATATCACCATCTAGTACATATCCTTATCTTTTCAAGTTAATTAATTAATTACGAATCTCCTAGAGTTGGTATACCCTACCGGACTTAACTCAACTGATCAACAATACTGCCACAACTGGACAAACCACAAAATCTCAACTCCAAGCGTCTATGATCCCACACAATCTCTAAAGACTCTCAACTCAACCATCAATACAAAAATTTTCAATAAAACTCACAAATTCATCATCAAAACGTTTATATAAAGAAAACATCTTAAATGAACAAAATTCAAATTCATTTAATGTGTTCATAAAATTCCAGAATTCGAATAAAATATTAAATTCATTAAATAATAGAAAATCATATTTTCAAGTCGTAGAATATCACGAAAATATCAATTCGTTGAAAACACATATAACTCACTTAATAAGGTCATAAGAATACAATTAAAACTTTATTATAAATAAAATACAACTCTCTGAAAAATATAGTGCTTTGTGGTAAAAACATCATTTAAAACAGTAGGGTAGTAATCCATAATATCGAGAAATAATTATTTAAAAGAAACGAGGAAAAATCAACCTAAAGCAGCCAAAACAACACTGTCGGTCGACTTCACAACGTGGCAGTCGACTGGCAATGCAAATTCTTAAAATTCAAAGTAG
The DNA here is from genome assembly GCA_017893485.1 of Hemerocallis citrina. Classification (NCBI taxonomy): domain Eukaryota; kingdom Viridiplantae; phylum Streptophyta; class Magnoliopsida; order Asparagales; family Asphodelaceae; genus Hemerocallis; species Hemerocallis citrina. The sequence goes on along the minus strand of CM030365.1, from coordinate 149,775,094 downwards.
GGCGGTCGACTGTACAAAGGGGCAGTCGACCGTGACCTACTGCAGAAACATATTTGGGGTATTTTGTGCATGTTTTGGTGTGATACTCGATAAAACTTTGCAAACTCGAATCTAACTTCCTGAGATGTTTGAACATGTCTAGTATGACATGTAGGAGTCATCAAGACACTTCAAAACATACCAAGATCTCAAAATATAATTTTCCACAAAATCTTTCAAAAACAGTGAATATATCTGTGTATAAGTTCAAATAGAGTTTAAGCATCCATTTTAGCATCAGAAATTCACCAAATAAAAGCAATGGTTGTTTAAACTATCTCAGGAGCAAAGCAGTCAAAAATCCAACAACACTCCATCAAAATTCCCAAAAACCTTCAAAACAGTATACATATAATAGTGAATGTGCATATGTTTATGTCTTTGTATGTATATATGTGTTTAAGCATTTATAATCAGTATATAGGAGTAGTGTAAGTTTGTGCTTCATCTCAGCATCATATAGGACTCAAAACTGATCAAAACATCAAAATATTACAAACCTATTTTTCGGCTTGCACACAAACAGACCCCTAACAACCCTACTTCAATACATCAAAACTTGATCCCCTTTTTGTTCAAAACTCCTCTTGGACTTATCAAATGCATACACGCTTATTAATATCATATTACCCATGAATATGTATGAGAACAACTAGTATTTAATCAAGTTATTCTTCATCAAAACCAGAACAGAGCTTATATTAATGTATACACACAGTGATCCATCTTTAGCTAATTTTGTTTACATTTCGTACAACAACATCATACAACTCAATATATAATGATCAAAACAGCAAGCATATGATAGAAAATAACATACCCATGATTTCTATTAGGTTCTTTAACAATTATAAGTCGTCAAATTAGGGTTTTAGTCATCAATAGTATGGTTTCATGAAACGATTCAATTTTAAATTCATCTACTCATAAGAATTTATTATGTCTACTTCTTTGGTACTAAGTGAGACCACTTAATGCAGTATTTACAGAAAAAAGTATTCGGTTATTGGGGAACCATCTAACATGCTTTCTAACAGATCAATCATCACATATAACATGCTTAGAATAATAAGAAAATAAACACAAGTCACTCACCTTTTTGAAGAATCAACCGAAGATGATAAAGAATAAGAAAAATCATCCTTTCGCAAGAAAACCAAAAATCATCGCTTTAAAACTCCAAGAAAATAATAATAAGAAATCCCTTGGTGTTTTGCAGCAAAGAGACGGCTGCACTCCACCTTTAATAAGCCGAGATCCAAGTAAATTAGGGTTTTGAATAAGTTTGCAAAATACCACTTTTAAAATATACCTTTACATATATAGATCCTTACACTTGGAAATTAAATGAAACCATCTTAATTGGGATTTAAAGACAAAACACCCACTCTATACCAGCCGGCAATATTTTGAAAGTCCAGAAAATAAATTTGTACTTTTGCCCCTCTAAGTGCCTATTTTGCAAAAAGACCCTCATTTATCAAAACTTGCAAAATAAACCAAATTTATTAAAACAGAAAGTAAACTCTTTACCTATGAGTTGATAGGCATCATGCCCAGCCCAAAAATCCAAAAATCTAGAGTTTTCACTCAAAGTGGTAATTTTGCACAAAAGTCATTCTTTTTGAAATATTTGCAAATAGGTCAAATAATTATCAGAAAAATCTAGAAAATTCACAAATAATATCTAATAATAAATAATAGATTTTTCCAAAATATTTTTTGACTTTGAAATTCCCAAGAAACTATTTGCACGTGTTTTGCCCGTGTAGAAAGATAAATTTCAGAAAAATATTTATTAAATCACCAAAAATCATTTTAATTTCATTTATTAATCTTAAAAGAATTATTTTAAAATCTAGGGTATTACACTTGACGAGCATGTCGTCGACATAGACCTTCATGTTCCAACCTATTTTCTCCTTAAACACCCGATTGACGAGCCTTTGGTAGGTAGCACCGACATTTTTCAACCCGAAGGGCATGACCAGGTAACAGTATAGGCGTTGGTCAGTCACGAAGGCAGTTTTGGGGGTGTCATGGGGGAACATTCTGATTTGTTTATGGCCTGAAATGGCATCCATGAAGCTCAGCAGTTCGTGACCAGAAGTCACATCTATGAGGGCGTCGATGTTGGGAAGGAGGAATGGATCTTTGGGGCAGGCCTTATTGAGGTCTGTGAAGTCTATGTAGATCCTCCACTTTTCGCTTGGTTTCTTCACCATCACTACGTTGGCCAGCCATTCAGGATAGCTGACCTCCTGGATAAAACGAGCCGAGAGGAGCTTGTTAACTTCTTCTTTGGCCACCAACTGCCTTTCAGGGGCGAATTTGTGGCGCTTCTGCTTGACAGGATTTGAATACGGGTGGACGCTCAGTCGGTGCATGATGAGGTCCTCTGAGATTCCTGGCATGTTCGAGGGCGTCCTGGCGAAAGATACCAACATTTCGCGTGATGCAGTCAGTGATGGCCAATTTTAGGTCTGGGCGAGGGACTGGCTCACTCGAAACAACTTAGATCTGTCCTCCTCGGTGAAGGGGACTTCTTCCAGTTGGTCGATAGGCTCGGAGCCCAACGAGTTCCTGTAGGATAGAAGCTCGACCGCATCGAAGGGAAAAACTCTGCCTCCCCCCGCGGCCATGTAGCAAGACCCGACCGATTCTTGATTGCCACGGACCACGCCGACTCCTTGGTCGGTAAGGAATTTCATTTTCAAGTGGTATGCAGAGGGTACTGCTTGAAGGGAACAGAGGCTGGGTCTGCCAAGGATCACATTATAGGCAGCTTTGACATTGACCACCAAGCAGTCCATGGTTTTTGTTCGGATGTTCGGGACTGTTCCGGTTGTGACGTCAAGCGTAATTATCCCCTCGATCTGTACAGGAGTGCCTGAAAACCGTGCAGTGTGTATCCCACCAATTTCAGTCTTTCTCGAGAGAGTTTGAGCGCTTCGAATGCTGCAAGGAACATGATGTTCACCGAGCTTCCATTATCAACGAGGATATGGCGAACCTCATGATTCACCATGCTAAGGCTGATCACCAGGGCGTCATAATGAGGTAGTCGGACACCTTCCAGGTCGTCGTTGGAGAATGAGACCGCCAAACCTTGGTCCCTGGGGGGCGGGTGATCATGGAATGAGTTAACTTTCCGCACGAAGGCCCTGTGGAAAGTATTCGACTCTTCCCCCATGGGGCCGTCGTGAACATAGTGAAGGATGGCTGCCCCCTGGCCTCATTAGGCTCGGGTTCTGCCTCAGGACGCTGACCGACTGCTCGAGGAGGGGGCGAAGCCCGCTGGTCTCGTAGATTAGTTTGAGTGAACTCCCTCAGGTAACCCCTTTGGATGAGGGCCTCGATCTCCTCTTTAAGAGCGTGACACGTATCAGTTTCGTGCCCGTGGTCCTGGTAGAACCGACAGTAAAATCTCCTGTCCCTTTTCTTGTTATTATTGGGTAGAGGAGGATGGCGGACGATCCCTTTGTCCTCAATCTCCATCAGGATGGCCGACATACTATGAGTCAGCAGGGTGAACTTTTTGAACTGGGGGACCGGAGGTGGTCATTTTTTTTACCGAGAGGGTCTTTTTGAGCCGTCGTCGTGGGCTCTTTACCATCTACCTTCCTCTTTCCCTTAGTAGGAATTTCTGTTAGGCCTTCAGGGTGCAGAGCTTCTTCGGCTCAAATGTACTTTTGGACCCTGTGGCGAAGGTCGGGAAAATTGATTGGAGATTTTTCGAGGGAGGCCTTTGGCTGGCCATGGCAAACATTATGTCGAAAGGCTGCAGATGCGATTCCAGTGTCGAGAGAAGAGACTGTCCTGGCCTCGGTGGTGAACCTCTATACAAAGTCCCGCAGGGACTCTCCTTCCTTATGTTCCATAAATGACGCGCTCGTCTTCTCGACCTTGCGACTGGTCACAAAGTGAGTGAGAAAGTTTACTTTGAGCTGTTCGAAAGAGAAGATCGAGTTGGGGGCGAGCTTTGAGAACCATTCCCTTGCTTGGCCACGCAAAGTGGCGGAGAACGCTCGACAGAGGAGAGGATCCGAGGCACTGTGAGTCATCATGAGGGTTTTGAACCCCTCTATGTGATCAGCTGGATCACTCTCTCCATCGTAGGTCTCGAACTGAGGTGGTCGGAAATTCCTCGGAATGGAGGCGTCAAGGATTCGAGCAGAGAATGGGGGTCCGGTAGGATGGTACCCCCGACTGGATTGGCCTCCATACTCGCTGTTCCAAGCTCGGCGATTCTCCATCTCCTAGAGTTGCTTAAGAACAACATCATCCCTCCTCGTTGGTCGGGCTGAGCAATTCGATTTGCTACCCAGGTTTTTCTCTTCCTGGATGGGGTCGTCGACTGGTTATTCGCTTCCAGGGGTGCCTCAGAAGGCTTGGAGGACCTCGTTCCTGAACCCCTGGAACTCGGTCCTCTTGACCGCGACCTCTTCGAATTGTACCGTCGGAGGTCATCGATCTCTGGGGAGCGGCTGCGCCATTGCTCCCGACCTTGTATGCTTTGGGTCGGAACCTGGACGGAGGGGGCATCTCCACTCCTGGAGTGGTCAAGCTATTTTCGGAGGTCATCCTTAGGTTTCCGATGATTGATGACCTTCTGAAGGTCATCAACTTCCTGGTGCTCGGGTCGCCCCGTGGTTGAGCGTGAGGTGCTCGAACCCGAACCCGGACCTAAGGAATTAGCGGGTCGGTGTCTTCAGGAATCTTGGGTGCCCGCCTGACTGTGAGACTGGTGATGATGGTTGGTACACCGCCCTACCGTGGTCGCCCTCCTTGGTTTGGGGGCCATATGAAGGGGGAGTCTGGAGACCAGAAGTTGTTTTGGATCGGTCAAGTAGTTTTCCACAGACGGCGCCAACCTGATACTACTTGTTTTCGGTGCGAGAGCAACAGGAGTGAGCTCTTGTAATTTGTAAAGTGGAAGAGACAGATCTCAATCGCAGATCTAGTCTGTTTTTGGAGGTTGGCTCGGAAGAGTAGCCGGTGGCTGGCCGACCGGAACACCTGCAATGCGGTTAGAAACACCGGGGAAGATCCTTGCGACAGATCCTCTGACGATCTAGTCAGTCACTGAAAAGGGGAAGGAAACTAGAGTTTATGTGAGAATTTTGAGATTATCTTCTTTAAGGAGGATGGGGCCTTGTATTTATAGGAAAAGTAAACGGGTATCTAACCCTAATGGGCCGTGTTAGATCCGTTTGTCTGTGTGTCTGAAGTTTTAGAAGGTCCGTTGGACATTTCGACTTGATGATCTAAGATCAGCGAATACAGAGGAGATTTGACGATCCTGTTTGGGGGGCCACATCACTTATACGCACATCAATAACTGGTAACATCTTCGAGATTTTATAAAAGTTGGAAAAATATACTACCAGGAAAACTATAAAAAAAGATGCTAAGCTTTTGCAACATTGAAAGGTATTTTAAAATTAATTTATATAAAATTTTGATTGATATAGAATGTATGCTACTCATATTTTTTAATTGAATTCGTATAATATATAAAAATATATATAAATGACGTTGAAATTAATATAAGATAAAAATAGTAATTTTTTTTTGGCACAGTGCCCTAAAAATCACGAGACCGGCCATGGTCCACCCCGAAATATAGTGATGCATTGTGCATAAATCACTAAAAAAATGGCTTAATTAAGAGGATCAAATTGAAATACTATATTCTACTCCTCTAAACTAACCTTTTGCAAAAACCCAGGTATTCAGGAAATAATAGGAGTAGTTTGGTTTCCATCAAAACTCGTGCACAAAAAAGTTGGGCATCATATTAATATCCTTTTGAGGGGATCAAGGCACAACTTACCACCACGTTCCTCCCCTGACATCATCCCACCGCCGAACGTGCCGCCCTCTTCTCCCACCCCCATAACTTCCCCAAACTACCCCTCCCTTTCCCCTATTTCCCACCCACCCTCAGTGGTACCTACCGTAAATAATCTCCAAATCCGAGGTGAACAAACTAACCAACCGTTTATTTCCCGCCAAGTTGTTCACAGTACCAGATCCGTCGTCTTGGTAATAATTTGGAGTGAAGCTCAGTTAAAATGACGTGGCGCTTACCTACTTGTTGGGATGTGGACCCTACATAAAGAGTGATCCGCACGTTCAACTTTGTAGGACAAATTAGTTGACTTGTAATTAAAATAACACCTCTCAACAAATCTATACCGTCAACTTTTAGTTTATGACACGTGGCACTCGGATCAACTGTTTGTATTGACCTTACGTCTTTTTGTTTGTTTTTTCAGTCGGCGCGCCACGTACTCTGAGGTCAGCTAACCGGCAGGTGACCGGACACTGTTATGGGTTATGACGATAATACCCTCAACTTCTCATCAGTGTTACGAGTGACTCCACTAACTACTCCTCTCATCGGGATAATAAACACCCAGAACATCCACTATCGGTTGCTAAGAGCATCCAGAGTCGTTCAAGCCAAATTTTGGATAAATAGCAATTTAGAAATAGGAAAAAAAGAATGTTGCTGCAGTCGTTCAAAGCTATTTTCGATTGGTCGTTTGTTTTTGTTTAAACGACGGAAGATTATCTATCGTCAATCTCCTACGACGGTATATAATAGGCCGTTCCTTGACTATCTTAATTTTTTTTTTTTTTAAAACCCAACGACGGGAAAAATTTGACCGTTAATCTCCGCAAACGGTATATTATACACCGTCGGTGGACTGGTGTTTAATTTTTGTTTTTTTTTAAAAAAAAAAACCCAACAACGGCATATAATGCACCGTTAATTAGATCACACGGTACATAATACACCGTCGGTTGACCGGGTTTTATTTTTATTTTTATTTTTTTTAAAAAAAAACCCAACAACGGCATATAATCAACCGTTAATCTCATGCCACGGTAGTTAATATACCGTCGGTTGACCGTATTTCAACTGCATATTAATTTTTTTTTTTTTAAAAGTGAACAGACCAATTGAAATGGGACATGTACAACTGCATATTAATTTTTTTTTTTAAAAAAAGTGAACAGACCAATTGAAATGGGACATGTAGGATTGTTTCACCTATTTTGGCATCTAGCACCTTTGCAATTGACGGTGCATAATGCACCGTCTGTGATGTTTTGAATTTTTTTTTTTTCTTTTTTCAAACGGTGATTAATCCTTCGTCTCTCCACCTTTTCGTACGTCTCACCTGCGCGACGGTATATTATCTTCCGTTAATTAGATCGGACGGGATATAATCTTGCGTTAGCTATATTTTGGAAATGGCCAGATCGTCTGCTATATTTGGCAAGGCACTGTTCATCGTATACCCAAAATTTGGGTATTTGGACGACGACTGCAGCTCGTTTTTTAAAAATTTGTCCAAATTTTGGGTATTTAGCCCACGACTGTGGATGCTCTAACAGATCAAAAAATTCATATTTTGGCAATAGTATCTTCACTATTGATTTTGCTAAAAAATTATTTTTTAAAAAAGTTGTGAAACGATAGATAGCTAAATATAGCAGAAAAATTTGGCAATTAATAAATATGGAAGATGGAAGATCTTCCTCCCTAATTTTTTTCAATATTAAATGAAGACAAGCGAAAGATCTTTTTCCGTCCGTCAAATTCTGTAATATATATTTCTTGAAAAATTACTAAAATACTATTAAAAATTACACAAATGCTACCTTAATAAATTAAAAAAAAAAAAATACCGGGACAGAAGATCTTCTTTCGTCCTACACTTTCTATAAAAAAAATCTATCAATATTTACTAAATTGTCATTCAAATATTTACATAAATGCATTTTAGCAATTTAAAAATTCAATAAAGAAAAAAAATCATAACAGAAGATTATCTTCGGTCTGGCTTTAATTTTTTTTTAATAAAAAATCTTTCGTCGCACAATTTTTTAATATTAAAAAAAAATTAAAAAGGTTAGACGAAAGATCATCTTTCGTCTAAATATTTTATTATTTTCGATTGGTCTCAGCTCTACACAATAGCAGTGCTACCTGTCTATTGCTATTTATCAAATGCCTAAGAGCATCAGTAGTCGTGGGTTAAATACCCAAAATTTGGAAAAAAATGGGAATAAAATCGTTGTAGTCGTCTTCCAAATACCCAAATTTTGGGTATACGATGAATAGTGGACTGCCAAATATAGCAGACGATTTAGCAAAAGCCAAAATATAGCTCACGGAAAATTTTCTTTCGTCCCTGAAAATAGACGAAAGATAATATTCCGTCGCTTTACTTTTTTTTTCCGGAACGATAAATAATGTGCCGTCCTATATTATAAAAATAAAAAATAATTAAAAAAATTTGTCAGACGGTGTATTATACACCATCCCAACAATTTTGAATAAGACAAAATTGTGGGCCCTCCACCGTCCCACAATTTTTGATGGTTTTTATTTTTTTATTTTTTAATTTTTTTTTATTTTTATTTGGTAGTGCCCAAAAAAAAATTTAATTTTTTTAAAAACAAATTTTGAGACGAGAGATAATCGATTGTCGGACCATATTTTAACTTTCAACCACTCCAGCGCGGAGCCATATTTTCTATTTTCAATTGCCAAATATATGAAAAAAATTAGGTTAGAACGACTACAGATTCTCTAATATCTAGATTTTAACAGCAATGACAGTAGGTGCTCTAAACAGTAGCAATCTCGATATGGATAATAAAATGCGAGACTATATCCAACAGGAGGAGTTAGAGTCCCATTCTTCATTTCTTGTCATTTTAAGCCGCCCCCTTCTCTTCTTCTTCCTCAAACTCACCAACACGAAAACCATGGAATGTATGGACCTCCAAAACCTTAGCTATGGCGAAACCCTAGACGAACTCCCCACCCCTAGAATTGGCGCCAAAATGGCATTCTCCGACGAGATCGACATCAACTGCTCGACTCCGTACGTCAGCGCTCCCTCATCCCCCGGCCGAAACCCTAACAAAAGCTACTTCTTCAGCGCTCCTGCGAGTCCCATGCACTACGTCCTCACCTCCTCCGCCTACTCCGTTGGCCCCATTCCCAAAAGCACGCCGGAGCTCCTAGCAACCACCGGCTCCTTCGAGTTCGACGGCGCCGATCCCTCCGGATCCATGATCTCCGCCGATGAACTCTTCCTCAACGGCCAGATCCGACCGATGAAGCTGTATTCTCATCTTCAACGGCCTCAGAGTCTCGAACCGTTACTAGATCTGAACGAGGAAGACGAAGAGGAGCCGAACGAAGAGATAATGGCGTTTAGAGGAAGAGAAATGAGGTTAAGGAGTAGATCCGTACATCGGAGAACCAGATCCATGTCGCCGATGCGGGTCTCGAGGTTCTGGCAAAACGAGGAAGAAGAAGGAGAAGAAGAAAACAAGAAAGTGGATCCGGGTCTAGATCTAGATCAAGATCAAGATCCGAAAGAGGAGAACGAGGCGGTTACGCCGTCCGAATCCTCCGCTTCCTCTTCTAGATCGTCGTCCACAGGTCGGAACTCGAAGCGCTGGATTTTTCTCAAAGATTTGCTTTACCGAAGCAAAAGTGAAGGGAGAGGAAGATCCAACGGTAAAGAAAAGGAGAAGTTCTGGCACTCGATCTCATTCTCGCCGGCGAAGGAGAAGGAGAAGTCGAAACCGCCTTCAAATCTGACGGCGGAACCGAGAAAGAAGGAAAAGCCGAAGAATGGCGTTAAGAAGCCGACTAACGGCGTGGGAAAACGGCGTGGGCCGTTACCGTCAGCTCACGAGCGGCACTACACGGCGAACCGCGCGCAGGCGGAGGAGATGAGGAAACGGACGTTTCTGCCTTACCGTCAGGGTTTGCTTGGTTGTTTAAGCTTTAGTTCGAGGGGTTACGGCGCCGTTAACGGATTGGCCCGTACTCTTAACCCCGTTTCGTCGAGGTAGTTAATTCTTAATTAGTTATGAGTAAATTAAATTCAGAAGATTGTACAGTCCTTTTTGGCGCTTGTAATGCCCTTGTCTGTTTATTAAATTAAACACGTAATTTATTACTTGCAATTGCAATAGTTTTGGGCGGATGGGATGAGATATTTCTCTAAATATCACGATCAAAATTCTATTTAGGTTAGATATTTGCCATGTGCATTTAGGGCCGGCCTTGAGTTTACGGAGGCCCGAATTCTCGAAATGTGGTACTATATAGAATTTTCTTTTCAAAAATTATTAAATATAATTTTGAATTTTATTTTGTTACAATTCTTAAAAACTAATATGAAAAAATAGATAGAAATTTAGGGATTTGAGAAAAAAAAATTATGCATATATATTTAAGCTCAACTAAAATATGTCAACCAAAATACTAATTTAAAAAACAGAAGAATAAAAAAGTTAAATTTGGGGCTAAAAAAAAACATTACTCAAAAAATACATACGTACAAATACAAAAAAAATAATAATTTGGGGACTTAAAAATGAGCAAAATTTAGGGGCCCGAGGTGGTTGCCTCCCCTGCCTCAAGGCCAGGACTGTAAATCGGACTGGACGGAACCGGACAGTCATATGTTCAAGCTCGGGCTGAAATTTTACTCGAACAGGTTTATGTCTGGCTCGGTCCAGATCGAACAAAATTTTTATAGTCTGAACTCCGTTCGGTAAAGTATCAGACCACAATAATACTCGGACGGACTTATGTTCGGCTCGAGTTCGATAAAACATCGGACCTAATAATTTGTTCATGTTCGGTTCGTATAATTGTTCGGACGGTCCACGGTTGAACCATTTCTCCAACCGGATTCTGACAGACAATGGGCTGTCCTATTCATTTTACACCCCTACTCAAGGCAGGGGCTTGTCCTGTGTGCATCAATCACTTTAAAAAGTTGTATATATCAAGTTCCTTAAAAAGTGAAATTCATATCTTTAAAGAATAATTATTTGTAAATATTCATTAGTTGAAATTTGAATTTAAAATAAAAAATAAAATTTTCTTCTAGTTGGGATCCCTATCAAGATCTATAGCTTTGAAGTTTTAATAAAAACCTCCAATAGAATGTGTCACCTAAAATAATAAAGAGAAATATAGTGAATTTAGTTGTGGCTGTAACAATATTTATTATGAAAATATATATACCCTCTTAATCTATATAAGAAAGATTTTTTTAAGTTCTGAATGAATACGGATATTTGCATTGAAATGAATCTATATAATAAAACACAAAGAAAGCTATCAAGTGGTTCTCCTTCAATTCCTTCAAAATCAAAGGCCCATATCTAAACCTTACAAACACATTATCCCCCAAAAGTTTCTCCCCAAAACTCAAATTCAAATTCCTCTCCCCCCCCCCCCCAAACAACTCATTTATTTATTTAATTATTTTTTTTTTCTCTCTCTCTCTCTATATATATATATGGAAACATTTATACCCCAATTTATAATTATTTACAACTAATTATTGTCATATTATTCAAACTTCAGCTACATAATTATTGATTTACTGTTTAAAAGACTTTTTATATGCTGTATCGTTCTGAAGACGTGCCGTAGGCACGTGGCCACGGACAAATCTAGTACATCTATATGCGTTGAAGTATTTATTTCTCTACTTATTTTCCTTCAATTTTAACTGAATGCTGATTTAGAAAATAATAATTTCTCAAAATTATGAATCCCACTTTTTAAAGAACATGATGTATCATCATGTTATTTAAAGTGACTCTGATGTACACATGGCAAACATCCGGTGCAAGCAGTACAAATTTTATTAGAGTAATGCTACATCCACTACCAATTTTACTACATTTCTTTTCACTACCTTAGGTGACACACTTCAATAGGTAGGGAAAGATAGAGTAGCTGGGGGAACTCTCCAATAGGAGTATGCCACCTAAGGTAGTGAAGAGAAATGTAGTGAAATTGGTAGTGGCTATAGCATTACTCATTTTATTATATCGAGATAGGACCTAATCTGATACAGTATTATTAGTTTTGGAGAAATGCTATACATACATTGTTTTCTATCCCAAACATATATTGCGTTTATCCATCGTGATTATTGAACATTTTTTATTTGTCTTTTAGTAAGAGATAAACCTAACGAATCACTTTAAAAAATAAGTCTTTGAAGTAGAAACTAATGTGTATATATAGCTGATGCAGTTTGTTTTTGGGGTGTGGGAGCAACATGTGTGAGTTCTCTCAAATTATATGGTGGAAGTCCCTATGCAGTACTGGCGTCGGTCCGACCCCGGGTAGCGGGGGCAGCTCGGAGAAGGAGCATGAGGAGGCTCGGAAGGGAGGACGAGTGCTCGGCTCGGATCCAGGAGCTCTGCTTGGTTGGGTCTTCTGTATCTGCACACGGCCTAGGAACACCGGGAGAAGTCCCGGTGGCAGGCCATCCGACGGTCTAGTCAGCCACTTAAAAGTAACAGTAACTAGGGTTTTGACAGGGGAAAGATTGATTACCTTTCTCTGTGAGGAGGGGGTGGAGTATTTATAGGCAGGGATAAACGGATCTGGAGCCCTGGTGGGTCGGGTTGGACCCGTTTACCCATGGGTCTGAGCTGGCTGAGGCCCATTAGGTTGTAGCTGGCATGATAATCACAAGGGGGAGGATTCAGAGGAGATTTGAGGGCTCTGATTGATGCTACATAATTTATCCAATATCACAAGCCCCCCACTCTTGCAGGACAGTACCTGGCTGGTCGTGGAGGAGTAGTTGAGCCTTAGGGCAAAGAGTGCGAGGAGGGTTCCTGTAGTTTTGGGGTCAGCCGGAGACGGTGCCGAGCTGGTTCTTTGGGCCCCCATGATCGAGCGTAGGGGGATTTGGAGGCTGAGCGTGTCGTGGCGATTCCCTTCTGGATAAGGCGGATGGAGTTCGTCTTGGTCCGTCGAGGCTGCAGGGGGTCGGAAGGATGAGCGGGGCCAAAGGACTCAGCCTGCTGAAGCTACCCCTGCACTCGAGATGCAGGTCGGCCATCGAGGCTGTAGGGGGTTGGAAGGATAAGCGAGGCCAACGTGCTCAGCCTGTTGAAGCTACCCTTGCGCTCGAGATGCAGGTCGGCCGTCAAGGCTGTAGGGGGTCGGAAGGATGAGCGAAGCTAAGGGACTTGGTCTGTTGAAGCTACCCTTGTGCTCGAGATGCAGGTTGACCGTCGAGGCTGTAAGGGGTCGAAAGGACGAGCGAGGCCAAAGGACTTGGCTTGTTGAAGCTACCCCTGCGCTCGAGATGCAGGTCGGCCGTCGAGGCTATAGGGGGTCGGAAGGACGAGCGAGGCCAAAGGACTTGGCCTGTTGAAACTATCCCTGTGCTCGAGATGCAGGTCGACCGTCGAGGCTGTAGGGGGTCGGAAGGACGAGCGATGCCAAAGGACTTGGCCTGTTGAAGCTACCCCTGCACACGAGATGCAACTCGACCGTCGAGACTGTTGGGGATCGGAAGGACGAGTGAGGCTAAAGGACTTGGCCTGTTGAAGCTACCCCTGCGCTCGAGATGCAGGTCGACCGTCGAGGCAGTAGGGGGTCGAAAGGACGAGCGATGCCAAAAGACTTGGCCTGTTGAAGCTGCCCCTGTGCTCGAGATGCAGGTCGGCCGTCGAGGCTGTTGGGAGTCAGAAGGATGAGCGAAGCCAAAGGACTTGGCCTGTTGAAGCTACCCCTGTGCTCGAGATGCAGTTCGACCATCAAGGCTGTAGGGGGTCGGAAGGACGAGCGAGGCCAAAGGACTTGGCCGGTTGAAGCTACCCCTACGCTCGAGATGCAGGTCAACCGTCGAGGCTATAGGGGGTCGGAAGGACGAGCGAGGCCAAAGGACTTGGCCTATTGAAGCTACCCCTGTGCTCGAGATGCAGGTCGATCGTCGAGGCTTTAGGGGGTTGGAAGGACGAGCGAGGCCAAAGGACTTGGCCTGTTGAAGCTACCCCTATGCTCGATATACAGGTCGACCGTCGAGGCTTGTAGGGGTTCGAAAGGACGAGCAGCTCAGAGATTCCCATAGCCGTTAGGTGAACCATTTTTGCGAGAATCGAGGAGTAACAGTAACGATTTTTGCGAGAATCGATGCAGTTACCGTAACTGACTCTCACGAAAATTGAGGAGTCCCACTCCTCTATATATACTCGCCCCTCCCCCCTTTCTCATTTCTTACTTTTGCTTTCTCTCACTAGGATTCAGAGCTTCTCTCTCTAGTGCTTTCCGTCACCGTCGACCTGTTTTCCGGCCACGTTTCCGACCAAGTCACAGGTTAGTTCTTTTAGTCATGTCTAGGGCTTAGTCCGATTTCTTCGCCTCTACCTCCGACAGCTATGTTCGCACGGGGTTAACAGATTCCACCACCTCTTCGGATGCCCCGGAAACTTTGACCTCGTGGGACGAGCCAAAAGAGGTGTTAGTCGTGTAGCCTCTGCGGACTCGCAAACCCTTTGTCGTGGAGAGTAATAGCTCGGACGAGGAGGTTGCCAAGGACGAGGGTGAAGAGGAGGGTGAAGGAAGGGAGGAAGGAGAGGAAGGAGAGGATGAGGCCGAGGGTGGTCAGGTCGGGGGGACGGACTCCCCCAGAGGGCCTCCGCCCTTGAGCCGTTGGCAGCCCCATCGCCCGAGAAGGCTCGCATGGTTCGGAGGAAGAGGGTGAGGGTGACCCTCCCAAGCAGCCTTGATAGGACGATTATGCCTCGGAATCTGGGGTACCGTTTTTGCCACAGCCTCGGTCGATCAGGAATTATCCAGACGACGTAGGGGATAGGTACTCTATGGGGTGCATCCGTCGTCGCCGAGCCGGGTGAGGGTCAAGATGAACAGTACCCCCACGATCTTGAAGGGGGAGGATCTCCCGGTCATTTGGGCGAGTTTCTTCATTGGCAAGGAGTACGAACTGATGGTCCCGAGCGCTAGTCTTCGTCTGACCAACCCGTTGGCACCGTGGTAGTGTATCTTTCCCGTGGATGCATTCTCCTCAGGGCTGAGGCTGACGATCCACCCATTCATCCGGGAGGTTCTCAACTGGTCCTCGCTGTGCCCGATATAGTTTGGGCCGAATTTCTAGAAGCAGATGGTGAGCTTCATATTACTGTGTTCGGAGGAGAAGGTACCGTTGCGGTTGAGTATCTTCCGAGCTATGTTGGGGGTCAGCTCGTCCAGCGAGTTCGAGGGGATATATTACGTGTTGCCTCGGAGCGGATGCAGGGTCGTGCACGGACATCCCGACTCAATAAAGGAGTGGAAGAGAAAGTACTTCGTCGTTCGGAATGAGGACCAGTGGGACATTCCGACGAAGTGGAATTTCTACAAGCCGAACTTCAAGGGGCCGAAGAAGGGAGACCTCTCGGCCGAGGAATGGGGTTTTGTTGAGCGCCTGCGGAAGAGCCATAGTATCAGTTGGCCAAAAGTGACGGAAAGCCACCTGATCCGAGCCGGACTGAGCCCCGCCCCGCCCCGTATGTTTTTCGTTCATTTTTATTTCCATACTTCTCTTTTGTGCTCATCATTTGTTAATGGGCTTTCTTGCAGAGATGGATCCCGAGGCGATTAAGATGAGGAGGCTGGCTCTGAAGAGGGAGAAGGCAGAGCGGTCGAAAAAGGGGAAGCAAGCAGTGGCCCCCTCGCGAGCGACCTCCGAGGCTCCTTCCGAGCCGAAGACGAAGAAACAGAAGCTGAACCAATCGAAGGAGGTCGCCCTCGCACCGAGCAAGGGGGCCTCGAAGGTGCCTGAGGTTTCGTAGGGTCGCCTCCCTCCTCTCCGTGCCGACGCCGAAGCCATGGTCGGGGAAGAGGGACTGCAACCGTGGGCCTCGGACTGGTCCATTCGTTAGGGGGACTCCCTAACCGAAGCTCTCATCTCCGTGGAGTTCATGGACAAGATGGCCATGCCCCGAAATCGGCAGAGCATGGGGGCCGACACCTCCGAGGCGGCCTACATGAGGTGGGCTCAGGCCAGCGTGCAGGTAAGTTTTTGAGGCCTTCGGTTTTATCTTCCTTGTATTGATTTCTAAGAACTTCATTTTTACCCAAGTGTCTTGACCTCGGCTGCAGGCCTGTATGTCGGGGAACCAGGTAAGGCGGCTTCACGAGATGGAGCTGAAGTATGAGAGGAGCCAGACCAATCGCTACTAGCACGAGATGGTCGATCTGAAGACCAACCTGGAAGCATCGATGAAACGGGAGCAGGCTCTGAAGGCCGACCTAGCCTCGATGGCCGCCAATGCGCTCAAGAGGGAGGCGGCGCTGAAGAAAGGGTTCGAGGCTGAGAAGGCGGCGCTGATCACGAAGGCCCAAGACATGGTCATCGAGGCGCAAAACGAGGTATACGCCAAGGCGATGGACCATGTCAATCACTTCTTCCCGACCTTGGACGTGTTGCACTTTGACTGCGACATGGAGGTCGAGGGGCTGCCGAAGACCCCCGAGCACGAGGCGCCGGGCGAGGGGGATGATGGAGTCGGAGGAGGGAGTGCCGACCCAGTGGTCGACCCCGTGGCCGTCGCGGGAGCCGAGGGAGAGGTGGGCTCGTAGTCGTAGTTGTTTTTTCTCTTCTTTTTGTTGTCTTCTTTAATGTATTTTGCCGACCGCGGACTGGCCACCACAGCATTTTGTAAACGGATTGATAATTTATGATAGATTTTTTATGGGCCAACTGTTTTACCATTCATTCCTTGTTTTGCTTTTGGGGTCGGCTATTGAAAGTTTTCCGACCCTCTCAAACTTGTGTAATTTTTCAATTTGCTTTGCTTCCATCAGATGTTAGCTCATCTTGCCGAGGCTGATCCTTGACGATCCGAGGTGACGTGGCTTCGGAGTAAGATCAAGGTGTTGGAGTCCTCCCTTGACCGGTATCGGAGAGAAGCTCGCAATCACGATGCTGCCTTCTATTATTTCCGGAACAAGTCGAAGGAGCTGAGTGCGGAGTCGACTCAGTTGAAGAAGGTGATAGCTGTAACACCCCATTTTTTTTTGAAAAGTAACCTCTAAATTCAATTCTTTCAATTTCTACATCACTTTAAACATAAACTAAGATAGGTATATTTCAAATAAAATTTTGGCAGAGTCTCCCGTGAAATTTCTGCTCCCAAACACAAAAACCTTACGAAATTCTGCTCTAAATTTCGTAGCTCACAACCCAGGCAATATAATCATAGGCTCCCCAGGCCAAAATGAGCAGAATCACACAGGCAATATAAATATCATGCACTGGAAGCCAAACTCATAACTGAACATCAATTATAAATTAAAAACCATAAATCTCCTTTGAAAACTTATATAAGTAATAGAAAAACTGTAGAAAAACTTTCCAAAAACCAAACACAGAACCCAGTACTCCACAACGAGATTGGTACGGGCTTTCTTACCTCATCACAGTACTATATCTATATATTTTCACTTTAATACAAAATAATACATAGCCGTCTACATTTCTTCATATGCTAAATACATAGAATCTATTATTTCAACAAGAATACAATATCTAACTCTATATCTACCTCACCGGGCTGCTAGCAAACCTGCAGGAGAGTTAGGGTTGTCCACTCTCAAGAAGGGACCCCCCTAACCCCCAGAAAACAACATGGGTTAGCTATTTCTGGTGTGAGTCTAATTATTAGTCTAATAAATAAATTAAATTGTATAAAGAAAATGAATTGAACTTACAAACATATGGATAAGAAGATTTAACCTGAAGCCGAAACATAAAAACATCACCAATACGAGTTTATATCAAAGTACCTTTCAATTCTGCATCCAACTATACATATATCCATAACTTCACACATTTTACTATATACATCACACTAGCCTCCTATATAGCCTTATTTTATATTTACATATTACTAATTCACATACAATCCATTACTTTTCAATTTGAATTCCCTGACACAAATATTCATCCTTCCACAATTATCGTCACAATAGAATTTCTTTATATATATATATATATATATATATATATATATATATATATATATATATATGGTAAAAGGGATATGAGCAACTTGCTCATTTAGCAAATGAGCAATCGATTATGTGGCATGCATGTGATACATTGGACAACTAACCCTTTTAAAAATTGTCCAATCACATGTATGCCACATCATCAATTGCTTATTTACTAAATGAGCAAGTTGCTCATACCCCTTTTTCCCATATATATATTCACATGATGTTACTACATCTTTTCTTCATCTTTATTTAGCCATGCACTTCATTTACTTGTATTATATCACGTATCACCTCATAAACATATGCAACTATTCTCGTAATACCACATTCATTCATGTCTTGTGACACAAATATAACATCTCATTGCACATTGCAATTTACTCGCATTTCATCACATCATTAACACATCACTTATTGAATACTCATTCTTATTGCATCAAAAGCATGTTTTATATCTCATTGTCAACCCGTTATATCACTTTAGTTACTACTTAATCTTATTAATAATTAACTTACTTTCATTTTCACTTATAACTCAAGTTACCATTAACTTCACTTCATTCTTAACAATTTATACACCATATCCCAAACATAATTTGGGCAATAACATATCACACTCCAAAGCCGATAGCTTGGGTAATAATCACCGCACCCTAAACACATAGTCTGGGTAATATCACATCACATCTCAAGCCGAGAGCTTGGTTATTAATTTACTTCAATTACTTTTCATTTTCACTTTACTTATTCTTCATTTCCATTATTCATTACCAATATTATGCCAACTCACCCTGCGAATTATGCCAAGACAGGTAGTTCCCACTATTTCCACAGAAATAGCGGGCGGGTAGTTCCTCGACACAATTTCAAGGTGTATCAACTCATATCATACTGTATTTTACTTTAATAATCACTTTCATAATACAATTACTTCATACTATTCATATTAACACAGGTCTCTTTTACTTTTTCATTCATAATTAACCACATACTGCATTTATCATTTCTTTCCATACACAACTCATAACTCGTAATCCTTCATATTTATTTTCATTCACATTTCACTTTCTTTACTTTCTCATTCTTATTTACACTTATTTATTTTATTAGTTTGTCGACCAGTGAGCCACAGTATCCCACTATACTGAAAGCCGACAGCCTAGTAAATCACACGGACCGATGCTCACATAGAGTCTTACACGTCCGAGGCTACGTCTTCCTCGCAGCCTGTGCCAACGAGAAAACACCACACCCCAGATAAACTGGATACTTCCTCCCAACCGAAGTCAGGAGGGAAAAACACCACACCCTAGGTGAACTGGGTACTTCCTCACGACAGCTGTCATCGAGGGGATAATCAGGCCTCAAACAGATAGCTTGGGCGATAAAAATACTGCACCCCAAACACATAGTTTGGGTAATAAACACCACACCCCAAGCCGGTCTTTGGGTATTATGAGGTCTAGCACAAATCCCCAGGATTGCTGTAGGTACTGGTCAACAAAACCATCTGTTATTAGCATTAATCATTTTATCTTTCCATCTTACTTTATCAACACAAGCATTTCATTTTTGAATTCAATAATTGCAACAACCTTGACTTTAATCACGTGAATTAATAACACATTTTATTAGCATATACCATCTTATTGTATAACCTGAATGCACCAAGTTATTTATTTTACCAAAACATCACGCATTAAGAAAACCATGTTATTTATTACCCCATTATATCGTATATAGGCATACGCCAGGTTATATCATGAATAAAAGAATTAAATCATGTTATTCCAGATCGTAAGTGAATCAAAATATATAATTCATCACATAATAATATCATATTATTGTCCAAGAATTCACTTCGAACATAATTATAATGTAAACATATACCCACTTACTAATTTCATCAATTATCACATCACGAGTCAATATCATGATATATATATCACAAACATACACCACATATGCGGGGTTCCAAGAAAAAGGGGCCAAAATCAATTATTTCCTCTAATTAAATCTCATAATATCCAATTATAGCATACTAGCTCATACACCATGTTCCATGTAAGTAAAATCGCCTATAAGGGCCTATATGCCCCAAAACATGCACAAAACATGCACTATAAATACACGAGTTTCCAAAACATGATCGCAATCACTAATTTTGTCTAATTACATCTTATAACATCCATCTATAGCATACTAGCCCATACACAAGGCTCCACATGTACCAAATTACCTATATCGGCCTATATACCCAAAAACATGTACAAAACATGCACGGGGTAAAATATGCATAAACCGTTTAATATATTTAATTTTGATACTTAAGCACATCACACTAATCAATAATATAGGTTTTATATACTCAAAATAGTTAATTTCACCAAATATCACAAAAACTCATTTTCGGTCCCTTAAAAATCCGTATTTTACTTCAAAATTAATTTTTTGCATAACTCCTACGAAATATAACAAAAAGCCATGAAATTTGGCCACAACATAAAATATATGTAGATACATCATACTCACCTGATGGGTCGAGCAAACGATATTCCACCTCCGTCCGGTAGCCAGTCAAAGTTCAACTTTTTCCACCTAAATGGAAAATTATAGGACCGATTAGCTTAAAACTTAAAACTCGACCTACGAACCTCCAAATTCGAATCCGTCTTCACCCACACATCACAAATAACATAAGTAGCCGAGCTACATCGACGGATTTCAAATTCGGACCTCAATGCAAGAACTCACATATTGATCGGAGGCTTTCTAATAAGAAAATTTCCTATTTCCTAATTTCTTTAATCTCCTTTGTCCTAATCTCTCAAATTAGGGTTAATAATAATAATAAGACTCAATTACACTTCCAAATGTAACAAATTCTCAACTCAATCTCGCTCGGGCATTTCACCGAACACCCACGTGCATAAAAATTATACTTTCCTTCTCAATCCTTTCAATTATGTTCTAAATCTGTAAAATTCATTCTAAATTCATATTAACACTCTCACACTACTCCACAACCTCATAGGCATTTTTGAACTCACTAAAAGCAAGTTTCGTACCTAACTTCACATATTTTTAAAAGTTGGCTTTATGCCAAAATCACCATGTCACAATTTCACCATGATTTGCATAATTTCTAACTACTAACATGTTCTATGTGCTTTCTACACCTTCCTACATCAATTTCTAGTAAAAGAAATGAAAAGCATACAATTTAATAAACTAATATTCAATTTTTCATACCTTCTTGAAATCTTCTTGAAAAACCAACACCGCCACGAGGAAGAGCACCCATCACTAAGCTTACTCCTCAAATTAATTTGAAAATCATGAAGTATTTGAGTGGATTCGGGTGGGAGAGAGGGAGGCCGAAAGTGGGTTTCGGTGGGTTTGGTCGGCCGAAGGAAAGGAGGGGGAGAAAGAGTAGGGAAATGGTAACTTAGTAATTAATTAGGGTTTTTAATAAAATTTGGGTTTAGGGTTTTGGGCTTTAAGCCCATTTACTTAAGAAAAATGACCCAAAATGAGTTATTTCAACCAAAATTTGTAACTAAATGCCACAAACTAAAAACTCCACTATTTTAGCATTTTATCGACCCCTTATAATGTATAAACGCCCCAGAAAAATTTCGGGTCAAATCGGATTCGTCTCCTCTGAGAAAACTCATCCCAAAACTCCTATATTTCTATTTTTTTCCCGTTGAACTTCAAATTTCAATTTAATCATTCTAATACACATAAAATCAATTAATAAGGGTAAATAATTTAAACCAAATTATACTCAAAAACATATTTAAAAAAATAATTTAAACCAAATAATTAAGGAATTAAAAAAAAACAGATGTTACAATAGCCGACCGAGACCTCGGTGGTGTGGGCCTCAGATTTTCCATGTCGAGTGCTTTGGTGGTATGGCCTACATCAGATTCGCTCCTCCTCGAAGTCATTGTGGAGAAAGAGATTGAGATTCAGCATTATAAAACGATGCTGGGAAGGTCGTTCCCTTCTGCGATTGGGACTTCTTTGAGGCGCGAACCGTCCCCGACCCTGCGGTTGGAGTATGTGAGGCCGAGCGACGCCCAGAGTTCTGTGGCCGGAGTTTCCTCTGTGGCCGATCATAGGGGCTCGGCAAAGCATGCTGCGGAATCGAGTCGCTCGGCGGGATTTGAGGTGACCCGCGCGAGCACGGAGGGGGCTTGAGGGTAGTTTAGGACAAGGCTTTGATTGTAACAAAGAATAAATCAGTATTGTGCCCCCGTTGAGAGTTATAATAAGGAATAAAGTTTCCGACCCGTCTGAACTTGTTGCTGAGAGTGCATTGAGGATTAGTGTTGGGGCGTTCCTTCGGCTTCGGAGCCGAGCAGAAGGATAGGGGCCCACTATGGATTCAGTCGGCTTTGAGGATTGATCTCTTCGATTGGAGCTGCGGCCGGCTCCGAATGCAGGGATGGCAAGGGAGAGGAGTCCCGAGGAGTCGGAGTATTGGACCGTTTCCCAACGTCATTAATGAGGTGACGTTTCGCCTTTCCACGCCAATTAATGAGGCGCCGCTTTGACTTCCGCCATTTCAACTTCCGAAGCCATTAAAAGGCTGCTCAGGGGAGCTATAAAAACCCCTATCCCCTCATCAGAAATTCATTAGAGAAAAATTTTGGGTGCTTGCCATAGGCGGGCGCCCTACCTCGAAAAAATTTTGGCTGCGAGTCCCGGATCGGTGCCTCCCCTGCCATACTCTACCATTTTTGGATAGATCCAGGTCCTAGACCTTGGGGATCTGCCTGAACTTGCTAGAGTGTGGGAGGTGTGCCGATTGAGATCCTATGAGCGAGGGTCCGGGGTTGGTGACTCCCCTTCCGCCCTCGAACAATTCGGAGTTTTGGACTTTAAGGGTCGTAAACCCCGGGTTGTTCGCAGATGAGAGGTGGGCCGACCAAAGACTTGGGGCCCGAGGCATTTGCCTGAGAGCAAGCACCCTAAATTTTTAATAATAAACTTTTGAGTGGGCCGGATAGTCGAAGTCCTGACCGCTGATCGGGACTTGGGGGTCGGCGGGTAACGCTGGACCCCAACTTTTTGGCTTGAGAAAGCTACCCATGTGCTCGAGTTTGCCATACTATGTCGAGGCTTGTGGGTCGGTGGAGAGCGCTGGGCCCATTGCCTTAGCTTGAGAAAACCACCCTTGTGCTCGAGTTCGCCATACGTCATCGAGACTTGTGGGTCGGCGGAGAGCACAAGGCCCTATTGCCTTAGCTTGAGAAAGCTACCATTGTGCTCGAGTTTGCCATACGGCATCGAGGATTGTGGGTCGGCGGAGAGCATTGGGCTCCATTGCCTTAGCTTTAGAAAGCTGCCCTCGCTAGGCCCCATTGCCTTAGCCATACGACGTCGAGGCTTGTGGGTCGGCGGAGAGCGTTGGGCCCCATTACCTTAGCTTGAGAAAACTACCCTTGTGCTCAAGTTCGCCATACGGCATCGAGGCTTATGGGTCGGCGGAGAGCACTGGGCCTCATTGCCTTAGCTTGAGAAAGCTACCATCGGCGGAGAGCGCTGGGCCCCATTGCCTTAGCTTGAGAAAGCTACCCTTGTACTCGAGTTTGCCATATGACATCGAGGCTTGTGGGTCAGCGGAGAGCATTGGGCCCCATTGCCTTAGCTTGAGAAAGCTACCCTTGTGCTCGAGTTCGCCATACGGCGTTGAGGTTTGTAGGTCGGCGGAGAGCGCTGGGCCCCATTGTCCTCGCAAAACCTTCAAAAATTCTTACCGACAAATTGGGTCCCATTGTCGGTGATGAGCAACTGAGGGATCCCGAACCGACATATGACGTGCTTCTAGAAGAATTGCTGAGTTTGATGCTCAGTGATCGAGGCCAGAGGTTCGGGTTCGATCCACTTGGTGAAGTAGTCGATGGCCACCACTAGGAACTTTCTTTGGCCCGTTGCTTGAGGAAAAGGGCTGATCAGGTCCATCCCCCACATGGCAAAGGGGGTCGGACTGGCCAGAGATCAAAGATTGGCCTACAGGAGTCTCTTCACTGAAGAAAACCTTTGACAGGGGCCGCACCTTTTGACGAGCTCTTGCGTGTCTTGCAGCATGGTGGGCCAGTAGTATCCATGGTTTAGGGCTTTTCGGGCGAGCGATCTGCTCCCCATGTGGCATCCGCCGATCCCTTCGTGCAGTTCCCTCAAGGCGTACTTGGCTTCGTCAGGTGCCAGTGTAGAACCCCGTATTTTTAAAAATTATTTTTAAAAAGGTTTATAAATGATTAAAATGATTTTGGAGAATTTATAAATATTTTCTAAAAATATATCTTTTTACACGTGCAAAACACGTTCAAATACTTTCTTGAGAAGTTCAAAAGTCAAATTTTCTTTATGGAAAATCATTATTTAATATTTGGGATTTATTTATTATTTTTCCAGATTTTTCTGAGATTAATTGGATCTATTTGCAAATTTTGAGAAAAGAAGGACCTTTTTGCAAATTTGTCATTTTTAGGGGTTAAAATGCAAATTTCACTTTCTGGACGTTTTGAACAGTACCGGTTAAGATTAATGGGTATGTTTTACCTTTAAATCCTAATTTAAATGATTTTTATTGAGTTTTCAAGAATAGAGATCTATATATGTAAAGTTGTATTTCAAGGGGGGTATCTTGCAAAAGTGTTTGGAAAACCCTAAACTTCTTATCCCAGGTATTTAACAGAAAATGCAGCCGTCATTCCCTGCACAATATAGAATTTTGTAATTTTTTGGGAGGAACAAGAGGAGGATTTTGGATCTCGCAAAAAGAGAGGTTTTCTTGTTGGATCTCTTCTTTCCTAAGGTGAGTGACATGTTGTTTTGCTTTGTGTATGTTTTATGTGAGTGATGTAAATTTGGTTTGTTGTTTTGAATTATGTGCGTGATTGTTTTGTTGTTTGTTTTGACATCTTCGTTCATTTAGTGTATTTTGTATGTGAGCGATGCAATGGTTGTCGTTGTATTATGTATGTGAAATCTATGAATGCTTATAGATCTTGATTGATAAATTTTATTGCTGGAAAGCATGTTAGAATTTGAGTATGATTATGACAATAAGGGATTGGATGAACAATTGAATCTTGTGATTACAATCAGATTTTGGTTATGAGTCGTGGAATAAATTCAGTTTTGAGAATTTTGAGTGGAAGATTTATGAATCAAGAGAATCTTGACATGAAAATTAAGGTTTTTGAGAAATTGATTGAATTGAGGAAATATACCCAAACTGGGGATTCTTTGAGATTGTTGTTTTTATCAGATTACAAATTATTTTAGTAAACAATGATTTCTTCAGAAAACTCTAATTTTGATTATCATGTACAACCAAAACTATGTGGTCTGTAGGCCGACAGTCGACTGGCATGACCTTTCAGTCGACTGGTACGACCCGACTGATGTGATATTTAATTTCCTTGAAAATCCATTCTGGACAGTCGACTTAGACCCCTTTTCAGTCGACTGCCACACTTAGAATTTATTTTTCAAAGTTATCGTAGATTTTTCTCTGGTAAGTCGACTTATGACTTTGCAAGTCGACTTATAACACTTAGAATATTTTCTTAAAAGATTTCTGGAATTTCTCTCTGGTATGTCGACTTATGACTTTTTAAGTCGACTTATAATCTCTTTTAAGTCGACTTATGACTTCTATAAGTCAACTTAAAATACTCTGGTAAGTCGAATTATGACTTGGATAAGTCAACTTATAACACTTAGCTTATTTTCTTAAAATCATGAAACATTCTTTCTGGACAGTCGACTTATGCTTTCTATAGTCGACTGGTACTGATGTATTTTTATATTTATGAAGGTTCTTTCAAATGATTTATTCTTCAAATGTTTTGATCTATACCTTATCTTCTATTAAACATATGTTTTCAAGATGTTAAGTTGAGCAGTTTAAGATGTGAGTTGGTTGAGATATTTGAGTTGAGTCTCTAGAGGGTGTGTGTGACCCTAGTATACCGGCAGTTGAGTTCATTATGTTTAGGGCTGTTGAGGCATTTTGGTTGTTCAGTTTTGAGTTAAGTCCGGTAGGGTACATCAACTCTAGGAGATTCGTTAAGTAATTAAATAACTCAAAAATGATAAGGACAGGCACTAGTGGTGATATGATGAACGGGAACATGAGTCATGTACCTCAGTATGGCCTTCGGTGTGGGATTTAATCTCCGGAATTATCCAAGTAACTTACTTGTGGTGTGGGATTTATCTCCGGAATTATCCAGGTAAATTACCTGTGGTGTGGGATTTATCTCCAGAATTATTCAGGTAATTACTTGTGGTGTGGGATTGAACTCCGAAATTATCGGGGTCGAGGCGACGCACATGTGGTATTCGTGTGATGAGGTCATTGCTTTCGGTGTGGGATGATCTCCGGAATTATCCAGGTAAAATACCTGTGGTGTGGGATCTATCTCCGAAATTATCGGGGCATGGGCTAATACTCACAGTTTATCTTTATCTCGTACTAGTCATCGTGATAGGATTAATTGCATAGTGGGGATTGAACCCTATAATGTGGAGACGTTAAGGGCTTGCACCGAACCTATGTAGAGTGGGATGCATAGACTTCGACAAGTACGCATTAGAGAGTCCGCATATAGAATTTGTGTTTTCTTGACTTGGTTTTATGCTTGTGGTTTCCTGTTTTCTACACTTGACACTTAGTTTAGTTCCACTTGTTGTTTACATGTTTCTTTGCTACGTCATATTTTATGTATTCTTGTTTATTACATGTTGTTTAAGAATCCGTGCTTGATGTTCATTTATGTTGTTTGCTTTTATGTCACTCACACCATTTATGGCTGACCCCTTTAGTTTGGGGGTTAGGGATCATCTCTAACCTCATGTGTTGCAGGTTGTTGCTTAGAGTTTGGAGGTTTGGATGCTTGAGTTCAATTTATATAGTGACTCATGTAATTGTAAAGTGTTGAAAAGAGAAGAGTTGTAATTTTGTGATTTGAGATGTATTGTATTCCGCTGTGCTATGTAAAAGATTATTGTAATAAAAGTTGGAAAAATTTTATTGGTATTGGTTGTGTTTAATGTTACATTGAAGTTGATGCTGGGATTGTGCCATGTATTTTCTAAAATATTATATTAGAAATTCGGGGCGCGACAGAGATTGGTATCAGAGCATGCTTCAATAGTAATACTAAACATGGCATAAAAATAACCTAGGTGTGGACACTAGAGTGTGAGTACCTAGGTGTGGACATTAAAGAGTGAGTATCACATAGAACTGAAATATGATGTTTTACCTTTGGGATACAATTGAGGTTTTGCCAAGGGATATTGATGTGAGTTTGAATGTGTGTGGTGCGCTAACTTTTCCCTCGTTTTGCAGTATTTAGTATGGTTGCACCCAGACCCAGGAATGGTGGTAACAATGATGATGGATCTGGAAGTTCTCGAGGAACTGGAATTAATCTTGAGGCCGAATTTGCCAAGGTGTATCAGACTCTGAATGCGCTAATGACATTTAATTTGGCACAGAATCAGAATCAGAACCAGCAGCAGAATCATGGAGCTGGACAGGGATTGGTTAACGCCGACCCTATCAAGCAGATCGAGTCCTTCAAGAGGATGAGGCCGCCAGTTTTCGAGGGGCAATCTGATCCAAATGCAGCTGACGATTGGATTAGAAGGATGGAGACAATCTTCGAGGTATCGGAGACTCCGGTAGCCAATAAGGTGAAGTTGGCTACTATGAAACTGGAAAAGGATGCTGGTGTCTGGTGGGAATCGCTGAAAAGGACTTTGGGAGACCAGCCAATTACTTGGGAGGCTTTTCTGGAGAAATTCAGGGATCACTTCTTTCCCCTACATATTCAAGAGAAGAAGGCGACAGAGTTCCTGAATCTATAGCAGGGCAGCATGACCGTGCGAGAGTATGAGACCAAGTTCGCTCAGCTTTCGAGGTATGCACCAGAGTTGATCGTTGACGAGGCGAAGAAGGCCAAGAAGTTTGAGCAGGGCTTGAGGCTAAACTTGAGGTCGAGAATGATCCCGTTGGGCATAAGAAGGTTCGACAAGCTGGTCAGGAGAGCAGCTATGACTGAGGAAAACATGGACCAGTTCCAAAGGAGGCAAGATACATGGAACCGGAACAAGAGGCCAGCATCAGGTCAGAGTGGGAAGGGATTCCCAGTGAAACAAGCCAAGTTCAGTGATCCGGTGCAGAAGGCACCTGCAACTCAGGGAGTGACTTGTTATTACTGCAAAGAGGCATGACATTACACGTCAGTGTGTCCGAAGTTGGCGAAGCAGATTTGTTCCCAGTGTGGGCAGGCAGGACATTCTAAGCCCCATTGTCCACAATTGAGGAAGGATGGTTCGGGTGGAAGCAAATCCAGAGGCAAGGGCGAGTATTTGCATTAACCGAGGAGGACGCGGGTAACTCGGAAGATGTAATACAGGGGATTTTTTTATTAATGGAATAAAGGCAAAGGTTTTATTTGATACTGGTTCATCGCATACTTTTGTGTCGCCAAATTTTGCAAAGGTCTTAGGTGTGGAGCCTAAGTTGTTTCCAGGCAAGGTTTTGTTGGTGGCAACGCCGTCAGGTGAAGAACTGATTGCAGATCGATATTACGAGGGCTGTGATATCGAGATTAGCGGGAGATTATTCGGCATCGATCTGATTGAGCTGCAAGTCTTAGGAGCGGATGTCATCGTGGGCATTGATTGGATGGCAATATATGATGCCACAATTGAATGCAAGCAGAAAGAGGTGTTAGTGAAAGCACCAGGTGGACCCGCAGTGACTTTCCAAGGGAAGAAGAAAGTTCCGAAGGTGGCTGCAAAGGTATCCAAGATGGTGATTCCAGATGAAGTCCAAGGCATTCCGGTTGTCAGAGATTTTCCTAGGGTGTTCTTGGAAGATTTTCCAGGATTACCGCCGCAGAGAGATGTGGAGTTTTGCATCAATGTTCAGCCAGGGAGCGTGCCGATTTCTAAGGCTCCGTACAGGATGACACCTGTAGAGCAGGATGAAGTGAAGAAGCAGATCGAGGAGCTGTTGAGCAAGAGGCTTATTAGGCCGAGTTCCTCTCCGTGGGGAGCACCAGTGTTGTTGGTCAAGAAGAAGGATGGGTCAATGAGGATGTGCATTGACTACCGGGAGTTGAATAGGGTGACTATTCAGAACAAGTATCCACTGCCGTGGATTGATGATTTATTCGACAGGCTTCGAGGAGCAGCTGTGTTTTCGAAGATTGATTTGAGATCGGGGTATCATCAGGTTCTAGTCAAGGAGGAAGATGTGAGTAAGACAGCTTTCAGGACTCGTCATGGACTCTATGAGTTTTTGGTGATGCCATTCGGGTTGACAAATGCGCCAGCAGTGTTCATGGATATGATGAATTGAGTTTTGAGACCATTTATTGACTCCTTCGTGGTGGTTTTCATCGACGATATTTTGGTGTATTCAAATTCGGAGGAGGAACATTCTATGCACTTGACAGCGGTATTACAGAAATTGCAGGAGCATAGCTTGTATGCCAAGTTGTCGAAGTGTGAGTTTTGAAAGTCTGAGGTAGCTTTCCTTGGTCATATCCTTTCTAAGGAGGGAGTGGCCACTGATCCTCAGAAAGTTGAAGCGGTAAAGGATTGGCCCAGGCCAACGTTTGTGAAGGAAGTCAGAAGTTTCTTGGGTTTAGCTGGTTACTACAGGAAATTCATCCAGGGTTATTCTCAGATTGCAGTTCCATTGACAGGTTTGACCCGGAAGAATGTGGCATTTCTATGGACCGATAAGTGTGAGGTGAGTTTCCTTGAGTTAAAGGAGAGGTTGACTACTGCACCTATCTTAGCTTTGCCACAAGCTGGGAAGGATTATGATATCTTCAGTGATGCGTCTCTCAGAGGTTTGGGTTGTGTCTTGATGCAAGAAGGCAAGGTTATTGCTTGTGGTTCGAGGCAATTGCGTCCGCATGAGAAGAATTATCCGACGCATGATTTGGAGCTAGCCGCTATTATCTTTGCCTTGAAGAAGTGGAGGCATTATGTCTATGGTGAGAAAGTCAATATGTACACTGACCACAAGTCCAGTTGTTGGGTTGGAGATCAGTGTTGAGGCAGGAAGCTTCCAGGAGGTCGATGCTCAGTTTGATGAGGACCTTGATAAGAACGGTGCGATCAAGCCCTCGAAAGATGACGAGGCGAGCTTTGACATTGAATCCGCCTAGACATTTAGTTCCCGGGGGATGCGCTCCACCGAATGAGATTCGAAGGAGGATATGAGACTTCGGACCACCGCCAAGTATTGCACCATCCGAGCATCACGAGCTTCGTACTCCTCGGTGATCTGGTTGACCACGAGCTGGGAGTCGCTGAAGGCCTTGATGTGCCTGGATCCGGCCTTGTGTGCAAGGGTGAGCCCCGCGACCATAGCTTCGTACTCCGCTTCGTTGTTTGAAGCCGGGAAGCTTAGCCAGAGAGAATATTGGAGGATGAAATTATCGGAGCCCTTTAAGATGACGCCTGCTCTGCTCCCCCCTTCGCAAGACAAACCGTCGACATAGACCTCCCATATTGGATCAGTTTTCGAGACGACAGATGGTTCGGAAATGGTGCACTCCGTGATGAATTCGGCGAGTGCCTGCCCTTTGATCGCCGTCCTGGGCTGATAGCTGATATCGTATTGGCTCAACTCGATCGACCACTTGACCAGGCGGCTGGAGCTCTCCAGCTTTTGGAGGACAGTCTTCAGGGGCTGGTCTGTGAGGACCTGAATGGAGTGAGCCTGGAAGTAGGGTCGGAGCTTACGGGCTGCTGTTATCAAGGCGTAGGCCATATTCTCCATCTTCGCATATCTGGTCTCGGCTGAGAGCAAAACCTTGCTTACATAGTACAGGGGTTTTTGAACGCTGTCTTCTTCTCGGATGAGCATGGCGCTGAGCGCATTTTCTGAGGCCAAGAGGTAGAGGAAGAGGGGTTCGCCGGGTTCGGGCTTGCTTAGGAGAGCAGAGTTGGCGAGGTAGGACTTTAACTGGTCGAAAGCTTGTTGCTGTGGCTCACCCCACTCGAATCCTTTCGTTCTCGGCAAGGCTTTGAAGAATGGGAGGGACTTCTCTCCCAATTTGGAAAGGAAGCGGTCGATGCCCGCCAGTTTACCCGTAAGCCGTTGAACTTCTTTGACGTTCCGAGGCGGGCCATGTCGATGATGGCCCGGATCTTCTCTGGGTTGGCTTCTATGCCGCGCTGGCTGACGACGAACCCTAAGAACTCCCCGGACGAGATGTCGAAGGTGCACTTAACGGGGTTAAGCCTCATGTTGTGAGACCGAAAGACGCCGAAGGCTTCCTCGAGGTTGGTAACATGATCCTTTCGTCATCGGCTCTTGACAAGCATGTCATCGACGTAGACCTCCATGTTCCGACCGATCTGATTTTTAAAGGCTCGGTTGACGAGCTTCTGGTAGGTGGCCCCGGCGTTCTTGAGCCCGAAGGGCATGACCCGATAGTAGCAGAGGCCCTGGTCGGTGATGAAGGACATCTTTGCGATGTCCGAAGGAAACATCCGAATCTGATTATAACCCGACAAGGCATCCATGAAAGTTAGGAGCTCGTGACCCGATGTCGCATCGATCAGAGCATCTATGCTGGGGAGGGGAAAAGGATCTTTGGGGCACGCTTTGTTGAGGTCGATGAAGTCAATAGATCCTCCAAGTGCCGCTAGCCTTCTTCACCATTACAACATTAGCCAACCACCAGGGTAGCTGACTTCTTGAATGAATCGGGCGGATAACAACTTATCTACCTCCACTTTTACTGCCTGTTGCCTTTCTGGGGCAAACTTGCGGTGCTTCTGTTGTATTGGCTTGGAGCCGGGGACGAAGCTTAGTCAATGCATGATTAAGTCTTCGGAAATCCTGGGCATGTCGGACGGTGTCCAGGCGAAGAGGTCGACATTCCGGCGGATGAAGTCAATCCGATCCGGTTTCAGCTCGGGGGATAGGGTTCGGCTCACACGGAACCATTTGGACTCATTTTTGGCTTCAAACGAGACTTCCTTTAATTCGTCCGCGGGTTCGGATTCGGGACCACTTTCTTCAAGTGGGAGCTCGACGGCGTCGAGGGGAAATACGCCGCCCTCGACCGCGGTCATGTAGCACAAGCATGCTAATTCCTGGTTGCCCCGAATGACCCCAACCCCAGCGTCAGTTGGAAATTTCAGTTTTAAGTGATAGGCGGAGGGGACGGCCTGGAGTGAACAGAGCCCGGGTCGGCCGAGTATGGTGTTGTAGGCGGCCTTGACGTTGACAACCATAAAGTCCATCGACTCGGTTCGGAGGACGGGAGCCATTCCTGTGGTCACGTCTAGTGTTACGATCCCTTCGATCTGCACCAGGATGCCAAAAAATCCGTGAAGGGTGTAACTAGGCGGCTTCAGCTTTTCACAGGGAAGCTTAAGGTTCTCGAATGCTTCTAAGAAAAGAATGTTGACCGGGCTGCCGCTGTCTACCAGGATTTGGCAAACCTGGAAGTTGGCCATGTCGAGGCTAATGACGAGGGCATCGCAGTGTGGAAGCCAGACGCCTTCGAGGTCTTCTCCCGAGAAGGAGACCGCCCGCTGCTGAATCCGAGTGGAGGGATGGTCAAGAACGGATTTGACGTCTCAGATAAAGGGTTTCTGAGAAGTCTTAGATTCCCCCCCTATGGTTCCACCGTGGACGTAGTGTAGGATGGCGTGTCCGTCGGTTTCCTCCTGCTCCGAATTTCGATCAGGTCGTTGACCGTTCGTCCGAGGAGGCGAACGCCTCAGGCTCCTCGGCTCTCTTCGGTCTCTGTGGTTGACCCGGGCGAACTCCTTTAGGTACCCTCGCTGGATAAGGGCTTCGACCTCATCATTGAGGGCTCGGCAGTGATCCGTATCATGCCCGATGTCTCGGTGAAAACGGCAGTAAAACCTCTGGTCCTGCTTCTTGCCGTTGTTGGGCGGTCGAGGAGGGAACCGTACCGACCCCTTTGTCCTCGATTTCCATTAGAATCGCTGAGACGTTCTGAGTCAAGGGCTTATATCTTTCAAACCGAGGGATTAGGGGAACCGTTTTGGGGCCAGTCGCCTCTTTCACAGGTCTTTTGAAGGGCTCGGCATCATCGACCTTGCGCTTTCCCCTAGCAGTAGCTTTCTTTGAGCCCTCGAGATTGAGGGCCTCCTCAGCTCGGATATACTTCTCAACCCTATTGAGTAGGTCGGTGAAGTCCAATGGCGGCTTCTTGGCCAAAGAAGCCTTGAGCTAGCCGTGGCGGGTGTTGTGTTGGAAGGCGGCAGAAGCGACTCCTGCGTCGAGGGAGGAAATCGACCTCGCCTCTGAGGTGAACCTTCGAACGAACTCCCGGAGAGATTTCTCGTCCTTCTGTTTGAGGTACAGAAGGGAAGAGCTCGTCTTCTCTACCTTCCGGCTCGTCACGAAGTGGGCAAGGAAACCCGTCTCCAGTTGCTCGAAGGAGAAGAGCGAGCCGGGGGCGAGTTTGGAGAACCACTCTTGAGCTGGGCCCCGGAGGGTAGCAGGGAACGCGCGGCAGAGGAGGGGATCCGCAGTGCTGTGAATCATCATGAGGGTCTTAAACCCCTCCATGTGATCAGCTGGATCACCCTCGCCATTATTGGTCTCGAATTGAAGCGGTCTGAAGTTTCGGGGAACCTCGGATTCAAGGATCTGGGGGGAGAAAGGGGGTTCGGTTGATCGATGACCGCA
The DNA here is from genome assembly GCA_017893485.1 of Hemerocallis citrina. NCBI lineage: Eukaryota > Viridiplantae > Streptophyta > Magnoliopsida > Asparagales > Asphodelaceae > Hemerocallis > Hemerocallis citrina. The sequence continues at coordinate 149,741,447 of CM030365.1, read as the reverse complement.
ACCCTGAATTGGTCCGCCCTCGCCGAGATGGGCGAGGCGGTTATCCATTTCTTCCAATCGACGAAGGACGGGGTCCACCCCTTCCGGGGGGTGAGTCGAACCGTGAGACTCACCGGCTCTCGTTGCTGACCTGTGGGCAGAACTGTGGTAGACCTCGGTAGCCAGACCGTTATGTATGGCTTGAAGGATCTCCTCCCGGGAGTTCTGGAATTCGACCCTTGTAACGGGGGCTTGTCCTCCCGGGTTCTGTGGGGATTGTGCGCCTGGAAGGTTGTCGGCGGTGGTTCGATGCCGAGTTGGAAGCGGCCCCTGCCCTCGTCCGGCTGGCCTGCCTGTCAGAGATGACGCGGCGCAAATCCAGCGCGATCGAAGGTTGGGCCGCACCGTTTGCCCGGGGTTGGTTGGAATCCTGGTCATTCGGGCGGCCATGCTGTAGGGAGTCCGGATGTCGTCCGAGGGGACGGCCCTTTCGGGCCTTGGGAGCCATGGATGAGCTCAGACCCGAGGTGACGACCCTGGTGGGGCGCGGAAGGACGATAGTACTGAGGAGGTAAGGTTTCCCACAGACGGCGCCAACTTGATGCAGTTTGTTTTTGGGGTGTGGGGGCAACAGGTGTGAGTTCTCTTAATTTGTATTGTGAAAGTCCCTACGCAGTACTAGCGTCGGTCCGATCCCGGGTAGCGAAGGTGGCTCAGAGAAGGAGCGTGAGGAGGCTCGGAAAGGAGGATGGGTGCTCGGCTCGGATCTAGGAGCTCGGCTCGGCTGGGTCTTCTGTACCTGCACACTGCCTAGGAACACCGGGAGAATTCCCGATGGCAGGCCCTCCGACGGTCTAGTCAACCACTGAAGAGTAACAGTAACTAGTGTTTTGAGAGGGGAAAGATTGATTACCTTTCTCTGTGAGGAGGGGGTGGAGTATTTATAGGCAAGGATATACGGGTCTGGAGCCTTGGTGGGTCTGGTTGGACCCGTTTATTCATGGGTCTGAGCTGACTGAGGCCCATTAGGCTGTAGCTCGTCTGAAAATCATAAGGGGGAGGATTCAGAGAAGATCTGAAGGCTCTGATTGATGCTGCATAATTTATCCTATATCAATCGCATTTCTCATCAAGGGATGGTTGGCTGCACGTGAGCGGGACATTGCATGCACGTGACATGTCGGGAGTGAGTGACGTCACTCCGAGGAGGTGGGGATATTTTGGGAATAAGGTGGAGATTATTGTTTATTCCCGGAATATAAATTGAGCTGGTGTAACCAGGTGACGGGACTTGAAAAACGTTGGTTGGTTAAGCCCTACACAGTCGATAGGGACTTAACGTTTGTGGGCTTTTGTTTAGGACCATATGGCACGTGAAGTTTAGAAGAAGAAGACACTAACTCATCAATGTGTTTGGTTTTGTTGGTGGGTTTAATGAATGATTAGGGAAGGGTATTTGTTGAGTTCACTTCTTGTTCTTTATTATTACTGTATTTTTTTATTTTTTTTTTGGGTGAATGAGTTTGAGACAGGGAATGTGACAGATGTCCTTTGTATTTGTATTTGTATTTAAGTTGTTGTGATGAAAGGGTGTTTATGAGAGGACTGCAAGTTTGCAACCTCTGGTCCGTGGATATCATAAATTCAGTGTTGGTTTGTTTTTGTTTGCTACAAGTATTTGGTCGAGTTAAATTAATCCGACTAGTGTGACGATGGGTTATGGTGTTGGAAGTCGGTAACCTAAAAGACTGTCATTTTGGTTCGGAATTTTAAATGGGGTGTTTCAGTAGTATTCAATTTTAGTATTCTAAAAGTATTTTTGATGAAAGTATTCTAAAAGTTTTAAATTCTTTATTTTCCCACAACAATATTTTCAAATGGAAATAGATAATAAAAATTATTGAAAAATTATAATAAAATTATTTTGAAAGAGATAATACAATTATTAGCGGTCTCGTTAAAATAATTCAGAAGATATATTCAATATTGATCTCATTTTGAAGATCTCAATGAAACATTAATAACGATATAATTATTGTCTATAATAGTAAACTTAAAAAGAAGTATGAAGAAAAAAATCAAACAAAAAAATAATATTCTTCTTCATAAAATATTAGGTTCAGTTGGTTTTTTTTTTTTTTGGGCAAAGAAGGAATTGGGGCCTACCTTTGCGGATCGGCATAAAATATAGCGACCCCGAGCCCATCTTTACCGTTCTGTTTGGTTCTTTTTTTTTTTTTTTTTTGGTAATGCTACACAAACTACTAAATATACTACTTTTCTCTTTAATATCTTAGGTGGTAGACTATTAGTGGAGGCAGTGTAGAAGATGTGGTAGATACATTCAATAGTAGTGTGCCACCTAAAATAGTAAAGAGAAAAGTAGTAGATTTGATAGTAGGGTATGACAATACTAAAGTAATACATCTCACACTGAACACAGCTAGGATTGACCAAAAAAAATGTTGAACGGATTCTTATTTAAGTAAAAGCAGTCACTAATTTCTCACGATTAGCACGAGTGCACTTTTCCCTTCAAAATTCGGAGGTCGATGGTATCCGGTTGGGGTCACTCTACTCATACCATAGTCACAACATATTTTGTTGCACAGACTCTTTTAAGAGTAGTATTTAAAATATGGCAAAAACCAAAGTATTCCCAACGTTTGGCCTAAGTATAATATGTTCATATAACTTTTGAAAAAATACACTAAATCCATTACTCCGTTAACTTAACTTATTCCGTTAAGTTAGAATTATTGAATTACTTTTCTACCCTTACTCTTTTATATCTCAATCTCTTATTCTTTCTTTCTTTCTTCATTCGTTTTTTCTTATTTCATTTTTCCCATTATAACTTTTCTAATATTACTTTATAAAATATTTATTTATTTACACGTGCCTCATACGTGCTATATTATATTACTTTAAAAACTATATATTTATTAAAGCGTGCATCGAACGTGCTAAATATTAGTTATAGTCCATCAAAAATTTGGCTCACTAGCTCACACTCACGGTCAATGTAATTTCGTGAATTTTCCCCAATTATTGTGACTATGCCCCTAATATATAGTATTTGAAAATTTGTTTGGTACAAGTAATAATTGAACTTTCGATCTTTTGCTCACCAGTAAAAAAGTTTACCAGTGGCCCATTCTAACACTTACATTAAATTTAGTTGCTGCTATTATAATTGGGTCTTATCACTACATTGTTATTTTTATAGCTAGAAAGTTGAAATCATTTAACATCAAGCCAACCCCTGTAAGTGCGTATTTTAAAGGGCAAAAATCAAAGTGGCCCCCAACGTTTGGCCTAAGTACAATATGCTCATATAACGTTTGAAAAAATACACTAAACCCATTACTCCGTTAACTTAAATTATTTCGTTAAGTTAGAATTATTGAATTACATTTCTGCTCTTACCCTTTCATATCTCAATATCTTCTTCTTTCTTTCTTTCTTCATTCCTTTTTTCTTCTTCTTCCCTTTCTTCGTTTCTTTTTTCTTCGTTCATTTTTTCTATTAACAATGATTTCTTCTGTCGGCAGCGAAATTCCAACTATTTTTTGCAACTTCTCAAAGAACTCTAGTGTACTTCGTAAAGTGCAACTTTTCTAGTACCTGCACCTTCAAGTCCGGGGAAAACGAAATTAAGAAAAAATGTTTGTCATTCATAAAAAAGTGAAATAAAAGTGATACATCTATACAAATATGTATATAAGGATCTAGAATATGAGAGAGAATCTAATTTCAATATCCGACTTGTAGTAGGACCCACTTGATGATGCAAATCCTATTTAATCTATAATCATCATTAGCAAACATTAATATTTTGACGGTTAAAATAAAATATACTTTTGGAAGATAATTTAGTACATATTTTATCTTTCATCCTCCCATTAAAAATATATATATTGCTAAAGTTTCCACACACACAAGGATACCTCATAATTAAAATGAAATGGAAGGAAAAAATATCAAAATATGAAATGCTTTATAGTCAACAGGCCAACGTGAGCTTCCCAAGAGTGAGGTCACTCATTATGCCCTTTATAAATAGAGAAAAATGAAAGAAGAAAAAAAGAATAAAAAATTGAAGAGTAGAGAAAAAATGAAATTAGAAAAAAGGAATGAAGAAAGGAAGAAAGAATAAGAGGTTGAGATATAAAAGTGTAAGGGTAGAAAAGTAATTCAATAATTCTAACTTAACGGAATAAGTTAAGTTAACGGAGTGATGGGTTTAGTGTATTTTTTCAAATGTTATATGGGCATATTGTACTTAGGCCAAACAATTGGGGGGGGGGGGGGGGGGGGGGGGGGTTAATTAATGAAGAATGGAGAAAAAATGAAGGGCAAAAACCAAAGCCCCCCCCCCCCCCCCCCCCCCCCCAAACGTTTGGCCTAAGTACAATATGCCCATATAACGTTTGAAAAAATACACTAAATTCGTTAACCTAATGATGAAGACATCGGTTCCAAACGATTTGGGCATTTCTATCAGCGCAGACGTCGTCTTCATCAGCTGTTTTATTCAGTTTAGGATTTTTATTTTATTACCATTTTTGTTTCTGGCAATTATAGCCATATGTAATCTTTTTGTATTTTTTTTTAGATTTTGAGAATATTTTGGAGATGTGTTTCAAGATGTATTTGAGCCTATTTAAAGGCCTTGAGATGAATGAGAAAGCATGCCATTACTGATTTAAAAAAATCTGTGTTGAGTTTTGCTCTTCCTCCTTCTCTTTTGTGTGATACAACTGAGAGCTAAAATTAGGATTTGTGATAAGTCCTAATCAATTTTAGAATTAGTGATTAATTCTAAAATCTATCCCCAACTTAAAAATCCCTAATCCAAACCCTAATCCCCCACTTTCCCTACACCAGCCGCCACATACTCCATCTTCTTCTCTTCCTCTTCCCCACTCCCGACCAACAAAAAAATAAAGGAAAAAAAAACCCACTCTTCGTCTCCCCCAAATTCTCCCGAACCCCAAACCCAACAGCTCCAAATCCCTCATCATCGACCTCGCCCCGTCAACCCCTTTCGACCCATCTCCCGACCTTCGAATCCACGCCCGTTTCCGACGCCCAAAAGCCCTACCTCCGCCCTTGACCTCTTCCCATCACCACCCCACCGCGACCCACTCCTTCACCCCCAAACTCCGTCGACCTGTCACCACCACTACAGCCTCCTCGTCCGCTACCTCTCTCCCTCACCCCGACTCCCTGACCCCAGCGTCAGCGCCTCGCCATCCCGACGCCGCCGCCCCGCTCGCTGTCTCCCCTCATCGCCGGCGACCAGATCTGCCACTACGTGGCTTCGTTGCTGACTTTGCTCACTGTGTTGCTGTCGCTGTCCAACTCTGAGATTGATACTGGCTTCTTTGCATTCGGTATACTCGTTCCCTTATTAAATATTTGTGTTTTACTGCTCTATTATCTAGTATATTATCTAATTTGCCTGTCGACCACAAAATAACTGAGATTGAGTGATCCACATGCTAGAATAGAGTACGAATTGATATTGAACTTATTACTTGCTAACACATAGGAATTTAATTGTTGATCGTAAGATTGAATTATTGATTGGGATTGTTATCATAATTCAGTTCTTGAAAATTCATCCAACCAATTAATTGTTTAAAATTCTTGACTTTAATCCGCGTAACGTGTTGGTAAAATTAACCCATTAAAATTCTTGTAAATTCTCTATTTTAGGGTTGGTTTTACATCATTTTGGTATCAGAGCGAAGGTTCTTAAAACCCTAGTTCTTGCATCGTAGGCATCATTTTTTGCATTCATTTAGGATTGTGCAGTCTTTTATTTTATTTTTGTCTTTCTTTCTTTTATTTTAGGTCATTTCAAATTCATTAAAAAAAAAAAACACACGACCCCTAGTTTCCACTTTTGGTGAATGCATCTTCGCAGCACCATCACAGATCCTGAAGAGCCTTTCCCATCCCTTCCCAATCACCCAATTAGGAACCCTAGACTCCCCATACCTGAAATGGACAACCCTGATATCTCCGCTACCCTAGCTGCCATCCAAGCACTCTTGCCAATATCTATCAGAGGCTTGAAAAAGTGGAGTTAAATCAAACCATTGTCCCTGAGCTTCATGCCCATCGTCAGATCCCTCAAGGGAATGTTTATGACGATCGACGTCAAGAACGTGACTCTGACAAACAATATAAAAAGAACGTTAAGGCTGACGTTCCCCATTTTGAAGGCCACATGGAACCCCAAGCTTACCTCGATTGGATCCGTACCATGGACCACTACTTTGTGTGGTTTGACATGAGTAAAACCCTGAAAGTTAAATTTGCCACTATGAAATTAACGGGTAAAGCTCAACAGCACTGGACCAATCTTGAACATGCCCGCGAAAGCCGAGGCCTGGCACCCATAGCCACTTGGGAAGCCATGAAAGAGAAGCTCACTGAGAGGTATGAACCGTTATCGTTCCACACCCGATTGCTAGATTCGTGGAACCTATTGTATCAAGAAAGTAAATCCACACAAGAATATGTTGATAAATTCGATGACTTCCTTATTCGGTGCAATGCGTTAGGTAAAAAGAGTGAAGAACTAACCCTCTCTAGGTTCAGAGCTGGACTACGAGCTGACCTTAGAAATGAGCTAATCTATAGAAATGTGGACTCAATAGCGGCAGCCTACGCCCTAGTCCTCGACATGGATTTCCTTAAAGCTAGTTCTCATTCTAGGTCCAGCGACCCGAGAGATCATTCCTCTAGAATGACCTCTACTGACCCACCTAGACCTAAGCCTCCCTCTCAGCACCCCAACAAATCTTACCCCAGCAAACCTAATTCAAATTTTAATTCACATAGAGATGAACATAAGGGTAAGAACACTGAAAGAGATTACAGTAAGATTGACCCTCTCACTAAGTGCTATAAATGTAAGGGATATGGTCATGTTGCTAGCAACTGTCCCAGTCCCAGTAGGATTAATATAGTAGAGGGTACCGCTGTCATTGCTGACGACTCTGACAATGAGTTTTCTTATGAGCCTGATGTGGCTAAAAATGGGGTTAAATCGGAACCGTCCAGATTGGGCACGAATCTTGAAGCTCGGGGGTAAAAATATAATTTCACATACAAATGGGTCCAAAACGGGTACTGGATCTCCTTCTCACAGATCCAATAATCCACAAACGAATCCACTCCAATTGGGTACGAGTCCCGACTCAAGGCGAACCCAAACCAACAAGAGACAAATTAGGGTCACTGATTTGGCCAAGTCAACGGGCCTGATTTGCTCTCACCGGGGATCAGGGATTATTGTCCTAAACAAACTGTGAGGATTTTACTCCTGACTGTTACACAGGGAATTAGGCCCCTAATCACTCCCGTGGCGACTATAAATACCCCCCTCCTACCACTGTGGCCAGGTAATCACTCTTTTTCCACCTTAAAGCTCTTTCTTAATCACCACTGATTACTGACAAGAGCGTCGGAGGGTGCGTCGCCGGAATCAACCCCGGTGTATCGCACTTCTTTGCAGGTAGCGGCGGGAAGAAGGCTTGGATCAGCTGTTCAGGTTTCCTACGAACTCACAAATCTCATCTGTTTACCCCCACACCAAATTCAGCGGTAACAGATTGGCGCCGTCTGTGGGAAACACCACGCGAATACCCTCCGTCTCTTCCTTATCGACTAGCTCTTCTCCCACCATGCCTCCCAAGAAGATCAGATCTAGGGGGTCCGCCCGCGGGCCCAACCCCGCTGATCAACAGGAGGAAGTCCCCGCGCACCTTGCTGCGCAGCCAGAACAACTTCCTCCCCCGGCCCCTCAGGGCCAGCCTCCTCATCCGAACCAACCGCCCCCTAATGGCCCTACCGGTCAGAACCAGGGGAGGCAGAAGCAACCTCTCCACCCGGACCATGTCTCGGTCCATAATGCCTCCTCGGACTCCATGGCTTCCCATCATCCCCGAGCCTCCGACCTCCACAACACCGTCCTGAATCGCCAAAAAGAAGAGGACCTCTGCAACCACCTAGATGAGAGGCGGGCCTGAGAGGGAGCCTCCCGCCAGCATCATGGTGAGCGGTCTCCTCATCGCCGAGACGGTAGGAGGTCTTCGGACAGAAGGGCCCGGGCGGAATCTCCCGAGCGCCGTAGGAGGAGGCCACATTCCCCCGCGGATCGGCATCATCCAAGGAACAATGAGGCACCTATCACTCGTGCCGAGTTCCTGCAGTTCCAGGAGACTGTGTTATAGGCCCTCAACCTTCGCCCCAACAACCATGATGCCCAGAGGGTTCCAACACCCCCGCGAGTTCCAAGTCCTCGCCACCGATCCAGGAGTCCTCTCCCGGCGCCCAGTCGCCAGCAGCACCCCTACAGTCCTCGCCGATCCCAGGACTACCGACGCCGCAGCCCCCGCTCCCCTTCTTACGAAGAAGAGTCCCGGGGATCTTTTGATTACTAGCGGAGGGACGATGCCCTCTACCGTCGTCTCCACGAGGTGGAGAGGCGCATCGGTCGCATGGATAAAGAGGAGGAGTCAAGAGCAGGGATCGTCCGTCCCAGCAGACCCCCCTTCTCCCGGACAATCATGGAGGCCCCCATACCGAGGGGTTTCAAACCTCCGCAGTTTGAAACGTACTCAGGGGAGTCCGACCCAGTCAATCACATCGAAAGCCTCAAGACCTTAATGCTGATCCATCAAGCTTCCGACGCCATGCTCTGCAAGACCTTCCCCGCCACCCTTAGGGGGTCGGCTCGGGAATGGTACTCTAGGCTCGCCCCCTCTTCCATCTTCTCGTTCGAGCAGTTCGAAACGCTCTTCATAACTCACTTCGTGAGTAGCAGGCGAGCCGAGAAGACGAGCCTCTCCCTCCTCAACCTGCGACAGGAGAGGGCAGAGAAGCTGAGGGACTATGTGAGGAGATTCACCGCAGAGGTCAGGTCTATCGCCTCCCTAGACTAGTCGGTCGCGACCGTTGCGTTCCAGTCGAACGTCCTCAACTCCAACCTCCGGTCGTCCCTCGCCAAGAAGCCCCCGCACAACTTCGCCGACCTTCTCCTAAGGTGCGAGAAGTACATTCGGGCAGAAAAGGCCGAGTGCCTCCCGAATTTCGGAGGGTCGGCCTCCGGATCGAAGAGGAAGGTGACAGAGGAGGGGGGGTCCAAGAAGATGCAGAAGGACAACGGCGGTCAGCGCCGTCCTCCCCCTCGGTTTGAGAAGTTCACTCCCCTCACCACCAATTTTCCACCATCTTAATGGAAGTGGAGAAGGAGGGGGTCATACCTCCGGCTCCGAGGATGAACACCCCGGCCAAGAGGAGGAACAAAGAAAAATGGTGCCGTTACCACCGGCACCACGGCCATGACACCAACGACTGCCGGGCGTTGAGAAACGAGATAGAGGCCCTCATCCAGAGAGGGCAGTTGGCCAAATTTGTTAAGGCAAACGATCGGGCGGATCGCAACACTCCTCCGCCTCGGGGGGCTAACAAGCGCTCTGAGCGGCGCGATGAAACCCCTGAGTTCGAGGAAGAACGAGTTCTCCACCTCATCCATGGAGGTCCCATGGGGGGCTCCTCTAACTCCTCTCGGAAGGCCTTCGTCCGAAAGGTAAACTCGGTTCACAGCGCCCCTCCTCCCAAAGGTCTCGGTGTCCCAGTGACTTTCTCCGATGAAGACCTCGAGGGGGTCCGAATTCCCCACTGCGATGCTCTCGTCATCGACCTTCGCATGGCAAACTTCAAGGTGCAGAGGATCCTGGTAGACAACGGGAGCTCGGTGAACATACTCTTCCTCTCGGCCTTCCGAGGGCTGCAGCTGTCTCGGGACCGTCTCAAGCCGGTCGGTTACACGCTCCACGGGTTCACGGGGGTACCAGTAACTGTCGAGGGGGTCATAACCCTAGACGTAACTGCTGGAAAGACCCCTACTACCCGGACCGAGCCGATGGACTTCATGGTCGTCGATGTCCCGGCCGCATACAATGTTATCCTAGGCCGACCCGGCCTAGCTGCTCTGAAAGCTGTCCCTTCAGCGTACCACCTTAAAATGAAGTTCCCCACTCGGTCGGGAGTGGGAGAGGTCAGGGGCAGTCAAGAGACGGCTCGAAAGTGCTATATGACTTCCACTGGGGGACCGGTGCTCTCCCTCGAGACTCTAGAAATCCCCGAGCCAAATGCCCGACCCACGTCAGAGCCGGCGGACGAGTTGGAGGAAGTGCTCTTCTCGGACGAGGACCCGAGCTGAAAGTTCCTCATCAGCAAGTCCCTACCGACTGCACTTTGTTCCGACTTGGTGCAATGCATCCGGGATAACCGCGACCTGTTTGCCATATCAGCCGCGGATATGCCCAGGATTTCAGAGGAGCTGCTAGTCCACCGCTTGAGTGTCGAACCGGGGTGCAAACCGGTTCAGCAGAAGAGGCGAAAATTCGCTCCCGAGCGACAGCAGGCCATTAAGGAGGAGGTGAATAAACTTTTAAAGGCTCGGTTCATACAGGAGGTGAACTACCCCAAGTGGCTCTCCAATGTTGTAATGGTCAAGAAGTCCAACGGCTCTTGGAGAATATGCATCGACTTCACCGACCTGAATAAGGCGTGTCCGAAGGATCCATTCCCTCTCCCAAATATCGACACCCTTATTAACGCCACCTCGGGCCATGATCTCCTCAGCTTCATGGACGCCTTCTCCGGCTATAATCAGATCCGAATGTTCCCTCCGGACATTCCGAAGACCTCCTTCATAACCGACCAGGGCCTCTACTGCTATAGAGTCATGCCATTCTGGTTGAAGAATGCTGGGGCCACCTACCAGCGCCTCGTCAACAAGGTCTTCCAAAGCCAAATAGGCCACAACATGGAAGTGTACGTCGACGACATGCTCGTCAAGAGCATCCGAGGTACCAACCATGTGGCCGACCTCCAGGAGGCCTTCGGGGTATTGAGAAGGCACAACATGCGGCTTAACCTGAACAAGTGTGCATTCGGGGTCTCATCGGGAAAGTTCCTCGGCTTCATGGTGAGCCAGCGAGGGATCGAAGCAAATCCCAAGAAGATCAAGGCTATACTGGACATGGCCCCGCCCCGGAACGTCAAGGAGGTGTAGAAGCTTATGGGTCGGCTCGCCGCTATCGGCCGATTCCTGTCAAAGTCCGGGGAAAAGTGCCTCCCCTTTTTCAAAGCTCTCAGGGGAGCCAAGGGTTTCCAGTGGGGTGAACCGCAACAGAAGTCCTTTGAACAGCTGAAAGAATACTTGGTCAATCCTCCCCTACTCAGCAAGCCCGTTCCGGGGGAACCCCTCTTCATCTACTTAGCCGCCTCCGAGCAAACGCTAAGTGCTGTTTTGGTGAGAGAGGAAGACCAGGCTCAGAGGCCCATCTACTACGTGAGCAAGGTGCTTCGGGATGCCGAGCTCCATTATCCCAAGATAGAAAAGATGGCCTACGCCTTGGTCATAGCAGCGAGGAAGCTCCGTCCGTACTTTCAGTCCCACTCGGTTGTGGTTCTCACCGACCAACCCTTGAAGCAGGTCCTCCACAAGCCTGAAACCTCGGGTCGGCTTATGAAGTGGTCCATAGAGCTCAGCCAACACGACATCTCCTACCAGCCTCAGACTGCTATCAAGGCTCAGGCCCTCGCCGACTTCATCGTCGAGTCTACTATTCCCGAGGTTAGCCACGTCCCGAACGGTCCCCCCATTTGGACAGTCTTCGTGGACGGATCGTCCTGCAACGAAGGGAGCGGCGCCGGTATCATCCTGAACGGCCCTGACGACTTCGTCCTCCAGTATGCACTCCGCATGAACTTCAGAGCCTCAAACAACGAGGCGGAGTATGAGGCATTAATCGCGGGCCTCGGACTTGCCCGAAGTGCCGGAGCTCAGCGCCTCCGAGTCCATAGTGACTCTCAGCTAGTTGTGAACCAAGTCTTGGGTGAGTACGAGGCACGAGACGAGCGGATGGCGAAGTACCTCGCCAAGGTCAGAGCCCTCATGAGCCGCTTCGAAGAGGCACTCATCCAACGAGTCCCTCGTGAGGAGAATTCCCAAGCCGATGCCCTATCCAAGTTGGCCTCATCCTCCCTCCAAGGTCTCGAGCAGACCGTTTTGATCGAGGTCCTCTCAAGGCCGAGCATAGAAGACGAGACATCCGGCTCGGTGGAGTCGTTGTCGGTCCTGCTGCAAGATAATTGGATGAAGCCGTTGGTGGAGTTCTTAAGGGACGGACTCCTCCCCGAAGACCCCAAAGAAGCACGCCGAGTTAGAACCAGGGCCGAGCGGTATGTCTTGATCGAGGGAATCTTGTACAAGCGTTCCTTCTCGCAGATTGATGGCCGACCGTACCTAAGGTGCCTCTCCCCAGAATAGGCGGATTACGCTTTGCAAGAGCTCCACGAGGGCATCGCCGGAGCACATTCAGGATCTAGGTCCTTGGCTCGGAAAGCCTTGAATTATGGGTACTTCTGGCCGACTCTCCTCCAAGATGCCGAGCGGCACGTTCGGCAATGCGGCTCCTGTTAGAGACATTCCAATGTTCGTCACCTCCCTCAAGCCAACCTTGCCTCCCTATCAAGTCCTATTCCCTTCGCAATGTGGGGAATGGATTTACTAGGGCCTTTCCCTCCAGCTCCGAGTCAATTCAAGTTCTTAGTAGTAGCCATCGACTAATTCTCGAAGTGGATTGAGGCCGAGCCCCTCGCCACTATCACCGAGAACAAAGTGCTTCAATTCTTCTGGAAAAGCGTCATCTGTCGGTTCGGCGTCCCCCGCGTCATAGTAACTGACAACGGAACTCAGTTTACCGGGGCTGCGTTCCGAGCTCTGTGCGAGGACCTTGCTATCCAACAGCGCTTCTCTTCCATCTCCCACCCTCAGTCGAACGGCCAAGCAGAAAATGCCAATCGGCAGATCCTCGCAGGTATCAAGAAGAGGCTGGACAAGTGTTCCAAAGGCCTATGGGTCGACCAGCTCTCCAATGTGCTATGGAATTGCCGCACGAACAAGCGGACGCCCACAGGAGAGTCCCCTTTTAACCTCACTTACGGGTCCGAGGCAGTGATACCCCTCGAGGTCGGAATACCTTCCCCTCGCCTCGCAGCCTATAATGAAGAACAGAACGCCAGAGACCTCAGGGCAAACTTAGATCTGGTGGACGAGCTGAGGGATAGAGCGTCAATTCGGCAACAGAATTACCGAAGAAGGGTCGAGTTGGCATACAACAAGAAGGTCCGACCCACCAACCTTAAGCAAGGGGACTTAGTCTTGAGAAAACTGGCCATATCCTTCCCCAATCAGAAGAGCAAGCTGGCTCCGAACTGGGAAGGGCCCTACAAGATCACAAGGGTAGTTCGGCCCGGAGCATATCGTTTGGAAGACCTAGAGGGCAGAGAGATTCCGAGGACCTGGAATGCCGACCACCTCCTGAAATACCAAGAAAGCGCCCCGGCGCTTCTCTAAGTATTGCAGGATATCGAGCCATTCCTCTCCTCTAACTTGTAATCTATTCCTCGCCGATTATCAATGAAGAATGCTCTTTCATACTTATAAATTTGTTTACATCTCTTCCCCTCTATCCTTTGATTTTTATTTTTTTAACCAATGGTTCGGAGTCCAATGTCCGGCTCGACTCTACCTCCTCGGCCCGCCCCTGGACGTGCCAGAGGTAGATCGCCGTTCGGAACTGCTCCCGCAACCGTTGAACTACACCGATGGTTCGGAGTCCAACACTCGGCTCGACTTTACCTCCTCGGCTCGTCCCCGGGCGTGCCAGAGGTAGATCGCCGTTCGGAACTGCTCCCGCAACCGTTGAACTACACCGATGGTTCGGAGTCCAACACTCGGCTCGACTTTACCTCCTCGGCTCGTCCCGGGCGTGCCAGAGGTAGATCGCCATTCGGAACTGCTCCCACAACCGTTGAGCTACACGATGGTTCCGGAGTCCAACACTTGGTTCAATTCTACTCCCCAAGCTTGCTTCTCAGCAAGCTAGGGGTGGATCGCCATTCGGAATTGCTCCCACAACCGTCGAACACTCGTTGTGACCGGCGAGTCTCACCATGGAAAAGAGCTTGGCTCACCCCTCGACTTCACAAGAAGAGGGAGATCGAAGCTCTGTTCGGCACCACAATCCAAGCCATCTTGTCACGGAGACGAAAGCCCCAAGAAGAAGGGTCAAACCCTGCTGTCTCCGGTCGGACGCCAAGCAAGTGTCATTCCGACCCTACAAACGGAGAAAACTCACTTTCTCCTCAACTTTCGTGTAGAATCTCGATCAGACGGCCCAGATCTTGCCAACGACGCTAAACGACAAGATAGCGTTTTCTTGGGAACTGAGCCGCCTCAAGATTCGTGTCATCATCTGACGGTCCAGATCTTGTCAGAGTCGCTAAACGACAAGATAGCGCTCCGTTAGGAGCTGGTTCGCCTCAAGATTCTTGCCGACGGCACTATACGCTCGGCTCGGGGACCTCGGCACGGCCAACACACTTACGAGCAAGGCAAAAATGCAGAGCAACAAAAGACATGCTAGTTATTGAAAGAAATTTTATTAATAATCGGGGCATCACACAAAGCAATCCTTCCATGGTTACAAGGCATTAGAAAAACATAAATACAGCGCCGACCCACTACACTTGGTTTTTAAACAAAAAAATCATCACTGTCCCGCTCGGTCGCCAGTCCATCCACTTCGGCTGACAGCTCCTCTGCCTCCTTCCGAAGCTTCGCCTCCACGGTCTGCAAGTGATGGATCTCATAGAGCAAATCATCCCGCTCGGCTATTACCTTCGACTGGTTATGCCGAATACACCGGACCCGAAGAGCGTTGCTAAAAGCGGTCTGCGAATCTTCGTCCTCTCCTACAGGGGTCGCCTCGGTGATCCTACTCTCCAGACGTTGGATCTCGGCGTCTCGTTGGCCGAGGACGGACTGAAGGTGGGCCCGCTCGCTCTCAGCCCGGCGTAACTCCAGCTCGATGCCATAAAGCCGCTTTCGGCACTTCGTCGAGCGCGACTTCGTCGCCCCTGAAGTTGCCTCGGTTTTAGCATCATCGTCCGAGCCGTTGGAATCAGTGTATTGGGCTGCCACCACGAGCTGAAAAGAAGGGAAAATGAATAGCAAAATTTCAATACACTACCGAAGTCCAACACTTAAGAATTTTCCAAACAAACTTTCAGATTCGTATTCAGATATAATAGCTCTACATACAACAAGACCGACCCCACAATAAAGTTTTTACAACAGCCCGAAGAAACATAAAACAACATGATCAGGGCCTCTTCGGAAGGGGAACACTTCGGTTCAAGGAAACGCGAGGACGACGAGGCCTGCCCTCCGAACTTGATCCTAAACCAACGAAGCGTGACCCCCCTTCACTGCTGACCCTAACTGTGGCGCCGACCGAGGCACCGCTCGACGAGACGGCCACGCTACTCTGAGCGTCAGCAGGGCTCCGCCTAGCCACGGGCAAACGTGTCGCAAGTTCGTAGAAGGTAATCCCTCTCTCGCTCTCTTCGCGAGTACATGATGTACTGCGGACGTTGGCCCTCTCAGGCAGAGGCTTGAGTGACGCGACCTCTTCCTCCAGTTCAATGATTCTATCTCTCAAAGCGTCGTCCTTCGCCAACTTCTTCAAACGAGGAAGCCTCGACGAGCCCGAGGCATTGGCACTATCGGTCGCAAGCCGTCAGTAGTAGGTGACCTCAATCCCTCTATCTATCGTGATCCTCCTAAGCTTGTCAACCTCGGCCAACAGCTTCTTGCGCTCGGACAATGCCTTCTCCAGCTCGGAAGCAAGCTTCTCTTCTTTCGCTGATCGACCCTACCCCGCTCCCTCCAAGTGTCGGATCTTGGCCGAGAGCTCATCGTTCTTCCGTTCGGCAACAGCAAGCTCCCTACTAAGCCGCTCGACCTCGCCCTCGGGAAAAGGGACTTGGGCACGTTTTCGTAGCTGCTTCAGCTCGCGACATTGCCCCCTTGCGGCCGCCTTTATCTCCTCCAGTTTCAAGAGCATATAAAAGCGCTTCTCTCGGCTTAGTGATAGCTCTCGTTTTGTCTCGGTCAACTCCTTACGAAGGTACGAAACCTCCGTGATCGGACCGAACTTCACCTGAAAAGCAGAGATAAATCCGATGGGCCAACACTTGGAAACATTTACAACTAATCATACACAAAATCCGGGGACAAACACTTAGACAAATTTTGGCCAAACCAAAGATGTTTTCATTCAAAATTCAAAAAGTGCTACAAGAGCGGTGGCCAGTCCGCAGTTCGGCTTACAAAAAAGGGGGGGGGGGGAGAAAGAATAAAAGACTAAAAGATTTACAACCAAGTCAGGGGTCGACCTTTTTTCCGCTCGGGTCTGTCGACCCCTCGGCCTTGTCCACGATTTCGACCTCGTCTTCATCCTCATCCTCGTCCCCACTCTCGCTCTCCTCCTCAGAGTCATCCTCCTCCTCATCCTCGGCCTCGGTCGTGCCCGGGCCTTCGACACCTTCGGTCTGCCCTGCGGGGCCGAGCAACGCTTGGGGGACCTCCTCCTCCCCCTCTACAGGGTCGTAGAAGTGGTAGGAGGACGTGTCGAACCCTGGGTTCCGAGCGGCGATATGCAGAAGAGCTCGGCCGTAGGCATCCTCCATGTTCTTGAACATGTGGTGCTCGGCCTCCTCCTGGACGGCCTTCTTCGCCTTTGCCACCTTAGACCGGTGCTTGGCCATGATCTTCTCGGCCCTCTTTCGAGCCCTCTCTGCCTCCGATCGTGCATTGGCTAGCCCCTCTTTCAGCTCGGCATTCTCCTTCTCCGAGGCCTCGAGCTTGGCGGCCGTGTTCTTCGACAGCTGAATGGCGTCAGCCAGCTGCGTCTCCAACCCCGCCACCTCGGCAGCCCTTTTTGCCGAGAGGAGTTGCTCAGCATCAAGCAGCTTCGTGGCTTTGACGCGCTCCGTTCTCTCCCGCTCATACTCCTGCTCCTTGCTCGCAAACTGCTCGATCAAGTAGTTGAAGTGGCAGAGGGTCTGAAAAGAGAACAAACCGTTAAAGTGTGAACGCAGGAACTTAGAAAATCTCAGAAAAAATTTCAATGAGAAAGAGTTCGGTCCACTTACCGACATTGTGTTCCGAGCGATCTGCATCGTGGCGTCTCCTGCCAGCCCGGCCTTTAGGGCCGCTCGATCCTTTGGGGTCGGCAGGTGCCTCACCGCTTCCATGCAGATGTTTCCGTCGCTCAAGAAGCCGTCGACATTCATCACCTGCCAGTCAGGGACGAAGATCTGCTTGTGCCTCTCGGTCAAGATCTTCTCCGCATCGGCAGTGAGGGGCGGAACTTGGAGGGACAGCACCTCTTTCACGCCGAATGCACCGCTCGACGAGCCGGCTGCATCTCCCTCCACCGTTGGTGCCGGCACACCGAAAACTGGAGGATCGGTAGCCGCGGACTTCTCCTGCTCGGGGCCGGCCCCCGAGATAATGGCCTTCTGCAGGTCGCTCGTCTTCTCGATCGAAGGTATCTTCTGGGCTCGGCCGCCCTGAGGCCCCGCCGAAGGCCTCTTCTTCCTCGTCTCCTGCTCTGCCGCCCTGGCCTTCGCCATCAAAGCCTTGTAGTCCATCTTCATCGTCTCTGCACAAGCCGGATGAAAAAACTTAGAAAATTTTTTATGAACTTTAAGCAAAGAGTATAAATACCAGAAGCATACTAGGGTCGATCGGACCGAGACCCCCTCGGAACAGAGCCTCCTTGGTAATATCTTTCCAGCTTAGCGCTGGCAGAGCGAGGAGCTTCTTGAGGACCTCTGCTTCCTCGTCACTCAGCACCGGCTCCTTCTTGGCTCGCTTGGGCAGGCCATCCTTCGCCCAAACTATCGGTATCGCCCACGGCGCGGGAGCTCGGATGATGAAATACTTCTCCTTCCAATGTTTGATCGAGTCCGGGTTCTCGATCAACTTCACGCCCGTCCGCGGCGAAAGATAGAACCTCTGTTCGTTTCGGTTTGGCTGGCAGGGGCGGTACAGTCTCCAAAAGAGAAACATGCTCGATACGGCGCCGACCTCTTGGCACCGAAGAACAAACACCATGACGTGCCTCCAGGTGTTCGGCATCAGCTGGGCGGGGCTCAAACCGTACCAATTCAAGACGTCGGCTATGAACAGATGAAGGGGAAAGCGGAGCCCGGCGGAGAGGGAGTCGACAGGAAAGACGCACACGTCTGTCGAAGACTTCGTGTTGGCTCGGAAGCCTGGCCCGGGGAGGAGTAGCCCGTATTCGGCAGGAATCTGGAACCCCTTTCGGATCAGATGTAGATCGGCCTCCGTAAGAGACGAGATGGTATGGTCCACCTCGGACAACTCCCTCGGTTCATTCTCCTCCACTGACTTGGTTGTGCCTTGGGTCACCTTCTCCAAGATTTCCTCGGCGTAGTCCCGAACGCCTCCCACGCTCGACAGAGCGATAGGCTGCCGACCGAACGCCCCCGCCATCTTCGGCTTCTCAATGATCGTGACCACTCCTTTACCCTTCTGAGACGCCGTCGCGACCTCCTGAGGCGCCTCGGCTACTTCGCCCTCTCTGTCCGGCCGAACAACGCTCTGATCGGCCGGCTCCACCACCTCCTTTCCTTTGCCCGCTCGGCCTACGGCTTGGTCCGAGGCGGGGGTCTCATCCGAGGACGTAATCTTAACCATTTTCTAAAGAGAAAGGAAAGAGACTGACCTTGAAGTGACAGCTACGGTCGGAAAAGCTCACCGGAGACAATGAACGCCTTGCCGCGACAGCTAGCAGCGCCACCAAGGAGCTAAAAACTTCAAAGATGAAAGTAAAAACTGGAGAGAGAGGGTAAAAGTGAATAATGAAACTTGGATTGAGGGGGGGTGAAGATTTATAGTAAAAAAGGAACGTCCCTTGGACTTCCAAACGTAAAGGCGCGACTTCTGGGCCACTCTCGTAACGTCGCGAAGGCCCAACACGACTTTGTCCTTTCACAAAGTCAAGTGGCTCGGCACAACAGGATCTAAATCCGAATCACATGCAATCCGAACTCAGCAGCAAAGGACTCGGTCGGCCAACCGAGCAAGCGCCATTCCGAGCCTGCAAACGGGGAAAACTCACTTTCTCCTTAACTTTCGTGTAGGATCTCGATCAGATGGCCCAGATCTTGCCAACGACGCTAAACGACAAGATAGCGTTTTCTTGGTAACTGAGCCCGTCTCGAGATTCGCCACACCATCTGACGACTCAGATTGTGCCCAGTCGCTCGGACAACCGTGCCCTCGGATCCCGGTCGACCAACTAAGCTAGTGCCTATCCGACGGCCCAGAATGTCGCTCGGACGACCGCACCCTCAGACGCCCCACCTCTGTCTGAAGAAGCCAGAAAAAATTTAGATTCAAAGTTTTAAGGCACCGCCCTCGGTGAGCCCCCCAGGCCCCAGGTCTCGGTCGGCATTCCTCTCACCCGTGAGCAAAACAAAGCCTCCAGCCTCGGAGCCGAAGCCACGAATTGTCCAGGGATTAGAGAGAAACCGCCGACCCACGGGGCCCGGTCAAAAGCAAATCGACACGCCTCCCATCTCTAACTCCTCCGGGCTGACAACCATCAAAGCCACCAGCCCGGAAGGAAGACAGAGGTCGGAAGAAACCCATCATTCCGAAGCTGCAGTCCCTCGGATCCGGACTTGGGTCATCACCTCTTCTACCATGATCTTCCCCGACCCTGACACCCACATCGGGACAGTCAAAATCGGGAGAAGACCACGGTGGAAGAACGACCACCCATCCTTCCGAAACAAACTCGTCCCTCGGATCCGGACTTGGGTCATCACCTCTTCTACCATGATCTCCCCCGACCCTGACACCCACATCGGGGCAGTCAGAGTTGGGAGAAGATCATGGTGGAAGAACGACCACCCGTCCTACCGAGGCACTCCGCCCCTCGGATCTGGACTTCGGTAGTCAACCCTTCTACCAATATCTCCCCTGACCCTGACACCTCCACCCGGGCCGTCAGAATCAGGAGAAGATTTTGGCGGAAGAACGACCACCCGTCCTTCTGAAGCAATTCGCCCCTCGGGTTCGGACTTCGGTCGTCACCACTTCTGCCCTGTTCTCCCCCGACCCTGGCACCCACTTCGGAGCCGTCGGGATCGGGAGAAGAACAAGGCAAAAGAGTAACCACCCCTCCGAACCTCGAGGATAAAATTTCTCGAGATGGGCGTTCGCCTTGACTCCGGTCGTCACCCCCTCTGCTATGATCTCCCCCGACCCTGACATCCGCTTTAGGGCCGTCAGAACCAGGAGAAGACCATAGCCGAAGAGCAACCACCCATGGCAGATACTTCTGAGGTCTAAGACTCAACATTGTTGCGAATGAAATGACAAGAGGAATGGGGTACATATAATCACCCTCCAAAAACTAGCCATTATGGCCCTCGGAAGTTGAAACGCCACGCATTAATTGGGGGGCGCCATGTCTTAATGACCATGGGAAGATGGAACGCCGCATGAATCCTGGAACGCCATTAATGCCCTCGAAGACTAAATCGTATCGAGATCCGTTCCCCCCTTCTACAGCCCGGAACGCTCTTCCATGCTCGGACTGCCGCACCCCCATGCCTCCGGTCGGGTGCCGAGCAAATACCTTTCCGAGCCTGCAAACGGAGAAAACTCACTTTCTCCTCAACTTTCGTGTAAGATCTCAATCAGACGGCTCAGATCTCGCCGAGGACACTAAACGACAAGATAGTGTTTTCTTGAGAAATGTGCCCGTCTCGAGATGCATGTCGTCATCCAACGGCTCAGATTGCGCCACGCCGCTCGATCTGCCGAAACCCCATGCCTTCGGTCGGCTTCCGAGCAAGTGCCTTTCCGAGCCTGCAAACGGAGAAAACTCACTTTCTCCTCAACCTTCGTGTAAGATCTCGATCAGACGGCTCAGATCTCGCCGAGGACACTAAACGACAAGATAGTGTTTTCTTGAGAAATGTGCCCGTCTCGAGATGGGTGTCGTCATTCGACAGCTCAGATTGCGCCACGTCGCTCGGATTGCCGAAACCCCATGCCTTCGGTCGGCTGCCGAGCAACTGCCTTTCCGAGCCTGCACCTACACCTGCTCCATGCAACCCGACGGCTCAAATGGCGCCACATCGCTCGAATCGCCGAACCCCCCTGCGTTCAGTCGGCTGCCGAGCAAGTGCCTTTCCGAGCCTGCAAACGGAGAAAAAAGCCACCGAGCAACTACGACCGTTGGATCTCTCAGAAATTCGTGCTTCTGATGATGAACGGTCCAGATCGCGCCACGCGCGCTAAAAGACAAGATAGTGTTTTCTTGGGAGATGCGGCATCATCCGACGGCTCAGATTGCGCCACGTCGCTCGGATCGCCGAACCCCTATGCCTCCGGTCGGCGGCCGAGCAAGTGCCATTCCGAGCTCGCAAATGGAGAAAAAGGCTGCCGAGCGATAACAACCGCCAGATCTCTCAGAAAATCGCGCTCGACGCTGATCAAAGGTCCAGATTGTGCCACGCCAATAATCGGTATTTAAAATTCGATTTTTATTTATTTTAATCGCTTTATTTATTTAAAAATTGCGAAAAATTGCTAAAAATTCGGAAAAATTAACTAAAAATTCCAGAGAATAATTAAAGATTCGGGGGGATAGTTTTGAGCCCCTGGACGAACAATTATTACCTCGAATGTACTGTTAAGCACCCCGAACGATTAGTTAACACATTGCAAAATTAAATAAATAATCTGAAAAAATAGATAAAAACCGTCAAATGTTCACCAAGGCTTCAGATTAGCTCACTGCTTCAAAAATCACCTCACTACCCCCTTCGAGGTTCGAAACTCTCCACTCGGACTCCGATACAACTCCACCAGCCACTAAAACAGTTAAACTACTCCTCAAAGGCTGATCACACTCAGTCTTTAGGAGTGGGGGGCTCGTGATGTGGCTAAAAATGGGGTTAAATCGAAACCGTCCAGATTGGGCACGAATCTTGAAGCTTAGGGGTAAAAAGGTAATTTCACATACAAATGGGTCCAAAACGGGTACTGGATCTCCTTCTCACAGATCCAATAACCCACAAACGGATCCACTCCAATTGGGTACGGGTCCCGACCTGAGGCGAACCCAAACCAACAAGAGACAAATCAGGGTCACTGATTTGGCCAAGTCAACTGGCCTGATTTGCTCTCACCGGGGATCAGGGATTATTTTCCTAAACAAACTGTGAGGATTTTACTCCTGACACTTACACAGGGAATTAGGCCCCTAATCACTCCCGTGGCGACTATAAATACCCCCCTCCTACCACTGTGGCTAGGTAATCACTCTTTTTCCACCTTAAAGCTCTTTCTTAATCACCACTGATTACTGACAAGAGCATCGGAGGGTGCGTCGCCGGAATCAACCCCGGTGTATCGCACTTTCTTGCAGGTAGCGGCGGGAAGAAGGCTTGGATTAGCTGTTCAGGTTTCCTACGAACTCACAAATCTCATCTGTTTACCCCCACACCAAATTCAACAGTAACAGAGCCTATCGAAGGCGATGACTTTGGTGAAGAAGAGGATGACCAGTATCTCCACTGTATTCGGTCTACCCAATCACCTCACTTGAATGTAGTCAGATGTGCTTTGTCCCAACCAAAAGAGGAAGATGATTGGAAGCGCACTGCTATATTCCACACATTTACGACTATAGTTGGCAAAAACTGCAAGGTGATTGTTGACAGTGGGAGCTGCATCAACGCTGTCTTTTCTGCGGTCTTAGCGAAGACTGGACTTAAGGCTGAACCCCATCCATGCCCATACAAAGTATCTTGGATTGATGCAATAGCACTCCAAGTAACACATCGATGCTTAGTCTCTGTGGACTTCAAAGCTTACAAAGAGGAAATTTGGTGTGATGTGCTTAAAATGGATGTGGGTCAAGTCATTTTAGGGAGACCTTGGTTATACGATCACGATGTGACCATATATGGTCGATCCAACCAATGTGTGTTCTAGCATGATGGACTAAAAATAAAACTCATACCCGTGAGACCACGAACTAGTCCGGCTGAAACAACACCGCCTCCCTCGAGAAAGGGCAAGGAAGTAACGTATATGGGTGAAAAGGAACTTACGAAATAAATTGACAAAGGGGCTACCATTTTTTTACTCACAACGAGAGAAGTCCCTAAAGATCCTAAGTCACTCATCCCGCCCCAAGTTACTCCTGTCCTACAGGAATTTGCAGACGTGTTTCCTGCTGACCTTCCCAACCAGTTGCCCCCATTGCGTGACATCCAACACGCTATTGATCTGGTTCCGGGAGCGAGTCTTCCTAACTTACCACATTATCGGATGAATCCGACAGAGCATGCTGAGCTGAAAAGGCAAATTGATGAGTTATTGGCAAAGGGCTTCATCAGAGAAAGTTTAAGTCCTTGTACTGTTCCTGCTCTATTGACGCCAAAGAAAGATGGAACCTGGCGTATGTGTGTGGACAGCCGTGCCATAAACAAGATCACGGTGAAATACCGTTTTCCCATTCCTCGTTTGGATGACATGTTGGACTTGATGTCTGGTGCCACAATCTTTTCCAAGATTGATCTTAAAAGTGGCTACCACCAAATACGTGTTCGTCCTGGTGATGAGTGGAAGACCGCCTTCAAGACGAAGGATGGCCTGTACGAATGGATGGTCATGCCATTTGGAATGACAAATGCCCCGAGCACGTTTATGAGAATCATGACGCAAGTACTCCGTCCCTTTATGGGCAAGTTCCTTGTGGTGTACTTTGATGATATTCTCATTTACAGCCGATCCGTTGGGCAACATCTTGACCATTTGAGACAGGTCTGCGGTGTTTTGAGGAAGGAACAGCTTTATGCTAATCCTACCAAATGTACCTTCCTCTTCGATCAGACTATCTTTCTGGGATTTATTGTGTCTGCCAGAGGAGTATCTGCTGACCCAGAAAAGATACGAGCTATTATAGAGTGGCCTGAGCCCCGCAATATTCGTGATGTGCGGAGTTTTCATGGCCTTGCCACCTTTTATCGTCGGTTTGTGCGAGGATT
Organism: Hemerocallis citrina; assembly: GCA_017893485.1. NCBI lineage: Eukaryota > Viridiplantae > Streptophyta > Magnoliopsida > Asparagales > Asphodelaceae > Hemerocallis > Hemerocallis citrina. The sequence goes on along the minus strand of CM030365.1, from coordinate 149,717,420 downwards.
TAGCACGGTCATGGCTCCGATAACCGACTGTTTGAAGAAAGGTGAGTTTGTCTAGTCGAAAGAAGCCACGAAAGCCTTCGAAGAAATCAAGGAGAGAATGACTCAGACACTTGTCATGAGGTTGCCTGACTTCACTAAAGTCTTCGAAGTAACATGTGATGCGTCTGGTATTGGTATAGGTGGAGTCCTCAGTCAAGAGAGTCATCCTGTTGCTTATTTCAGTGAAAAGCTGAACGAAGCAAGACAAAAATACTCCACCTATGACAAGGAGTTCTATGCGGTCATTCAGTCACTTCGCTATTGGCGACATTATCTCCTGCCGCAAGAATTCATTATCTTCTCAGACCATGAGGCCTTAAGATTCCTTAATTCTCAACAAAAGTTAAATCCGAGACATGCTAGATGGGTAGAGTTCTTACAGGAATATTCATATACCATTAGGCACACAAAAGGGATTGATAATAAGGCCGCGGATGCGCTAAGTCATTGTCACATGATCTTATCTGCATTGCGCACCGAAATTATTGGCTTTGAGAGATTGAGGGATGAGTATGTCTCCTGCCCAGATTTTCACGAGATCTACACTTCATTGAAGGAGGGCATAACTCGAGTGATAGATGATTATTTCTTGAAAGATGGTTATCTATTCTATCGCTCCAAACTGTGCATTCCTAGTAAATCTTTACGAGAGTATCTTGTTTGGGAATTGCACGCTGGTGGCCTTGCTGGACATTTTGGACAAAGCAAGACCATTGATGCTGTGGAACATAGGTTTTACTGGCCGAACCTAAAGAGATACGTTGTGAGACTTGTTAACAAATGTCACACCTATCAACTTGCCAAGCAACAAAAACAGAACACAGGCCTGTATACTCCATTACCTATTCCCAGCCGCCCTTGGGAAGACGTGAGTTTGGATTTCGTGTTAGGCTTACCGAAAATACAAAAGAAACACGATTCCATTCTCGTCGTCGTGGACCGTTTTTCTAAAATGGCCCACTTCCTCCCGTGCTCGAAAACTTTTGATGCATCCCGCGTGGCTCAGATCTTCTTTGATAATATTGTGAAGCTACATGGGTTGCCAAAAACCATTGTGTCTGATAGGAATGTGAAATTTACGAGTTATTTTTGGAAGATCCTATGGCACAAGTTAGGTACAAAATTAAAGTTTTCGTCTGCGTTCCACCCACAGACAGATGGACAGACTGAGGTTGTCAATCGGAGTCTTGGCAATCTCTTACGTACTCTTGTGGGGGAGAACTTGGGAACATGGGATTTAAAATTAACGGTTGCTGAATTTGCTTATAACACATCCAGGAATAGAACCACTGGCATGAGTCCACACGAAGTTGTATATGGTTATCGTCCTAGACAGCCTATAGATCTTGCCCCCATGTTAGAACATCACCGAGTCTCTGAGTCTGCATCTGCATTTACATCCCGCATTCATGACTTACATAGAGAAATTTCCAAGAAAATTAATGAAAATAATTTTAACTACAAGTTAAGAGCTGATATTAGAAGGAAATTTAAAACTTTTAATGTGGGTGACGAAGTGATGGTTCGGATTCGTCCGGAACGGTTCCCAGCGGGATCCGTTAAGAAATTGAATGCACGTGCTGCAGGTCCATTTAAAATTCTTCATAAAATCAATGATAATGCCTATGTTTTTGACCTCCCCGAAGGCTTTGGCATCAGTAAAACTTTCAATATTGAGGATCTAGTACCCTATGAAGGCCCAGAATTTAACCCTAGAAATCCTCTTATAGATGAGCCTACCCTGCAGCCTAATGGTGAGATTCCCCCATTACCCCCACTACCAGATAATACTTACCCATCGACAGAAGAGTTAGATAATATTTTAGATGATCAGATAATCTCTACCAGAGATGGTGGTATTCATAGATATTTGGTAAGTTGGAAAAACAAGCCGGAGTCGGAGAACACTTGGATAGATCGTGGAGAGCTCCAGCGCTTGGAACCAGACCTCTTGGAGCACTATGACAGGAGGACTGGTTTTGAATCGACTGGGCAGAGCCCTCTCCCACCCGGGGAGAATGATGAGGACATCGGTTCTAGACGATTTGGGCATTTCTATCAGCGCAGACGTCGTCTTCATCAGCTGTTTTATTCAGTTTAGGATTTTTATTTTATTACCATTTTTGTTTCTGGCAATTATAGCCATATGTAATCTTTTTGTATTTTTTTTTAGATTTTGAGAATATTTTGGAGATGTGTTTCAAGATGTATTTGAGCCTATTTAAAGGCCTTGAGATGAATGAGAAAGCATGCCATTACTGATTAAAAAAAATCTGTGTTGATTTTTGCTCTTCCTCCTTCTCTTTTGTGTGATACAACTGATAGCTAAAATTAGGGTTTGTGATAAGTCCTAATCAATTTTAGAATTAGTGATTAATTCTAAAATCTATCCCCAACTTAAAAATCCCTAATCCAAACCCTAATCCCCTACTTTCCCTACACCAGCCGCCACATACTCCATCTTCTTCTCTTCCTCTTCCCCACTCCCGACCAACAAAAAAATAAAGAAAAAAAAACCCACTCTTCGTCTCCCCCAAATTCTCCCGAACCCCAAACCCAACAGCTCCAAATCCCTCATCATCGACCTCGCCCCGTCAACCCCTTTCGACCCATCTCCCGACCTTCGAATCCACGCCCGTTTCCGATGCCCAAAACCCCTACCTCCGCTCTTGACCTCTTCCCGTCACCACCCCACCGCGACCCACTCCTTCACCCCCAAACTCCGTCGACCTGTCACCACCACTACAGCCTCCTCGTCCGCTACCTCTCTCCCTCACCCCGACTCCCTGACCCCAGCGTCAGCGCCTCGCCATCCCGACGCCGCCGCCCCGCTCGCTGTCTCCCCTCATCGCCGGCGACCAGATCTGCCACTACGTGGCTTCGTTGCTGACTTTGCTCACTGTGTTGCTGTCGCTGTCCAACTCTGAGATTGACATTGGCTTCTTCGCATTCGTTATACTCGTTCCCTTATTAAATATTTATGTTTTACTGCTCTATTATCTAGTATATTATCTAATTTGCCTGTCGACCACAAAATAACTGAGATTGAGTGATCCACATGCTAGAATAGAGTACGAATCGATATTGAACTTATTACTTGCTAATACATAGGAATTTAATTGTTGATCGTAAGATTGAATTATTGATTGGGATTATTAGCATAATTCAGTTCTTGAAAATCCATCCAACCAATTAATTGTTTAAAATTCCTGACTTTAATCCGCATAACGTGTTGGTAAAATTAACCCATTAAAATTCTTGGAAATTCTCTATTTTAGGGTTGGTTTTACATCACCTAACTTATTCCGTTAAGTTAGAATTATTGAATTACTTTTCTACCCTTACCCTTTTATATCTCAATCTCTTATTCTTTCTTCCTTTCTTCATTCCTTTTTTCTTATTTCATTTTTTCTCTATTCTTCCATTTCTTTATTCCTTTTTTCTTATTTCATTTTTTCTCTATTCTTCCATTTTTTAATTCCTTTTTTCTTCTTTCATTTTTCTCTATTTATAAAGGGCATAATGAGTGACCTCACTCTTGGGAAGCTCACGTTGGCCTGTTAAGGGAGTGTTTGGTTGGAGGGGAATGGAGGGGAGGGGAGGGGTTTTTTAAAACTTTTCATATTTGGTTCATTTTTTAGGAGGGGAGGGGAGGGAAATTGGGGGGGGGGGGTGCAACACCCCTCCTAAGCCAATTTTGGCTCCCCTCCAATATTGGGGGGATTTGGATGGGAGAGAAATTATATCTAATTTTTTAATGTGAATGGACTAAATTGCCCTTTTAGTTAGTTCTCTTTGATATTTTCCCTCTTCAATCTCCACATCATCTTCGTTGTTGTATATGTCAGATTTGAACAAACTGGAAGCATGTCTAGCAATGCTCTAAGTAGGGAAATGCTCGTATAAAATGTCTTGTGAAAATGATGTGGAGACTGAAATCCCTCTCCTGTAATTACATTAAAGTTCAATTGTAGTGTCTTTAATATTAGACTATAGCCTTCAGTTTTACATTCTATGGGTACTACTCTTAAAGCTTATGCAACAGAGGATCGTCTAAAGAATTAACTGTTCTTTTAGAGAATGAAGTACTTCTACTTGGTACTGGAGTAATCTGTCCTTAGTTGCATATAGTTTCTAACCTAATAGTTGATCGCTTTTCATATACTCATGTTGTACTTCTGCAACATCATGATTTTTGGCTTATGTAAAAATGCCCTTCTATTGATTACTTTACTGCACAAGCATGTTTCATAGAATCCATGTGCCTGTAACGGGAACTAGAATATCTAAATTTTGTTTTAATTATTGGGAGCTATATGTTACAAGACAATCTTACAATCAATGGTTAGTTTCTGCAAATTCGCTTTACCAAAGGAACATAATGAATGTAAATTACTTCAAAGTAGAGGCTTAGTGCACTAATGACATCAAAACCAGAATGTCACTGTCTACACAAGCTTGTCACATGAAGACACTGTTTACTTCAATGTCACTGTTTACTTCAAAGTAGATGATGTGGAGATTGAAGACACTACATATGTCTTGTGAAGGGTATAAAAGTAATTTTATTATAAAATCCATTCTCTCTCCTTGTGAACCAAACAAGAAGATAATTATTTACCCTTCCCTTCCCTCCTTTGAACCAAACAGAGTCTTCATTAAATCCCTCCCCTCCCTTTTCCTCCCCTCCCCTCCCCTCCATTAAAATCCCTCCCCTCCCCTCCCCTCCCTTCCTCTTAACCAACAGAGCCTAAAGCATTTCATAATTTGATATTTTTTTCCTTCCATTTCATTTTAATTATGAGGTATCCATGTGTGTGTGTGGAAACTTGAGCAATATATATATATTTAATGGGAGGATGAAAGATGAAATATGTACTAAATTATCTTCAAAATGTATATTTTATTTTAACCGTCAAAATATTAATGTTTTCTAATGATGATTATAGATTAAATAGGATTTGCATTATCAAGTGGGTCCTACTACAAGTCGGATATTGAAATTAGATTCTCTCTCATATTCTAGATCCTTATAATTCTTTTACATATTTGTATAGATGTATCACTTTTATATCATATTTTTATGAATGACAAACATTTTTCTTAATTTCATTTTCCCTGGACTTGAAGGTGCGGGTACTAGAAAAGTTGCACTTTACGAAGTATACTAGAGTTCTTTGAGAAGTTGCAAAAAATAGTTGGAATTTCGCTGCCGACAGAAGAAATCGTTGTTAATAGAAAAAATGAATGAAGAAAAAAAAACAATGAAAGGGAAGAATAGAGAAAAAATGAAAGACGAAAAAAGGAATGAAGAAAGGAAGAAAGAAGAAGAGATTGAGATATAAAATGATAAGGGTAGAAAGGTAATTCAATAATTCTAACTAAACGGAATAAGTTAAGTTAACGGAGTAATGGGTTTAGTGTATTTTTTTAAATGTTATATGGGCATATTGTACTTAGGCCAAATGTTGGGGGGGTACTTTGATTTTTGTCCTTTAAAATACGCACTTACAGGGGTTGACTTGATGTTGAATGATTTCAACTTTCTAGCTATAAAAATAACAATGTAGTGATAAGACCCAATTATAATAGCAGCAACTAAGTTTAATGTAAGTTTTAGAATGGGCCACTGGTAAACTTTTTTACTGGTGAGCAAAAGATCAAAAGTTCAAATATTACTTGTACCAAACAAATTTTCAAATACTATATATTAGGGGCATAGTCACAATAATGGGGGGAAATTCACGAAATTACATTGACCGTGAGTGTGAACTAGTGAGCCAAATTTTTGGTGGACTATAACTAGTATTTAGCACGTGCGATGCACGCTTTGATAAATATATAGTTTTTAAAGTAATATAATATAGCACGTGTGAGGCATGTGTAAATAAATAAATATTTTATAAAGTAATATTAGAAAAAGTTTAATGGACGAATTGAAGTTGTATATGCGATGCACGTAAGTTGATAAATTTAACGTGCATAATTAAAAAATTAGAGTTGCATGTGCGATGCACATAAAATATAAATTGATATTAAGGCTTCCTCCTGTTATAATATTATTAGAGATAAAGTACAATCATGTGCTTACCCATATCTTGATACAAAGTTAGTTTATATTACACCACTTCCACATAGTTTCATAGAAATTAGGAACGTACCCCTATTACATTTTTCCTCAAATACCCTGTTTTACATACATCTCTACTATTATAATGGGAGAAGGGGTTAGTGTCATTTGTCATTTTTCGTCCTTTAGTGTCATTTTGTCAACACGTGCAGCGCACGTGTTGGCTTTTTTTTTTCCTTTCATTCCCCTCCACGTGCATCGCACGTGCATTATAGTTTTTTTTTGGGGTCCTTTTCATTCTCCTCCACGTGCATCGCACGTGTTGGTATTTTTTTTCCCTTTTCATTCCACTCCACGTGCATCGCACGTGCATTATAGTTTTTTTCTTTCTTTTCATTCCTCTCCACTTGCATCGCACGTGCATGATACTAGTAGATAATAAGGAGTTGAGGACATGTACATCCATTTTTTCTTTTAAATAGATAGGACAATTCTATACATAAATCTATATCGATATAAATATATATAATACATACATATATAAACATTTTAAAAATTATATATAATATTTTTTAAAAATCCCAAATTTTTAATGAACATTTGTCAAATTTACCTGTTTTTCCCCCGAATCCCAAATATTTAACTGAACCGAATTATCCCATATTGATATAAATATATATAACACATATATATAATAAATCACAACACAATTTGAAAAAAAAAAGCTATCAAGTGACTCCCCTTAAATTGAAACAAAATCAATGGCTAAGATTCACCATCTCCAAAGACATTTTTGTTGGGATTGGGGGGTCAACGAACGCCCGTTATCGCTGCGGAACTAAATAGAGCAATGAGGAAGTCGAAGTAGATGAAACAAATCAATTGAGCAAGCAAGCAGATCCACAAATCCAACACAAACACAACGAGAATTTATCCTGGTTAGCTTTCGCTTAATTCGGAAAAAAATATAGGGAGATCTGATATTTAACTAGAAGAGATTACAAGGAGTTACCGATTCACTCAATACAATAAATTTAACTCACTCACCAAGAACTATCTCTCTCAAGCCTCTCTTCGCAATGGAGAAAATATTAATGAAGTACTCTACTCTCATATTGGAAGAGTTTACAATATATCTAGAAGAATAGAGAGAACTCTAGGTTTAATCTTGATTCTCAGTCGTCCGATATAACCTGTAGGAGATGTAACTGAATAGGAGCCATACGATCTAACTTGGAGTTGAAGATTGGGCTGAAACGACCTAACAAATTGAGGTCTAAAACGAACACAACGTCGTGGTCGGTCGACCATCCAACAAGACCGGTCGACCGTCCTCCTCTCAGCCAAACCCTATGCAACTGTTGTCGGGTGTGCGGTCGGGAGTGCGGTCGGGGGGTGCGGTCGGTCGTAACTTTGGATAGTCGACCGCAACTCTGCCTATACTATTGCTGCTCTATGTTCTTCTACTCTCCTAGACACTTCGACCTCCGTGCTTCATCTTACATTCTTCTAATCTGAACCATGAGTATTCAAGACACATGCGTAATAAACTCCACCTTGGATTGCATACAAGTGCTATCACATGATGTAATTATTCATCTCCAAACTCTAATGAACTCCACTTGCAAAAACACTTAGTACAATAGCTTTTTATTCTAGTTGAACAAATCTCTACCCAATCTCACCAATAGTATACCCCTTCAAGGGCACACCTCCGTAGGCGTAATCACAGAGTTGCCAACCTCCGTACGAACTCCACCTACATCAAGGCACTTGTAATACCCCGCAAAGTAGTATATAGCTATTTTGCATCATAATCCGTGCACAGCTGGAAATTGCACATGAGTATGTATTTTTCTAATGATGATTAGTTTCAATTGAGAAATTTTAGATCTATTAGTTATTCTGAACTCGATAAGGTATATTCAGGATATCTTCTCAATTAAACTATGTGTGTTGTCCCGATTATTTTGACAAGACAATCTTCGGGAAAAATAATAATTTTTATAAAATATATTTTTGTAATTTACAAATGAATGTCCTATTTATAAGTGTGTGTGTGTCTATATATATATATATATATATATATATACACACACACACACTAGGTTTGTCCGTTTACACGTGCCTACGGCACGTCTTCGGAACGGTGCACCTTATTTGATCATATAAAATAGTTTTGGAGATCCAGCAAATTAATTAAAGTAGCAAACATATTATATGAGAAACTTTTGGGAGTCCAGAAAAAAAACATATTATATAATTTTTTGATTTTTTTTGAATTATTTTTAAAGTTTTTTTATAATTTTTAATTTTTTTAGTTTTTTAATTTTTAATTTTTAAAAAAATTTTACAGTTTTTATTTTCTTAATTTTTTGAATAGAAGAGGGAGGAAAAGAGAGAAAGAGGAAAAAAAAAAATAAATAAATATAGGAGTTGTTTTGGGTGGGGGATTTGAATTTGAGTTTTGGGGGGAAAAATATGTTTTGTGAGGTTAGATATAGGCCTTTGATTTTTGGGATGATTGAAGGAGAGCCACTTGATAGCTTTCTTTGTGTTTTATTATATATATATATATATATATATATATATATATATATATATATATATATATGATTGGATCGTATTAGATTGTATACGATATATGATCTATAATTGCTTTGTATATGAATATTTCCGTATATATACTACAATCTAAATATTTGAATGTATTTTGCTATTACCTATAGTGATTTGAAATATAATAAACCATACATTGTTTGACCTAGTGTTAGGGTTGCTAAACCTAAGGTAAGGAAAAACTAACCTAGGGTTACTAACCCTACTTTAGGATGAGTGTCTCATCTTGATTGATGAAGATCCAATGGCCACAAATGTGCCATGAAGAGGTCTTCATGAAAGAATGAGAACACTCAAGAAGCTCCTAGATTTTTGTGTGTTGGCATTCATCTCAACCATTCATTTCTTTACCCACCCTACCCTCCATCCCCACCCTCCACCTCATCACCTCACCCCCACCCCCACCTACTCCAGTTCCGGCCATTTAACCCCCCCTTCTCTCCATTTCATTTTTTCAAGTTTCATTCATTTCCTTCTTCTAACCTTCTTCATTTTTTTTCTTGTTCAAAAAAAAAAAAAAGTAAGTGAGAAATAATAAGAGAATTAGAAAATGAGAAACAGAGAGCTTCATTTGTTTGCTTAGGAGTTAAGGAGGAGGAGCCAACAAGACTTGTGCATCAACTTCAAAGGTGGGTGTTCTTCAACTTTTGTATGTTATACTTAGAAATTTGTAACTTGCAAATGGTTTGGAATTTGCTTATAAAATTTTTGTGGCATGTTCTAGGATGAGTTTATAGTATCCTCTATTGTTTTTCATATTTTTTTGGGTTTGTTTAGTAGCCCAAACAACCACTTTAATTTCGGACAGCAAGCAAGGCTGAAAACTGTTGTTGAGTAGAAACTTGGTGTTTCTTTCAAAAATCATAACTCAGTGATGGTAAGGTATTTTAAGCTCAAATTTTTGCTGGATGCTCTTGTATGTGTCTAGGACTATATTTTCAAATTTCATAATTTTCTGAGATCGTTTGATACCTCAAAGAATTTGTAGATTGCAAATGGTCTGGAAAACAAAAGCTGAATCTGCCTGTGTTGAGGTTGAAGTTCATCAATTCATATCTATTTCTGTGTGCATTATATTATCATGAAACTTTTTCTGTAGGTTTTAGTATGAGTCTACATCATGATCCTAAAATTTTAGAATTTTAGATAGCATTTGATGAAGTTTCAAAAATAAATTGTATATGGAGGTAGAGACCCCATCTGAAAAGCAGTAGAATTTTTATGCTATGCTTGAAGAGTCATAACTTCCTGTATATTATGAATCTAAATGAAATTTTGGACACAATGGAGTGGTATATGTTTAGTTTCAGAATTTCAAATTTTATGAGCTTTGGACTTAGGATTGATTTGTTATTGAATTTTAAAGTAGACCAGGTTTAGGTTAGCTCAGGTTAGCTCAGGTTAACTAGTCTGTGAATATGTGTAAATATGAAATTATGTGTTAAGAATTTGCAAGAATGATTAACTAGAGATTTCTAGTTGAAAGTAATAACTTTCCAAAACATCTAAAATCACGTAATTCAAGTTTATGGTTTGAAAGTTATGATTTTCCTAAGATTGTGGCAGATCCAGTCTTAGTCGAGAACCTGCTTGTTAAATGAATCAAGTTTTCCCTGTATGTGCACCTGATAGAGATTAAAGTTTTAGAAGACTTTAATTGATGAATCTGTGGATGTATTCAACTAGGGAGTTGTAGTAGACACTCCCATCTTTTCATAGAATCCGGAATCAAGTAATTCCGACAAGTAAGCAAGTTTTTATGTTGATGGCAAGATGCAGCAAGTGTATGAAGAAATACACAGCTGAGAATATATAGGAATGGTATAGCCTCTAGATGGCTAAATTTGAGGAAATGGTTAACTAGAGACTTGTTGTATAGGGTCTTAGCTTTCCAGAATAGATAATATCAAGCAATTCCGATTTGTATTTTGAAAGTTATGGATGTTAAAAGTTCAGCAACCTGCTATCTTGGTTGATTTCAAGCACGTGTTAAATCAGGGAACTAGAGTTCTACAAGGAAATTGAGGGAGTTGTCAACTAGGAAATTGCAGTAGAGTTTCCTAACCTTCTAGAAAACCTAAATTTATTGGATTCCGATGAGCGTAGCTTGAATCGAAGCAACTGCTATTTCTTAAATTGCTGAATATTGGAAGATTGATATGGAATTTCTGCATACCGCAGTCTGGATATTGCGAGCAAATTGAGTTTTTAGATGTTCTAAGCACTTCATTGGAACTTATACAAGATTCTTGTGCTTAGTTTTCATGGTGGACACGTGAGTAAGTTAGAAGAGTAGCTATGGTCGGTTTATTGTAATTGTGGTGACGTAGCTAGTATAGTTTGGGGCTAGTATAGGGTTGTTGATACCCTAGGACAATTAACCTAATTGGCAAGTATTGTGATTGATTTATTTCCACCTTAAGAGTTAGTGGATTTCCTGTGCGCCGCCGGATCGTTTACCGAGAAAAGACTGACCGCGGGCCGGGATACTGGATGAGATTCGAGACGGAGGTGGTGGCGACCGATGGAGATCGGATCGCCGGTGTTTGGGGTTGATAAGCTAGGAGTTCTACCTTGTCTAGCATGTGTTGATGCCTAAGTCTGTCAATGGTCGGATGTTGGTGGTTGTGTATGTTACCTTCATTCACAAATTTTTATGCATCTTTTGGGCGCCGATGGACTACTCGCTTAGAGTCAAGGGCCAGAAATTTGGTCGAAGACCTGTGAGGTATTGGAAATTGGTGAATGTTGATTCACTATAATTAATTTCTATTTTTGACAGACCAGTCAGGCTCAACATTTGTTTGATAAGGCACCATGCATGATTTGAGTGATAAACGTATTTTCAGTAACTGTATTTAATTACGTTTTATTTACCGTTTGCTTGAAGACCGAATTGGTGTTAGGGGTGATTCCCTATAATCCAACTCATTCTAACAGCCAACACTAGGCGGTGTTAATCAGGATTGTCTCTTCATGTCGAAGGGATACGGGCTGTGTCTTTTCAATGGTTAAGAACACGGGAGCCATATCTCGCTCTGTTAATTCCTGAGGTACCTGGATAAGAACATGATGTTTCCTTGTTCTATGTTGGTGGACACGAACGGACCATGGTGGATCTTCAGCGCAATGGGTATGCTGCCGTATATCTGTAAGTTCGTCATGGCTTTTGAGAGAGGTCCGATGCAACGATTATTAGTGACAAACGGGGTAGCTCCCCAAATTTTATAACCTCCTTAACCATCTTGTAATTATCAAGAACAGAAAGTGTACAATAGTAGAAGGTATTGCATGGCGAGGATTCGAAACCCTGAAACTGGAGGAAACGACTTGATCTGGAACGTATGTAGTATGTAATGCATGCATATCTAGAGTCTTGCTGACATTAGACTAAGTGCATCTGTTTTCTGTGCATTGTGTACTATGCATTAGACTTCAGGTCATGGCATACACTGACACAAGAAAATTAGGATGCACGTTTTCGTTTTCATTAAAAACTGATTATGATTGCTAGTTGGAGATCGCTGTTTCTTATCAGCATTGCGTTAGTATATGTACTGACATGCCCACTCAATTAGGTACTGGATACCGGGTCGCGAGTGCAGAATAACTCACGACAAGCAGGGCATCTAAGTGGAGTGGCAGTGTACATGCCTACCATTCAAGCAGATGTCAGAATATCAGAGTAGTGCAGCGGAGGATTCGAGCTACAGGGCGCATCTTAGGGAAGCAGCATAACCGCTCGGTGGAGCTTCCGGTAGAGAGCTGTTGGTTACCGATCTGGGTGGCAGACAGTAATCGTTACATTGTAGTATTTGTAATAAGTCTATGTAATTTGTATTCCTTATTCAAGAACAGGTGATGATTGTAATTGGTGATGTAAAAATTTTATTTGGAAATAAAAAGTTTTTAAATTTCCGTGTTATTTACTGTGTTAAGATGCATTCGAAGGCAAAGATTCTGGTTGTATCACGGATGTCCGGCAACGGAGACCCAAGACGTTACAACACTCTCCACCTCCCGACGATATTCGAACATCGTATTCTTGCTTCAATGATGCTAGTTACGGCAAACTAGATGAGCTTGTGGGAATAACGGGAAAAAGAGCAACACTTGCGCAAGTATTTCGGATTTCCCAAAGCTTGTAGAGATTGTTTGGCTTGGTCCAACCACTCTCATACCTCTAATCACCTTACGACGACCCTGAAAATAGATATAACTCCAACTCGAGCTGTGTACCTACAACCCCGTGCATCAAGAGTTCCCAAGGAAATCATATTCCGTTTCAGCAGAGAAATATGCAAAACATCCCTTAAAGTGAATATGTTTAGACTAGTCATCTTCAACTCAACTGTCCCCTCACCTACTACTTCACAAATCTCTCCAGTCTCCGTTCTCACACAACGCCCTGTAGTAGACTTATAAGTAGAAAACAACTATCTCTCGGAGCAAATATGAGAAGAACTCCCTGAGTCAAGAAACCAACTAGAATAAACTTCTAAAGAATTTGAAACAAGAAGTCACAAATCACCTGAATCAAAGGAACTAACCACATTAGCGGCTGAATTCCCATTCATGGCGCTCTCCTGATTCTGCAATTTCTAACAATCTTTCTTGATATGCCATGGCCTCTTACAATATCCGCAATGGATCGAATCCTTTTGCATAGCACTTTGTCTTCCCTATGAAGGACCTTCCACTGCTAGATAACTTGAAGAAGACGATGATTTATGGGTCTCCTTCCTAAGTTGATTTTCCTTCAATGCTTTGATTACATTATCTATCGAAATACTTTCCTTAGCAGATCTATCGTGTAGCATGGTAGTGATCAAAAGCTCATACGAATCCGGCGGTGAATATATCAGGTTGAAAACTTTATCTTCCTCACACACATCTGCGTTTATCGCCTTAAGTTCAGATAGAACCTTATTGAACTTTGTGATGTGGTCTTGGAGATCGGTACCTTCCTTCATTGACAAACAGAATAATTTTTTCTTCCAATGCATCCGATCTAATAATGATAAACCAGAGTAGTCAGCTATGTGTTTTTCCCACAAACTCGCCGCATCAGTATCTTAAAAAATATGTACTTGACCTCGTCCATCAATGATAGTCGAATCATACTTATGACTCTTTTACGAATATCTTCCCAAACATCATCCTTCATATTAGTTGGATTTTTTCCCTTCTTAACATCTAACTGCAAACGTTCTTGAACAAGGACATTATACATGTCAACCTTCCAAAGATTGAAATAGATCTTTCCATCGAATTGCTTGATCTTCAAAAGACTATGACTAGTCATCTTAACCAAGGAACTCGGTAACCTGAAACTCCGATACCAGTTGTTGGGATTGGGGCATCAACGAACACCAGTTGTCGTAGCGGAACTAAATAGAGCAATGAGAAAGTCGAAGTAGACGAGACAAATCAATTGAGCAAGCAAGTAGATCCACCAATCCATCATAAACACAATGAGGATTTATTACGGTTAGCTTTCGCTTAATCCGGGGGAAAGATAGGAAAATTTGATATTCAACTAGAAGAGATTACAAGAAGTTACTGATTCACTCAATATAAGGAATTAAACTCACTAATCAAGAACTATCTCACTCAAGCCTCTCTTTGTAATGGAGAAAATATCAATGAAGTACTCTACTCTCATATCGGAGGAGCTTTCAATATATATATAGAAGAATAGATAGAATCCTAAGTTTAATTTTGATTCTCAGTTGTCTGATACAACTTGTAGGAGAAGTAACTGAATAGGAGCCGTACGATCCAACTTGAAGTTGAAGAGTGGACTGAAACGACCTAACAAAATGAGGCTCAAAATTAACACAGCACTGCGGTCGGTCGACCGTCCAACAAGACTGGTCGATCGTCCTCCTCTCGACCAAACCTTGTGCAACTGCGTTCGGGTGTTCAGTCGGGGGGTACAGTCGACCGCAATTTTGGATAGTCAACCGTAACTCTGCCTGCACTATTGCTGCTCTATTTTCTTCTACTCTTTTCGATGCTTTAACCTCCGTGCTTCATCTTACCTTCTTCTAATCTAAACCACGAGTATTCAAGACACATTCCTAACAATTCCCCCCCCCCCCTAAAAGTTTCCCGCCAAAACAAAAAAAAAACTCCTCACTTTATTATTGTCTTTCCTCTATTCATTTTTTCAGATTTTTATGCTTCTTGTGATTAATTTTTTGGGTTAAATAAACCCTCTTGATCTAGTATGATTAGACTTCCGTGTGTGTGTGTGTGTGTGTGTGTGTGTGTGTGTGTGTGTAAAGCGAGAGAGAGAGAGAGAGAGAGAGAGAGAGAGAGAGAGAGAGATCTTCGGTTGCTCACTACTTTGTTGAGTACTCCATGAGCACTCACAAAATAGAGTACCTATGACAAATCTGAACCACTCATATTGTTCTATATGCCTACGATAGCCTAACAATACAAAATTAATTAATTTGAAATTCATTTGTCCATGATTGGGGCATCAACAAACACCAGTTATTGTAGAGGAACTAAATAGAGCAATTAGGAAGTCGAAGTAGACGAGACAAATCAATTAAGCAAGCAAGTAAATCCACCAATCCAACACAAACACAACGAGGATCTATTCCGATTAGCTTTCGCTTAATCTGGGGAAATATAGGGAGATCTGATATTCAACTAGAAGAGATTACAAGGAGTTATTGATTCACTTAATACAAAGAATTAAACTCACTCACCAAGAACTATCTCACTCAAGCCTCTCTTTGCAATAGAGAAAATATCAATGGAGTACTCTACTTTCATATCGGAGGAGCTTACAATATATATATATATATATATATATATATAGAAGAACAAATAGATTCCTAAGTTTATTCTTGATTCTCAGTTGTCCGATGTAACATGTAAGAGAAGGAACTGAATAAGAGCCGTATGATCTAACTTGGAGTTGAAGATTGGGCTAAAATGACCTAACAAAACGAGGCCTAAAACGAACATAGCATCGCAGTCGGTCGACCATCCAACAAGACTGGTTGACCATCCTTCTCTCGGCTAAACCCTGTGCAATTGCGGTTGGGTGTTCGGTCGGGGGGTACGGTCGACCGCAACTTTGGATAGTCGACCGCAACTCTGCCTGCACTATTGCTGCTCTGTTTTCTTCTACACTTTTCGATGCTTCGACCTCCGTGCTTCATCTTACATTCTTCTAATCTAAACCACGAGTATTCAAGACACATTCCTAACAATTCCCCCTTAAAAGTTTTCCCTTCAAAACAAAAATAACTCCCGACTTTATTACTATCTATCTTTCCTCTATTCAACTTTTCAGATTTCTCTCTCTCTCTCTATGCCTAGAAATTACCCAGGTATGTAAATTTGTGAAATTTTTTAGATTTTTATGCTTCTTGTGATTAATTTTTTGGGTTAAATAAACCCTCTTGATCTAATATGATTAGATTTCCATGTGTGTGTGTGTGTGTGTGTGTGTGTGTGTGTGTGTGTGTGTGTGTGTGTGTGTGTGTGTGTGTGTGTGTGTGTGTATATATATATATATATATATATATATATATATATATATATATATATATATATATATATATATATATAGAGAGAGAGAGAGAGAGAGAGAGAGAGAGAGAGAGAGATCTTCGGTTGCTCACTACTTTGGTGAGAACTCACGAAATATAGCACCTATGACAAATCCGAACCGCTCATATTGTTCTGTATGCCTAAGATAGTCTAACAATAAAATATCAATTAATTTGAAATTCATTTGTCCATGATAAACATCATCACAAAAATGTATGGCTGAAAATTCTAACAGCGTGATGGATGAGCAAATGAATTTCAAATTACTTGATTTTTTTATTTTTAGTCTATCTTAGGAATATAGAACAATATGAGAGGTTCGGATTTTTCATAGGGTCTTTATTTTATGAGTGCTTGTGGAGTGCCCACCAAAAGTAGTGAGTGACCAAAGTGGACTCTCTCTCTCTCTCTCTCTCTCTCTCTGTGTGTGTGTGTGTGTGTATATATATATATATATATATATATATATATATATATATATAGGGGAGTGATCATGTGAGAACTAGTTCTCATGATCAGCTTTGTGTGAACTTTTCACATAGTCATCACGTAGATGATCCGAACCGTTCACATTATTTCCATCTATTCTCAGACGCAATAAGATCTAGCGTGCGCTGAATTTTTTTCCCTTTTAAAATTAAATTTATTACAGAAGCAATATGTTCTTGCATCCCTTTTTTTATGTCGAAAATTTTGAAAATTTTGAACGGGGTGCAAGATTATATTCATTCCCTCATTTTTTTTAATGTGGGATTTTCTAGTAGAAACGACTGCAGCGTAAACTCAAATTTCCTATTTCTATACCCCAAATATAGGAATTTTGAGTCTCAACAACTACAGATGCTCTTACAAGAGTTATATTCCCCTTGAAAGAGTGTATGACAGGTGTAAACACTACAAACCGCAACGTGTATCCCGGCGTTTATAAGAAATGCCGGGATATAGTAGTTCTATTTTCAACCTACTCTATCCCGACGTTTTTTTACCGGCGTTTATAACAAATGCCGGAATATGGGTAGTCTGTACCGGCGTTTTTATGAAAAAACACCGGGATAGGAACCCAAAAGAAAATCGCTAAAATTTTCCCAAAATATTTCATTTCCCTCTCTCCTCACCCCCCAAGTATTTCCATCCTCCCTCTAAAACTTTTCTCTCCCTCTCTCACCAAACCGATCTCCAAATCCCTTCCCCGCCGCCATCGTCGTCCCCTCAGCCATATGTCAAACCCTAGCTTTTACATATTTCTCATCCAAATACAAAATTCCAATCCTCCCACAAACCCTAATCCAAAACCCCAATGCCCACAATTTCTGTCCCAAATCCTTGTCAATCCCCGCTGTCAATCTCCGCTATGTGCCCCATCGTCGACCTTTTCTCTGCACAGGTTACCTCGTCCTACGGTACCGCCTCTCCCTGAGAAGCTGACTCCCCCTGTGCCGCCGCCTCCCCTTCTCCTTCTCCCTCATCGCCTACCAGGTATTGTTCCTCTCTCATAATAATCTACCTATTTATGAAGAATAATCTTCATAATAATCATCCTATTTGGGTGTTTTGGGTTGAATCTGAATGTTCTTTTAAAAATTTAACTGCCATGAGCACAATGTTTTATATGTTATTTAGCTCAATTCATGATGCATTTAAATTTTGCACTTTGTGCAAGTGCTGTAGATTAAATATAAGTTGAAGTAATTGATGTGCCGTTACCGTTGCCGTGTACTGTGTATTTCTTCATGTAAGTAGATGTATAAATCATAACTTTCATTATGCAGTTGTCTAAAAAATATCATGTGTTTTGCTGATTGAGTTGCTGCAAAATATACAGTTGTACATGAAGTTATTAGTGTTTCTATGAGGAAATATTACTCAACAAAATGGGTTATAATACTTTATCTTCTTAAATGACAGTTCACCAATGCTCTGAAAGAAATGACATGAAATGTATCTAGTCATCTATTCATAAATAAGTGAATGCTTTAGGGTTGCAATGTTTTGGTTTTGCAAGTATTCTAGAACAGATAGAGATCAAGCCTAAGGAGAATAAAATGACTTGTGCACAACCTAGTCAACCTAGTCGACTTGTGCACAGGTGTCTGGGCATAAGGGTTGATGCAATTTGTTTTTGGGGTGTGGCTGCAATAGGTATGAGTTCTTGTAATTTGTATAGTGGAAGTTATGGTACTGGATCTGGTCTGACCCTCGGCTGGCGGATCAGCTCGGGAGTAGTAGGAGTGAGGTAGGGACCAGGTGCTCAGCGCAAATCTGTGGGCTCGGCTCGGTCCTGGGTACCTGCACACTATGTAGAAACACCGGGAGAAGTTCCGGCGACAGGCCCTCTGATGATCTAGTCAGTCACTGGAAAAGCAACAGTAGCTAGGGTTCAGGGGGAGAATGTTTGATTACCTTTACAGTGAGGAGGGGGTCTGGTATTTATAGGTAGAGAAAACGGGTCTGAGACCCTGCTGGGCCGGGTCGGACCCATTTGCTTGTGGGCCTGACGTGGCAGAAGCCCATCTGGCTCTGGGTTGATCTGATGATCACGAAAGAGTAGTTTCTAAGGGGATCTGGTGGCCTAGGAGGGGCCACGTTATCTCACCCATATCAGGAGCCCCCACTCCTGGAGGGCTATCCAGCCGTGTAGGAGTGATTTGCCTCTGTAGGAAGGGTAGAGCGGTGTGTACGACGAAAAATGTGGTTCTTATCTTCCTGGAGAAGCCAACGGGATAGGATGAATGGGATCCCCTTTTGAAGATATGAGGGGCATTGAGATCCAAAAATAGGGGGTCGTGAGCCGAGCGTCGAGCGTCGAGTGACGAGCTCCAAGCGCCGAGCCTTCACGAGCCCGGGTGACGAGGCTTACCGTCGGATGTCGAGCGCAACAGCTCATCTGAGGGAGCCAAGCGTGGCTCGAAATTACCACCGACCGCCGAGCCCTAGAGCTTGTTGGAGAAGCTATGAGGTGGCTCGAGGTCACTACCGAGCGCTTAGCCTCCATGCTTTGTTGGAAAGGCTATGGGGGGCGTTGAGAGCCAAAAATAAGGGGTCGTGAGCCGAGCGCCGAGCATTGAGGGCCGAGCCTTCATGAGCTTGGGTGACGAGGCTTGCATGGCTCAAGGTCACGACCGAGCTCCGACCCTCAAAGCTTGTTGGAAAATCTTTGGTATGGCTCGAGGTCACAACCAAGCTCTGAGCCCCAAAACTTATTGGAAAAGCTTTGCTATGGCTCGAGGTTACAACTGAGCTCCGAGCCCCAGAGCTTGTTGGGAAAGCTATGGGGTGGCTCAAGGTCACTGCCAAGCACCGAGCCCCTATGCTTGTTGGAAAAGCTATGGAGAAGCTCGGAATTGCTACCGACCGCCGAGCCCCAGAGTTTGTTGGGAAAGCTTTGGGATGGCTCGTGGTTACTACTGAGCGCCAAGCCCCTATGCTTGCTGAAAAAGCTATGGGTAGGCTCGGAATTGTTACCAACCGTCGAGCCCCCATACTTGTTGGAAAATCTAAGATGTAGCTCGAGGTTACAACTGAGCTCTGAGCTCCAAGACTTATTGGAAAAGCTTTGGTGTGGCTCGAGGTTACAACCGAGCTTCGAGCCCCTAGACTTGTTGGAAAAGATTTGGTATGGCTCGAGGTTACAACCAAGCTCCGAGTACCAAGACTTGTTGAAAAACCTTTGGTGTGGCTCATGGTTACAACCAAGCTCCGAGCCACAAGACTTGTTGGAAAAGCTTTGGTATGGCTCGAGGTTACAACCAAGAGCTGAGCCCTAAGACTTGTTGGAAAAGCTTTGGTATTGCTCGAGGTCACAACCGAGCTCCAAGCCCCAAGACTTGTTTGGAAAAGCTTTGGTGTGGCTCGGAATTGTTACCGACAGTCGAGCCCCTATACTTGTTGGAAAAGCTAGGGTGTGGCTCAAGGTTACAACCGAGCTTTGAGACCCAAGACTTGTTGGAAAATCTTTAGTATGGCTCGAGGTTACAACTGAGCTCCGAGCCTCAAAACTTGTTGGAAAAGGTTTGGTATGGCTAGAGGTTACAATCGTGCTCCGAGCCCCAAGACTTGTTGGAAAGGCTTTAGTGTGGCTCAAGGTTAAAACTGAGCTCCGAGCCCCAAGACTTGTTGGAAAAGCTTTAGTGTGGCTCGAGGTTACAACCGAACTCCCCAAGACTTGTTGGAAAAGTTTTGGTATGGCTCGAGGTTACAACCGAGCGCCGAGCCCCAAGACTTGTTGGAAAAGCTTTGGTATTGCTCGAGGTCACAACCGAGCTTCGAGCCCCAAGACTTGTTTGGAAAAGCTTTGGTGTGGCTCGAAATTGTTACCGACCATCGAGCCCCATACTTGTTGAAAAAGCTAGGGTGTGGCTCGAGGTTACAACCGAGCTCCGAGCTCCGAGCTCCAAGACTTGTTGGAAAAGCTTCGGTGTGGCTCGAGGTTACAACCGAGCTCCGAATCCCAAGACTTGTTGGAAAGGCTTTGGTATGGCTCGGATTCCCTACCGAGCGACGAGCTCCAAAACTTGTTGGAAAAGCTAGGGTGTGGCTCGAGGTTACAACCGAGGTCCGAGCCCCAAGACTTGTTGGAAAAGCTTTGGTGTGGCTTGAGGTTACAACCGAGCTCCGAGCCCCAAGACTTGTTGGAAAAATTTTGGTATGGCTCGAGGTTACAACCCAGCTCCGAGCCCCAAGACTTGTTAAAAAAGCTTTGGTGTGGCTCGAGGTTACAACCGAACTCCAAGTCCCAAGACTTGCTGGAAAAGCTTTGGTATGGCTCAAGGTTTACAACCGAGCGCCGAGTCCCAAGACTTGTTGGAAAAGCTTTGGTATGGATTGAGGTTACAACCGAGCTCCGAGCCCCAAAACTTATTGAAAAAGCTTTGGTATGGCTCGAGTTTACAACCGAGCTCCGAACACCCAAACTTGTTGGAAAAACTTTGATGTGGCTCGGATTCCCTACAGAGCGAAGAGCTCCAAAACTTGTTGGAAAATCTAGGGTATGGCTTGAGGTTACAACCGAGCTCCGATCCCCAACACTTGTTGGAAAAGCTTCAGTGTGGCTCGAGGTTACAACCGAGCTCCGAGCCCCAAAACTTGTTGGAAAAGCTTTGGTATGGTTCGAGGTTACAACTGAGCTCCTAACCCCAAAACTTGTTGGAAAAGCTTTGGTGTGGCTCGGATTTCGCACCGAGCGACGAGCTCCAAAACTTGTTGGAAAAGCTTTGGTATTGCTCGAGGTCACAACTGAGCTCCGAGCCCCAAGACTTGTTGGAAAAGCTTTGGTATGGCTCGAGGTTAAAACTGAGCTCTGAGCCCCACGACTTGTTGGAAAAGCTTTGGTGTGGCTCGAGGTTACAACCGAGCTCCGAGCTCCAAGACTTGTTGGAAAAACTTTGGAATGGCTCGAGGTTACAACCGAGCTCCGAGCCCCAAAACTTGCTGGAAAAGCTTTAGTTTATTTTGAACTTTTACAGAACAAAAAGGCTTAACTCGCTCCTCTATCGTGGGGGGAAGGGGGAGCGATGAGCCACTATACCAGCTGACAAGGCCGAAGGTAAAACCAGAATTTAATGTGTCAAGCTGACGTCATTGGGGTGGAAATAGAGGCTTCTGAGATCCTAGTGGCTGTTAGATCTTGATGATCAAGATTGGACGGTGGAGAGTCTTTTGCAGAATTCGAGGAGTCTTTTCCAATCTATAAGTTCCCTACCCCTCCCTTCATTTCTTCACTTCTCACTCTCTCTCTTTATAACAGGAATTTTCCTCTCTTTGCTGTCAGCGACAGCATTTATGGTGATCCTACCATTTTCTGGTTAATCAGGTTAGTATTTTGTTTCCTTATGTCGTGCTCTCAGTTTGGTTCTGAGGCGAGCTCTTCAGGTCGTGGTGTGGTGGAGGTCGAGTCAGAGTCGACGTCTTGGTCCCTGGGTGACCCTACTTCGGAGGAGGAAGGACAGTCAGAGTACGAGCGATGTGGTTTTTGACGTGGCCCCTTTGAAAAGTCGTATAGCAGAAAAGGGGTCGTCGGGGGAGGAGACTGACGAGGGGTCTGAGGAGGAGTTTTTCGAGGAAGAGGGCGATCAGGAGGGGGGGAAGAAAGAACCGATGGAGAGGGCAACCAGGAGAGGGGCGAAGGATGATCCGAGGGAGAAGCCCCCCAGGAGGGGGGTGAAGGAGGAGTCGAGGGAGTGGTAGCGGAGGAAGAAACAGGTCTCCCCCCTCTGCCCCCGTTGTCAACTCCGTCTCCAGAGAGGAAGCCTCGTCCCCGTAGGGGAAAAAGGAAGTGGATTCGGCCGGACAGTCCGAGCACACCGGACGAGTTCGGACCCGAGCCAGGAGAAGGGCTTGCGGTTCCTCTCCCGTCCAATAGGAACCCAGAATTGATCAGGATGTATCCTGACGAGGTAGAGTAACTTGTCCAACTTATCGCGGTAGTGCGTGAATCAAATCGGACCATGATAAAGATGGACAACATCTAGTGTGTGCTGAAGGCGGACTACCTACCGATATTAAGAGCGACTTACTTCATCCCTCGGGAGTTTGAGCTACTGGTTCCTAGCACCGGTCTTCGTCCAACCACTGAGTTGGAGAAGAGCTTTTTCATGTTTCCCGATGACGCTTTTATCTTAGGACTGAGGTTGCCGCTGCACCCGTTTATCAAGAGGGTACTGAAATAGAGGAAGCTGAGTCCGATGCAGTACGACCCCAACTCGTGGAAGCATCTGGTCTGCTTCATCCTAAAGTGCCAGGAGAATTGGGTCAAGTTGAAGCTTAAGTATTTCCATGCCATCTTGGGAGTGAGCTCGCTCAGAGATATGGAGGGGATCTTCTATATGTCGCCACACCCCACAAAAGAGTGATGCACGGTCACCCGGACTCGGTAAAGGCATGGAAGGAGAAGTACCTCGTTGTTCGGAGCGAGACGCCTTGGGAAATCCCCACAATCTGAAATTTTTTCAAGCCGAACCATAAACCCCCAAGGTGGAGGGACTTGACTATAATACCCCGCAAAATAAAATGATTATTTTGCATTATTAAATATTATTAAATTTGTAAAGTTGACTATTTTGACTATTTTTTCGAAATTGCAATTTTGCATGTGCAAAGTTATAAATTTTTAATTCTTAAAATGTTATGGTTAATGATTGATTTTCCTTATTTATTTATGATATTTTAATTTTCAGATTTATTTAAATTAATTTGACTATTTTACAAATTTATCGATTTTACACGTGCAAAACACGTGCAAATATTTTTGGAGTAAATATCCAATTTTATATCTTTATTAAATTCTCCTACTTATAATTGAGTCTATCCTAAATTTTGGGATTTTTCTGAATAAAGAAACTATTTTTATAAATACCTCGAAAGAGAGGGGCTTTTATGTAAAAAGTCGCTTTGATCTCAAATAAATAATGAAAATTTGTTTTTACTTATTTTTTGTCTTTCCTTGGTCATCATTGAAAATAAAATATATTTAAACTTTATTTAGAGTTGATTTGGTAAAGATTTAAACAAATATGGTGTTTTCGCAAATATGGAATTTATGTTGGATCTTGTGCAAATGTTTTCCTGGAAAGTAAAAGTTAGATATTTTAATTGGAAAATCTATTATTATTTCTGAATTTTCTAGATTTTTACGAATATTTTATGACGTATTTGCAAATATTACAAAAAGAGGGACTTTTGTGCAAAATTGCCACCCTGAGTACAAATCTGAATTTTCTTTATTTCTGGGCTGTGCTGGATTGCTGGACAACTCAGTAGTAAAAGGATTTGATTTGATTTTAATTTATTTAACTTATTTTAACTACTTTATAAAGAAATGTTTATATATGTAAAGTAATAATTTGTAAATGAATGTTTTCATAAACTTGTAAAGTCCTAGAAACTCCAGATTTCGTCCTATATTATAGCCACTACATCCGTCCATCTCCTCTGCAAAAATAAAATATATTTTTACTATTAAATTCTTGGAGTTTTGAAGAGGTGATCTTAGATTTCGCAAAAAAAAGGCTTTTTCTTATTCTTCATTAATTCGATTGGATTTCTTCATTTAGGTGAGTGACTTGTTTTGTTTTATTTTGTTTGTGTATGTTGTAGGTGAGTGATATAATTTGTTTTGTTTTATTCTTGAAATGTTGTATATGGTATTTCATCTACTAGAAAGCATGTTTAGGGTTTGAGTATGAATATGTACATGATGGATTGAATGGATGGATGAATTGAAAATTGATCTTTTATGAACCCTAATTATCTTTGAATAGATTTGCATGTGGACGATGTGATTTTTTTATTATCATTGAGTTTGGATGAACAACTTGATTATAGAAATGTTAGATTTGTTCATGTTCATGAGTTAATAATGGTGATTGAGTTTGAGAAAATTTTGAGAAGGGCTAGTGAATTAGGAGATCATGCATTGAGAATTGGATTTGAGATCAATTGGATTGAGTTTAATGAATACAACTAAATTGGGGATCTTTTGACATCTTGGTATTGATATGGTTTGGATCTGAATACGAAGCTTTTTAAATGAACAATTAAATTTTTAAGAAACTTTATTTTGATTGTATGCACAATTCATGTATGATTCAAAGATATTAACAAATCGCTATTTTTATAAATTCAAGTAGTTTTGATTTAGTTCTTATGGACGATTATATATCCTACAATTTGTATTTGATCAAATAAGAAATATGCTTTTGATAGAAATCATTCTCATAAAGTAAAACTAAGTATCGGTTGGAATGTGCACGACCAAAATCTGCAGTCTGTAGGTCGACAGTCGACCGGTGTGACTTCACAGTCGACCGACGCGACCTGGCTACTGTGTTCTCTAGTTTTTCTTGAAATTTCGTTTTGGATAGTCGACGGATGATTTTTACAGTCGACTGATACTACTTAGAATTATTTTCTCAAAGTTATTGTATTTTTCCCTTGACAGTCGACCTATGACATTTTACAGTCGACTGCTATACTTAGAATTATTTTCTTAAAGATATTGGATTTTTCTCTGGACAGTCGACTTATTACCTTTTACAGTCCACTGATATACTTAGAATTTTTTTTAAAGATATTGGATTTTTTTCGCTCTGGACAGTCGACCGATGGATTTTATAGCCGACTGATATACTTAGAATTAATTTCTCAAATCTATTGGATTTTCTCTCTGGACAGTCGACCGATGGCTTTTGTAGTCGACTGATACTGATATATCTATACATATTTTAATGTTCTTTTAAATGATTTATTCTTTATATGTTCTTAATCAATAACTTACTATTTTATACTTTATCTTCTACTGAACATATGTTTTCAAGTGGGTTAACTGAACAATTTATGTTGGAAGATTGATTTGGATATTTGGGTATGAGTCTCTAGAGGGTATGTGTGACCCTAGTATACCGGCAGTTGAGATATTTATGTTTGGGCCTGTTGAGGCAATTTTGGTTGATCAGTTGTTGAGTTAAGTCTGGTGGGATACACCAACTCTAGGAGATTTGTAAAGTAATTAAATAACCTAAATGATAAGGATAGGCACTAGTGGTGATATGATGAACGAGAACATGGGTTATGGACCTCAGTATGGCTTGCGGTGTGAGATAATCCCCGGAATTATCCAGGTGTGAGTGAAATAGTCTCCGGAATTACCTGTGGTATGGGATTGATCTCCGAAATTATCGCGGTCAAGGCGACGTACATGTGGTATTCGTGTGATGAGGTGTCATCGCTTGCGGTGTGGGGTATTCTCGAAGATTCCCAGGTGTGAGTGAAATAGTCTCCGAAATTATCTGTGGATAGAGATTGACCTCCCGAATTATCGGGGCATGTGCTAATACTCACAGTTTATCTTTATCTCGTAGTAGTCATCGTGTTAGGATTAGTTTCATAGCGGGAGATTAAACCCTACAATGTAGAGACGTTAAGAACTTGCACCGAACCTATGTAGAGTGTGATGCATAGACTCCGACAAGTACGCATTAGAGAGTCAGCATATAGAATTGTGTTTTCTTGACTTGGTTTCATGCATGTGGTTTCCTGTTTTCTACACTTGACACTTAGTTTAGCTTCACTTGTTGTATTTTCGCATTTCGTGATTTTTCTAGATTCACTTACTCCCGTTTATTTCATGTTGTTGATGAATCCATGCTTTACTTACGTCGTTCGTTGTTTATTTTTTTTTATGTCACTCACACCATTATGGCTGACCCCTTTAGTTTTGGGGGTTAAGGTTATCTCTAACCTCATATTTTACAGGTGATTTCTTATAGCTTGGGATTTGGATGCTTGCGTTAAAATGATGTAGTGACTTATGTAATTTGTAAAAGAAAGTGTTGTAAAGAAAGAAATTTGCAATTCAAGGTGTTTTGTATTCCGCTGTGCTTTGTAAACAATTGATGTAATAAAAAGTTTTAATTTTCCCTGTATTTGGTTGCTATGTTTATGATTATATTGAAGTTGATGCTGGGAATTGTGCCACGTATTTCTAAGATATTATATTGGAAATTTGGGGCGCTACATTGACGGAAAAGGAGTGGTCTGAAGTGGATAAAATTGTGGAGGGGCACAGCATCGGTTGGCCGCGCGTCACAGAGTTACATCTGGCCCGAGTTGGACTGAGCCCAGCGCCCCTTGTATGTTTTTGTTTCTACTTTGCTTAGTTAACTGCCTTCGTGTTAACATTTTCCTTTTTCTTTTTGCAGCGATGGACGCGAAGAAACTTGACGGGAGGAATGCCCTTCTGGCTTTGGCCTCGAAGAGGAGAGCCGACAAGGAGAAGGCTTTGACTGCGAAGGCTGCCCCGGCAGGGGAGTCCACTCAAGGGGCGGCCCAAGGATCTTCGGAGCTGCCTTCGAAGAAATCAGAGAAAATTCACTCGTCCAGAGGGCCGAAGGAGTCGGAACCGAGCTCCAGTAGTAAGAAGGTGGCGGAGGTCTTGAAGGCAGGGACCCCAGCACTCCGTGTAGCATCCCGAACTTTCAATATAATATCTCAGAAATACGTAGCACAATTCCAGAATCAACTTCAATGTAATCATAAACATAGCAACCAAAATACAGGGAAATTTAAAATTTTTTATTACAAATTCAATTCGAAGTTGGCAGGGAATTCCAGAATACATGCACAATTCCATAATCAACTTCAATTCTTTACAAAACACAGAGGAAAAACAAACACCTTGAATTACAAATTCTTTCTTTTACAAAACATTCTTTTACAATTTATATAAGCTCTATTATCATTCTACCACATGCATCCAATCCCAAGATAATGACACCTACCTGTAAAACAAGAGGCTAGAGATAACCCTAACCCCCAAAACTACAGGGGGTTAGCCATAACGGTGTGAGTGACATCAAAAGAAAAGCAACAAGATTAAAGCATAAAGGATAAAGTCATAAACAACATGTATCAACAGCAAGAATAAATGGAATAAGAAATAAAAATAAATAAAACATGAAAATATCAAGTAAAACTAGACTGAGTGTCAAGTGTAGGAAGAATAGAAAACAACATGCATAAAACCAAGTCAAGAAAACATCAATGCTATATGTCGACTCTCTAATGCATACTTGTCAGATTCTATGCATCCCACAATACATAGGTCCGGTGCAAGCCCTTATCGTTATCCACTTTATAGGGTTAAATCCCTCGTTATGCAACTAATCCTATTACGGTGATGGAAACAAGATCCAAAATACTCCGTGAATAGGAATCACAGCCCTCGACGCGCAAGCATCATGTAAGAATAGCTCAAAAATTGGAGAATCATCTTCCTATCGTGAACCCCACGAATAGGCTTGCGAGGCCCTCGACATGCAGATACACCAGGTACATCCCGTGAATAGGCCCACCGACCTTCGACACGCGGATGCACCCTACATGCTCCGTGAATAGGTCTGCAGATTCTCGACACGCGAACATACAAATGTCCTATCGAGACAGAACAACACACAAGTCCTGGAACGCATCCGTTAGACCAAAACCAAGAGCATATACTTACGTTTCCCAAGTTCCATCACATCTCCACTAGTACCTGTCCTTAAATTGGTTATTATTAAAACACAAATTCCTTATCTCTAGAGTTAGTGCATCCTGCCGGACTTAATTTCACAACAACCCCAAGACCCAAATGGTCTAAATCAACAAAATTTCATCTGCCGGTTCACAGAACTCCCACTCAACTCCTAGAGATTCACAACTCCACCATCAATACAAAATAAATCTTCCATTTTAATCATTTCTTTTCATTTCACTGTTAACCTACTCACAGTGAGAAAATTCATTCATTCCCATTGTTTGTATGTATATATATATATATATATATATATATATATATATATATATATATATATAAGGAGATCCTCTTAACGGAATATGAAGCTTGTGTGTACAATGTGTATATAAAACTCTTTACTGCAATGCAGCTCTTGACTAAAATGCATATATAAAAGATATAGAAAACCCTTTACTGTGATGAAGCATATGTATATATATATAATATATAGAAACCACTTTCACTGATTTGAAACATATGAGTATTTATATATGATAACTGATATATATAGAAGACCCTTTTTTACTGATTGAAACATACACTGATTAAAATAGAGCATTAGAAGACATAAGATTTAGAGGGAAAAAACTCCCTTTTACTGATATGAAGTATCTATATATGTACCTATCTGATATATATAGATAAACCTTTTAGTGAAGTATATATATATATATATATATATATATATATATATATATATATATATATATATATATATATATATATATATATATATATATATATATAAATAAACTCCCTTTTACTGATATGAAGTATCTATATATGTACCTATCTGATATATATAGATAAACCTTTTAGTGAAGTATATATATATATATATATATATATATATATATATATATATATATAGAAATCCTTTTACTGATGTGAAGTGAAACATAAGCATATTATATAGAAGATGCCCCTTTGTTGAAATTAAGCAAACGCAGGTTATATAAAAGATGATCTGTACGTAAGTTTATAGAAGAAGCCCTTTTTGAAAAGAAGCATTTGTGTTTATATAGAAAATGGTCTTCAAAGTATACACAAGGATACATGTTATGCATTTACAAATAATCTCAATATATCATATCAGACCATGGCAATAATATGATCATGGCAATATTATTATCAGAGTGAGTTATACCAAGTCTATTAATCATTTACAAATTTATCTGAGATACATTTCTGATAGGTGTATATATATTTATTATATAGAAACCCTTTTACTAAAGTAAGGTATATAGGTATATATGTATGACATAGGAAAATCTCTCTTTACTGAAAGTGAAGTATATGCACAAATGGGTATATATATATATATATATATATATATATATATATATATATATATATATATATATATATATATATATCTCTTGAAATGTGTAAATATATTGATCATAAGCATGTGTAAGCATCAAACTCAAGTTATCTTATCACCCCAGTTTTTGTATCCATCAAACCCAATTGAAAAAAATCACGACATTCGCAAAACTTCATTTTGGCCGAAAATGCGCAGACTTGCATACTCAAGATCCATCTTTACTCACATTTTGATTCTTTTCCACCCCAAATCTACCTCTTATAACATCACCTACACATCCTACTATTGTTAATTAGTTATACTTGGTTGTGTACTCAAAACTCCTCCATCAATCAAGCTTCAATTCACTAGCAACCAAATAAATGCATACGTATAATCTCAGGTTATATGCTCTGATAAAATATACTTTTGCAACTTGATTAGATTCCAGGTATGAACAGTGAAAAATACATGGAGATGATTTTGATTCTTTCATTTTAGTCAAGGTCCTCGCTTGAAAAGTGACTAAAATAATAATAATATGAATTTCTGATATATTATGTCCACTTGTTACAGGTTATATGCATCATTTTAGATTTTGCACAAAAGTATATAAATTCAATAGCTTACAGGTATGAACAGTAACCTGAGATTATACATACTTATTTCATATACTCATTAACTATCCATTTTCACACAATCAACAATTATAGATCCAATATCTCATGGGTATTACTAGATTTCTACTGATCACAAATTGTTCATGCACAAAGATTATCCTTGATTTCCTATTTTTATCATATATCTCACCTTTGAAATTACTCATTCAATACAATACCCATAATATCCATATATGATATCTTCTAGCATGCATCTACTACATAATCATCATCAATAGCAACAAAACAAGAGGGTAGAGTATCACTCACCTTATGAAGAATCAACCGAAGATAATAAAGAAATAAGAAAAATCCCTCCTTTCTCAAGAAAACTAAAATCCTCGCTTTAAAACTCCAAGAAAATAAAAATAAGAAATCCCTTTGTGTTGTGCAGCCAAGAGACGGCTGCACTCCACCCTATATAGGCCGGGATTTGATGTATCTAGGGTTTTTGAATAGATTTGCTAAATATCTCTTTTAAATATACCTTTACATATATAAATCCTTATACTTGGAAATTGAATAAAATCAACTTAATTGAGTTTTAAAAATAAAAAATAGCCCCTCTAGTATTAGCCGACACTGTTTAAAAACCCAGAAAAATAAAATTGCATTTTTGCCCCTCTAAGTGGTAATTTTGCAAAAAAACCCTTCTTTACTAAAACTTGCAAATTAAACCAAACTTATAAAAACAAAAAATAAACTCTTTATCTCTGAGTTGACTAGGCATTAAGCCCAACCCAAAAATCTAAAAAACTGGAGTTTTTACTCCAAGTGGTAATTTTACAGAAAAGTCTTTCTTTTTGTAATATTTGCAAATACGTCCAATAATTATCAGAAAAGTCTAGAAAATTCACAAATAATATCTAATAATAAATAATTAGTTTTCCCAAAATAATTTTTGACTTTGAACTTCCCACGAAAATATTTGCATGTATTTTGCACGTGTAAAAAGATAAATTTTCAGAAAATATTTATTAAACCATCAAAAATCATTTTAATTTATTTATTAATCTTAAAAATATTATTTAAAAATCTGGGGTATTACACTCTACCCTGATGCCCAGGAAATGGTGGGCCAGGGGGGTCAAGGTTGTTCGCCCCAGATTGGGCGGTTAATGAGGGCGACACTTTGACGGAGGGCCCGATTGCGGTGGAGGTGGCGGAAAAGCTCATCACGGAGCACGACTGGATGAATCTGGCAACAGAGACGTCCGAGGTGTCCTACATGAAGTGGGCTCAGGCGCAGGTTGCGGTAAGTATTTGTTAGTTATCCGCTTTGTGCTTGGTATTTATGAGTTTTGCGTCTAACTCAATTCTCCTCGGCCAGGCACTACTGCATGGAGCACATCTCAAGAAGTGCTTGGAGAAGGAGATCCAGGTTGAGAAGCAGAATGCCGAGCGGTTCATCCGAGAGGCAAAGAAACTGAAGGACAAGCTGACGGTGGCTCAGGGAGCTCAGGGGATCCTCCAAGCCGAGATGGCTTCTCTACAGGATTAGCATGCACGCGAGGTTGCGGCAGTTCGAGCTGTGGCCAAGGCGAAGTATGACGAGCTGCAGATGTCCTCTGCGGACGAGCTGATCCAAGCTCAGGACGATGCATACGACCGGGCCAAGAAGCACTTTCTGCACCTCTATCCGGAGGCCAAGATCGACCACATAAACTATGGGTAGGCGCCTCCCTTACTTCCACCGACCCCCAGGGTGAGGAGGATGAGGCTCCGAAGGATCCTCACCTGGAGGGGGAGGCAGGGGGTGCCCCGGATGCCAAAGAGGTGCCAAAGTAGTGTAGGATTTTTACTTTCTTTTTTGATTTGTACTTGCCTAGTGCGGACTGGCCACCGCTTTTTGTAACGCAATTTTTGAAGTTATAGAAATAAATTTTTGGCTGACCCTCTGTGACTTGTTGTTTTTAGCAAGCTTTCTTAGTGAATCGTGTTACTCCCCTGTTTTTGCTAGATGAACGAGACGTCCAGGGCTGACCTCAGTTCTGCCAAGGTCCGGCGACTTCGAAGTAAGCTAGAGTCCAAGGAGAGTGTGCTGATTCGCATCGTAAGAAGGATCGCGACTGAGAAGCCGCGGTGGGTTATTTTATGAACAAGTCTAAGGAGCTCAACCTAGAGACCGCTCGCCTGAAGAAGGCCATAACTGACTGAGACTAGGAGAGTGCTGAGACAAACTGGGCTCTATCTGATGCCTCCACCAGGTGTCAGACCTCCGAATCCATTCTTCGCGAGGTCGTTGTTGAGAAGGAGCTGGAGATTCAGAGGTTGAAGGTGCTGCTAGGCGTCGGATGACCTCGACTCGGCCGTCTGAAGTCAGGAGGCCCCTCTATCTTAGGCTCCTCACTAACCCTGTATCTGGAGATGGAGAGGCCTGCTGATGGGCAAAGCTCGGTTGCGGGGACGTCAACAATGGCTATGCCTAAGTTGGGGGATGAGATTGCTGAAGGGCAGATCCATTCTGCCGGGCTCTAGGCAGCTCTTGTGAGCCCGGAGGTTCTGGGGAGAGATCCTTAGGTAGAAGTAGAGGGAGAATGTTGTAATGCTTTTTAATTGTACCATAGTCTTTGAGGGTGTTTAAGAATAAGATTTGATTTGTCCGACCCTTGTTGACTTGGCAAAATTTAGGATGTTGACTGCCCCTTGAACCGGGCTCCGAACCCCCTGCTTTGCTCAGGAGCCGAGCCATTTCGTTCTCCGATAGTACTTAATGGGGGACATTTCACCTTCCGATAACACTTAATGGGGTACATTTCATCTTCCTTCTTTTGGGCTCCCCAATGTCATAAATGCACCTTTCTGGAGGGCTATATAACCCTTACCCCTTCACCAGTAGTTCATCAAAAATTGTCTCACTTCACTGTGAGTTCTCGTCACCGGTGACTCTCTTGCCACCCTCTGACAATTAGGGGTAATGGTTATGAGTGTCGGTTTATCCCCTGTTGCCAGTCGGTGAGAGGTGGGTCAGTCCTGGAGGCAGGGATAGGGGCACTTGCCGAAGGTGAGCACCCCTAATAAAACTTTTGGTCGAGAGCCTCGGATCGGTGGCTCCCCTGCCACCCTCCGAAAATTGGGGTAGCTGCTCCGAGAGCTGTTTACCCCGAGTTGCCAGCGGGTGAGAGGTGGGTCGATGATAGTACGGGGATCGGAGCATTTGCCGAAGGCAAGCGCCCTAAATCTTAATGAAAACTTTTGGGTGGGGGGGGAGAGCTGAAATCCTGACCAAAGGTTCAAGACTTGTGCTTTGAGGAAAAATCCCTCGGGCGCTCGGAGGGTTGAGCTCCATTAACTTGGTGGAGTTCTCAAGTTGCGGCTCGGAGGCACTGCCGAGCGTGTAGCCCTGTTAGCTTGCGAAAGCTAGAGCATGGCTCGAGATCAGTACTGAGGGTCGAGCCCCCTTAACTTGATGGAGTTGTCGGGTTACAGCTCGAAGGCACTGCCGAGCATGTAGCCCTGTTAGCTTGAGAAAGCCAGAGCGTGGCTCGAGGTCAGTACCGAGGGTCGAGCCCCCTTAACTTAGAAGAGCTGTCTGGTTGCGGGTCAGAGGCACTGCCGAGCGTGTAGGCCTGTAAGCTTGAGAAAGCTAGGGCATGGCTAGAGGTTAGTGCCGAGGGTCGAGCCCTCTTAACTTAGAAGAGCTGTCGGGTTGCAGCTCAGAGACACTGCCGAGCATGTATCCCTGTTAGCTTGAGAAAGTCAGGGCATGGCTCGAGGTCAGTGCCGAGGGTCGAGCCCCCTTAACTTAGAAGAGCTATCGGGTTACAGCTCGGAGGCACTGCCGAGTGTGTTAACCCTGTAAGCTTGAGAAAGCTAGGGCATAGCTTGAGGTCAGTGCCGATGGTCGATCCCCCTTAACTTAGAAGAGCTGTCGGATTGCAGCTCGGAGGCACTGCCGAGCGTGTAGCCCTGTAAACTTGAGAAATACAGGGCATGGCTCAAGGTCAGTGCCGATGGTAGATCCCCCTTAACTTCGAAGAGCTATCGGGTTGCGGCTCGGAGGCACTGCCGAGTGCGTAGCCCTGTTAGCTTGAGAAAGCCAGGGCATGGCTTGAGGTTAGTACCGAGGGTCGAGCCCCCTTAACTTAGAAGAGCTGTCGGGTTGCGGCTCGGAGGCACTGCCGAGTGTGTTAGTCCTGTAAGCTTGAGAAAGCTAGGGCATGGCTCGAGGTCAGTACCGAGGGTCGAGCCCCCTTAACTTAGAAGAGCTGTCGGGTTATGGCTCGGAGGCACTGCCGAGTATGTAGCCCTGTAAGCTTGAGAAAGCTAGGACATGTCTCGAGGTCAGTGCCGAGGGTAGAGCCCCCTTAACTTAGAAGAGCTATCGGGTTACGGCTCAGAGGCACTGCCGAGCGTGTTAGCCCTATAAGCTTGAGAAAGATAGGGCATGGCTTGAGGTCAGTGCCGAGGGTTGAGCCCTTTGTAACTTAGAAGAGCTATTGGGTTGCGGCTTGGAGGCTCTGCCGAGCGTGTAGCCCTATTAGCTTGAGAAAGATAGGGCATGGCTCGAGGTCAGTGCCGAGGGGTCGAGCCCCCTTAACTTGATAGCAAAAATTTAAAAAAGTGTAGAAGAAAACATAAAGTTGCACTTTGCTCTTTACAAAAGGGAATAGAACGTAAGTGCCGATTACAATATATCAGTTACATAAGTTTAGCCCTCTCCTTCGAGAAACTTAATGAGGTGCTCCGCATTCTAGAATCTCTTCACAGCCCTACCCTCGAGGTTGGTGAGCCGGTATGTGCCGAAGCGCACAACTTCGGGAACCTTGTACGGGCCCCCCCATTTGGGTGCCAGCTTCCCCTTTTGGCTCAGGTTGGATACCGCCAGCTTTTTGAGCATGAGGTCCCTGAGCTTGATGTCGGTGGGATAGACCTTCTTGTTGTAGAACCTTTCGATCCTCTGTTGATACATGCTCCTTCTGATGGTGGATTTCTCCCTGACCTCGTCTATGAGGTCCAAGTTGGCACGTAGTTGCGCCGAGTTGTTCTCTTCATCGAAGGCCATGATCCGGGGCGAAGGAAGCCCGATCTCGAGGGGGATCACCGCTTCCGTGCCGTAAGTTAGATTGAATGGTGATTCTCCCGTGGGGATCCTCTTCGTCGTTTGGTATGCCCAGAGCACGCTTGGCAGCTCATCGACCCATAGTCCCTTGAAGGAATTATCAAGCCATTTCTTGAGGCCATCAAAGATTTGGCGGTTCGCATTCTCGGCCTGGCTGTTCGACTGCGGGTGGCATACCAAAAAGAAGCACTGCTGGATGCCGAGATCTTCGCAGAACTTTCGAAAATTCTTACCCGCAAACTGGTTCCCATTGTCCGTGATGAGTATGTGCGGAATTCTGAACTGGCAGATGATGTGTTTCCAGAAGAATTGCTGAAATTGTTGTTCTGTAATCATTGCCAGGGGCTCGGCTTCGATCCACTTTGTGAAGTAGTCGATGGCTACCTCCAGGAACTTCCTTTGGCCTGTTGCTTTGGGAAAGGGGCCGACCAAGTCCATTCTCCACATGGCAAATGGGGTCGGACTGGCTAAAGACCGGAGGTTTGTTTGTGGAACCCTTCTTTCTGAGGAGAATCTTTGACAAGGACTACATTTTTGACTAGGGCTAAGGTGTCTTGTAGCATTGTGGGCCAGTAATACCCGTGGTTCAGGGCCTTTCTGGCAAGCAAATGGCTTCCTATGTGGCACCCGCCAATTTCTTTGTGGAGCTCCTTGAGAGCGTACCTGGCCTCGTCAGGGGATAGGCAGCGGAGATAGGGCCTTCCGTCCATCGTTGTGTACGAGCGTTTGGAGAGGATCTCGTTGACCACGACGAACCTTTCCGAGCAGACCCTGGTTCTTCTTGGTTCGGCTCGATCTTTGGGGAGCTCGCCCTCTACCAGAAACTTTTGGATGGGAGTGGTCCAATCGTCCGGCCGAGCTTTGCTGTTTATATATAGGGTTTCGGGGAGGTTGATACTCGGCTTTAGGAGGACCTCAATCAGCAATGTGTGGTCGAGGCCTTCAAAGGACGAGGAGGCGAGTTTGGACAGGGCATCCACCTGGGAGTTCTGCTCTCTTGGGATCCATAGTACTGTGGAACAATCGAAGGATGTTAAGAGCCCCTGGACCACTGCCAAGTATCAGACCATCCGATTATCACGAGCCTCGTACTCCCCGGTGATCTGATTATTCACGAGCTGAGAGTCGCTATAGGCCCTGATCTGCAATGCGCCTGCCTGGTGCGCTAGGGTAAGTTCCGCGATCATGGCCTCATACTCCGCTTCGTTGTTAGAGGCCGAAAAGTTGAGGTGGAGAGAATATTGGAGAAGGAAGTTGTCGAGACCTCGCAAGATGATGCCTGCACCACTTCCCGCTTCGCAAGAGGAGCCTTCGACGTAAACTTCCCACGTCGGATTGACCTCCTGACCGTTGGGTTGTTTGGAGATGGTGCATTCTATGATGAATTCAGCGAGGGCCTGCCCCTTAATGGTTGTTCTTGGCTGATAGCTGATGTCGTATTGACTTAGCTCGATCGACCATTTGACCAATCGGTCGGAGCTCTCTGGCTTATGGAGCACGACCTTGAGGGGCTATTCTGTGAGACATGGATTGAGTGTGCTTAAAAATAAGGGCGGAGCTTTCGCGCGGCCATGACCAGGGCATACACTATTTTCTCTATCTATGCATATCGGGTCTCAGCCGAGAGCAAGACTTTGCTCACATAGTATAACGGCTTCTGGACTCTGTCTTCTTCTCGGACGAGAACAGTTGTTAGCGCGCTCTCCGAGGCTAAAAGGTAAAGCCAGAGGGGTTCGCCCGGCCCAGGTTTGCTCAAAAGTGGGGGGTTGGCACGGTATTCCTTCAACTGGTTGAATGCCTCCTGCTGCTGGGCGCCCCATTTGAAGCCTTCGGTTCCGTGTAGAGCCTTTAAGAAGGGGAGGGACTTCTCTCTAGACTTGGAGAGGAAGCGGCCGATGGCCGCCAGTCTCTCCATGAGCCGTTACACCTTCTCGATATTCCTAGGAAGGGCCATGTTTATTATGGCCAAGATCTTCTCGGGGTTTGTCTCGATGTCACGCTGGCTGACGACGAACCCGAGAAATTTTTCTGAGGAGACACCGAATGCACATTTGGCAGGATTGAGCCTCATGTTGTGGGTCTGAAGGATGCCAAAGGCTTCTTTGAGGTCAGCGACGTGGTCCTTCCCCCGTTGTCTTTTGACGAGCATGTTGTCGACGTATACCTCCATGTTTTGACCGATCTTGTCCTTGAAGACTCGATTGACGAGCCTCTGATAGGTAGCTCCGGCGTTCTTCAGCCCGAAGGGCATAACTCGGTAGCAGTAGAAACCCTGATCGGTGACGAAGGATGTCTTGGCCATATCCGGAGGGAAAATCCAGATTTGATTGTAGCCTGAGAAGGCATCTATGAAGGTTAGGAGCTCGTGACCCGACGTTGCGTCGATCAGAGCATCGATGCTGGGGAGGGAAAAAGGATCTTTGGGGCACGCCTTGTTCAAATATGTAAATTC
Organism: Hemerocallis citrina; assembly: GCA_017893485.1. Classification (NCBI taxonomy): domain Eukaryota; kingdom Viridiplantae; phylum Streptophyta; class Magnoliopsida; order Asparagales; family Asphodelaceae; genus Hemerocallis; species Hemerocallis citrina. The sequence goes on along the minus strand of CM030365.1, from coordinate 149,679,586 downwards.
AATGCAAATCCTCCAGCTCCCACTGGCCTTTTTCACCATCACGATGTTCGCCAGTCACTCGGGGTAGCTGACCTTTTGAATAAACCGGGCAGACAATAATTTGTCCATCTCTGCCTTGACAACTTGTTGCCTTTCCAGGACAAACTTACGCTGCTTCTGGACGATCGGCTTCAAGCCCGGGATCATGCTCAGTCTGTGCATGATCATGTCTTCGGAGATCCTGGGCATGTCGGATGGTTTCCAAGCAAAGAGGTCGATGTTGCGACGGACACAGTGGATTAGGTCCGACTTCATGTCGGGGGCGAGGGAGCGGCTCACGCAAAACCTCTTTGATTTGTCTTCTGCCTCGAATGAGACTTCTTCCAGTTCGTCCGCCGGTTCGGGCTCTGGTTGGCTTCTTTCAGGTTGGAGTTCGACGGCGTCGAGGAAAAATACCCCGCCTCTGGCTGCCGTCATATAGCACGATCGTGCGGCCTCTTGATTCCCCCCAAACGACACCGACCCCCTGCTTAGTAGGAAACTTCAGCTTTAGGTGGTAGGCCGAGGGGACATCCTGGAAGGAGCAGCGCTCTGGCCGGCCGAGGATAGCATTGTACGCCATTTTGACGTTGAATACCATAAAGTCCATCGACTCGGTCCGTTTAAGGGGGATCGTGCCAGCGGTTACGTCTAGGAGCACGATCTCCTCTATCTGTACTGGGAAACCGGAGAACCCATGGAGGGTGTACCCGGCTGGTTTGAGCTTGTCCTGGGGGAGTTTGAGGTTCCCGAATGCCTCTAAGAAGAGAATGTTCACCGAGCTCCCATTGTCCATGAGGATCCGGCAGACTTGGAAGTTCGCCATGTCGAGTCTGATGACGAGTGCGTCGCAGTGCGGGAGCCAGACCCCCTCCGGGTCTTCTTCAGAGATGGAGACAGGAAGTTGCTCGATCTGGGGTGAGGGAAGGTCTCGAACGGCATTCACCTCTCGGACGAATGCCTTGCTAGAAGTATTGGATTCCCCTCCCATAGGCCCCCCCATGGACGCAGTGTAGGATGGACTGGCCTCCGGTCTCCTCGGGCTCTGGGTCCTGCTCGGGATGCCATTTGGGTGTGCGAGGAGGAGGCGAAGGCCTTCGGTTCCTCATATCCCTTCGGTCCCTCGGGCTTTCCTGGGTAAACTCTTGGAAGTACCCCTACTGGATGAGGGCCTCGATTTCATCCTTGAGGGCCCGACAGTTGTCGGTTTTGTGCCCGTTATCTCGGTGGAAGCGGCAGTAGAACCGTTGATCTCGCTTCTTGTTGTTGGTCGGTCGAGGGGGTAGTCGGACGAGGTCCTTATCCTCGATCTCTAGGAAGATGGCCGACACGTTTTTTGCCAGTGGCTTATACCTCTCGAAGCGAGGGATCGAAGGGACCCTCTTCATGCTGGTCCCGTCTCTCGAGGCCTTCTTGGTGGGCTTGGTCTCGTTGGCCTTGTGCTTTCCCTTCCAGTGATCTCTTTGGTGCCTTCCGGGTTTAGGGCCTCCTCTGCCCTAATGTACTTCTCGACCCAGTTGAGCAGGTCGGAGAAGTCAAGGGGAGGCTTCTTGGCCAAGGAAGCTTTCAGCTGGCCGTATCGGACGTTGTGTCGGAACGCCACCAAGGCGACCCCGGCGCCTAGGCAGGAGACAGACCTTGCCTCGGTGGTGAAGCTCCAGACGAACTCACGGAGTGACTCTCCTTCCTACTGTCGGAGGTACAACAATGATGCGCTCGTCTTCTCGGCCTTCTTGCTGGTCACGAAATAGGCCAGAAAGTTGGCCTCCAGCTGGTCAAATGAGAAGATCGAACCAGGGACGAGCCTAGAGAACCATTCCTGGGCCGGGCCCTGAAGGGTGGCAGGGAAGGCACGGCACAGGAGGGGATCCGAAGCGCTGTGAATTATCATAAGGGTCATGAACCCCTCTATGTGATCAGCAGGATCACCCTTGCCGTCATAGGTCTCGAACTGGGGAGGCCGAAAATTCCTGGGAATCTCTGCTTCCAAGATAGGAGTATAGAAAGGTGGCCGGGTCGGCTTATGTCCCTGAGCTGGCATTGGACCACCCTCGCCGAAATGGGTGAGGCAGTTCTCCATTTCCTGTAGGCGCCGGAGGACGGCATCTTCTTGCTCTGGTGGGCGGGTCGAGCCACGAGGCTCGCTGACTCCGGCACCCGACCGCGAGTGAGAGTGGTGGAGTGTCTTGGTTTCGGGGGCTCCTAAGATGGCCTCCAGGACCTCTTTCCGAAAGTTTTGGAACTCGGCTCGTGTGACTGGAGCTTACCCTGCAGGGTCGTGCTGGAGTGGCCGCCTCCAGGTCGTTCGACTGAGCGTTGGCTCCCGCTCTCGGGCCGGTTGCCTGGGATGGTTCGGGGCCGAGTTGGAAGCGGCCCCTCCCTTTGTTCGGCTGGCCTGCCGGTTCTCGATGATGCGACGTAAGTCGGTCGCGATCGAGCGAAAAGCGCTCGGTCTGACCCTGGGTTCTCCATCGACCCTCGGATGGTTGGAATCCTGAGCGTCGGCGTGGCTGTTCTGGGGAGGAGCATCTGGACGATGTCCAGAGGTGACAGCTCTTCTGGCCTTGGGTGCCATGTAAGAGCTCGGATTCGGGGATGACGTCCCTGACTGGGATCGGACTGAAGTCAGAACCGAATAGTTCCCACAGACGGTGCCAACCTAATGCGGTTTGTTTTTCGGGTGTGGCTGCAACATGTGTGAGTTCTTATAATTTGTATAGTGGAAGTTGTGGTACTGGCTTTGGTTCGACCCTCGGTTGGAGGATCGGCTCGGGAGTAGCAGGAGTGAGGTAGGAACCAGGTGCTCGGCACGGATTCAGCAGCTCGGCTCAGATCTGTAAGCTCGGCTCTGTCCTGGGTACCTGCACACTGCCTAAAAACACCGGGAGAAGTCTCGGCGATAGGCCCTCCGACGATCTAGTCAGTCACTGGAAAAGCAACAGTAGTTACGGTTCAGGGAGAGAAAGTTTGATTACCTTCACAGTGAGGAGGTGGTCTGGTATTTATAGGCAGAGGAAACGGGTCTGAGACCCTGCTGGGCCGGATCGGACCCGTTTGTTTGTGGGCCTGACGTGGCAGAAGTCCATCTGGCTCTGGGTTGATCTGATGATCACGGAAGTACGGTTTTTGAGGGGGTCTGGTGGCCCAGGAGGGGCCACGTCATCTGACCCGTATCAAGGCTATTTGGTACTCATGAATCATTCTCATGTCTAGCATTAAGCTTGTATAACAGTGCTTTAGATACATAAATGCAAGCAATTGATGTTCTTTATTCATCCTCCAGGTTGAAACTATAAAGGAATTTCCTTGCTGGCTCATTAATGTTTTTCTTCCAGCACATTCATTTTAAGTTTATGCATTGTTATGTATGTGCACTCAGGCTGAGCTTTGCATAGTTACTCGTTAACAGGGCTATTTGCTTTGTATCTGCTAAAGTCCTGCATTTCTACTTTTTAGTAACAAATAGCATAATTTAACTAAAAGTTTTGGAATATTCACAAAGTTGTTCCATCTGTCAAAATTTTCCTTCACCAGAACAAATGAAACTTTGATAGATAGCCGGCCTTCGTAAAGTCTAAATTCAAATTGGGAGAAGGACCTATTGGGCAATTGAAGTTAGTATTAATACTCTAAACACATCTAGAATTTCTATAATACCCTAAACACACCCAAATTCTTATAAATTGGACCTACAGATCCCACCGTTAATTTCCGTTAATTTTCTAACATTTTAGAGGTAAAATGACTTTTTACCCCTATGCTTTAATAATTTCTTAAAAATTCGTTAAAATTCATAAAAAATCTTAAAATTCCAAAAAAATTCCTTAAATTTCCTTTAAAATTTTCCTTCAAAATTCCCTTAAATTTTAAAAAAAAATTCCTTTGAATTCCTTAAAATTCCTTAAAAATTGCTTTTAAATTCCTTATAATTTCCTTTAAACTTACTTTTAAAATTCCTTTAAAATTTCATTAAATTTTCTTTAAATTTCCTTTAAATTTCCTTTAAAATTTCTTTAAAATTCCTTTAAAACTTTCTAAAAATTTCTCTAAAATTTTATCTAAAATTTCTTTACAATTAATTTTAAAATAGAACAAAAAGTCCTTCAAAATTGAGAGTATTTCTGCAACTAAGAGTGCCAACTGAACCAAAAATCCTTCAAAATTCCTTTAAAAAATTGTTCTCTAAATCCTTAACAGAGGCCATAGTTTGTTCAGAACCAAAAATATTTAATCATCACATATCAATATATCATAACATCAAGAACAAATAAATTATTCAGAATCAACATAGAGCAAAGTGTTTATTGAGATATATTTTCATCTCTAGATCATACGTATCCAACAGATAGCAAAGGAAGAACTGAAAAATATAGATATAATCTTAAATGCATAACTATTTTGTATACTTGAAATGCACAATCAATATTACATAATATGAAACAATTACATAACATGAAACAGCAATTACATGACATGAAATAATTACACGATCATTATTACATAACGAAGCAAGCTGCTGCTTCTTCTTCTTCTGTTGCTGCCAACCAAAAAAAAAAATCAGAAATAATCATGTATTTGTATGTACATGAAACTAAACAATACATGAAATAATTACTGTTAGATATTATAGTCCCATATTGGTGGTAGAGTTGTTTTGCTATTTGTTCACCTCCTCTATATAGGTGGTATTGTACTTGGTTAAACTCAATTCAATATTCAGTATTGTTTTCACATCTCTCTGATTTATCTTAACATGGTATCAGAGCCAATTACCCAAATTTTCTTTTCTCAAAAATTTTTTCCGTCCAAAATCCTCAAATTCCAACAGCCAAGTTATACAAATTTCTTTCCAAAACCCTATATCTCCAAAAAAAAAAAAAAAAAAAAAAAAAAAAAAAAAAAAAAAAATCTCATCGTCTTCTTCACGATTGTTTCTTCAACTACCGGCCGTCGCTCTTCCTTATCCCTGATCTCGACCATCACTACCGATCTCCCCTTCAGGTACGACGAATCCAGCAGCCACTTCCTCTCACTCTCCATCTCTACACACAGCTGATGGCTCACCACTTCTTATCACACACTCAGGGACAATTAACTCTCCCCCTCTCACATTACTATATGTTCTCTATGCTCCTCATTTATCAATAAACCTTATTTCTATTAGTACGTTGTGCGATAGTGGTCTTGTCGTTACCTTTGACTCTTTAGGTTGTTCTATTACTGATTCCTCCACCGGTGAAGAGTTTGGGCGCGCTAGTCGTCAGGGTCGCCTATATTATCTAGAATTTCTTCGTGCACATCCCTCTCCTTCTAGTTTTGCCGGTATTATTTCCTCTGATGCTGATCTGTGGCACAGACGTTTAGGTCATATTAGCGCATCACGACTTCACACTATAGCTCGTAGTGGTGCCCTTGGTTCTCTCACTTTTAAACAATTATCTGATTGTCAGGGTTGTCATTTGGCCAAACACATTGCCCTACCCTTTAGTCACAAAAGAACTTCTGAAACCACTCACCCTTTTCAACTTGTTCATTCTGACATATGGGGACCCTCTCCCGTACCATCGTGGAAAGGCTATCTCTATTATGTTACCTTCATCGATGACTTTACTAGACATACATGGGTTTTTCTTATGCGTCAGCGATCTGAGATACCTGATATTTATCGGGTCTTTACAACCATGATTCACACTCAGTTCGGTGTACGCATTAAGAATTTTCGATCGGACGGTGCACGTGAGTACACTTCTACCACTATGAGAACAATTCTTTAGTCTCACGGCACCCTGTTTCAACAATCATGCCCTCACACACATGAGCAGAATGGTGTAGCTGAACGCAAGCATCGTCACATCCTTGAGACGGTTCGCGCTCTTTTACTCTCCTCTTCTGCTCCTCGTTCCTTCTGGGCTGAAGCTATCATGACCTCTGTTAGTCTCATCAACATTACTTCCTCGTCTGCCCTAGCTGGTACGACGCTTTATGAGGTTCTTTATCATTTACCTCCCGACTACAGTATGCTCCGTACCTTCGGATGCACCTGTTACATCCTTCTCCCTCCTACTAAGCGCACGAAGCTCTCCGCTCGTGCTGCTAAGTGCGTTCACTTAGGTCTCAGTCCTGAACACAAAGGTTATCATTATTTTGATCCATCCGCGGGTCGTGTCCGCATTTCTCGACATGTCTCCTTTGTGGAAGACTCCTCTTACTACCTGCCCACCCCCCCCCCCCCCCGAGGATACTAGATTTCTCGATTCCCCTGTTGTTGCTAGCCCCCCGACTTTATCTTCCCGCATTCCTTTTGATCCCACTCTTCTGGCTCCATTCATATCTCCTGCAGTCCTTACACCTGTTGTTCCCCCTACCAAACCTCCACCTGCATCCCCATAGCAGCCTGCACCCATCCCACCTACTTCCCCACTGACACATGCACCTACTCCACCGCCCTCACCCACACACCCTGTCAGTCCACCACCTCTTCGTCAGTCTACCCATTGCACTTCTGGTATTCCTCCGGCACGTTATACACCTGATGCCACTGGTCCTTCTGACCAGTTTGGTTTTGCCACCCTAGCTTCCTACTCACCACAGTTTCATGCATATCTCACTGCTATACACTCTACACGTGAGCCCAGAACCTATCAAGAAGCAATTCAATATCCTGAATGGAGGAAAGCCATTGCAGAGGAATTCAGTGCATTTGATCAGACTGGCACTTGGGATGTTGTTCCTCTACCAGAGGGCGTTCAGCCTATTAGCTGCAAGTGGATCTTCAAGGTCAAATATCAACCTGATGGATCTATTGAGCGGCACAAGGCCCGTCTAGTAGCCCGAAGATTTACTCAGGAGCATGGCATTGACTATGATGAGACCTTTGCTCCCGTTGCACAGATGACTACTGTTCGCACCCTTCTTACTGTTGCAGCCATCCGCTACTGGCCGTTATACCAGATGGACGTGAAGAATGCTTTTCTTCATGGTACCTTATCTGAGGTTGTTTATATGGATCCTCCTTCTGGCCTTCCTACTCCTCCTCGTCATGTTTGTCGGCTGCGTCGGGCTATATATGGTTTGAAGCAGGCCCCTCGAGCCTGGTTTAAGTGTTTTCGCCTTGTCATCACCAAGGCTGGTTTTAGTCAGAGTTCTCAGGACCATTCTATGTTTGTGCGGTCATCATCGCAGGGAAGGGTAATTCTACTACTATATGTTGATGATATGATCATTACTGGGGATGACTCTGTCGGCATTGCATCCACCCAGAAATACCTTCACCAGCAGTTTCATATGAAAGACCTTGGTAAGCTACGTTACTTTCTGGGTTTAGAGATTGCTCATGGATCTCAGGGGATACTCATTTCTCAGCAAAAATACACATCAGACATTATTTCCGCTGCATGCCTCTCTGACAGTCGATCAGCTTATACACCCTTAGAGCTTCATGTGAAGTTTCATCCCACAGATGGTGAGCTCCTTCCTGATCCTACTAGATACAGGCAGATTGTTGGACAGCTTGTCTATTTATGCATGACCAGACCCGATATTGCTCATGCAGTTAGTATTGTCAGCCAGTTTGTTTCTGCTCCTACATCAGTTCACTACGGTGCTCTTCTTCGGATCCTCAGATATCTTCGGGGCACTATCACTCGCTCATTATTCATGCCTTCTACATCCAAACTAGAGCTCAGTGCATATTCTGATTCAGATTGGGCAGGGGATCCGACTACCAGAAGGTCTACCACAGGTTTCTGCCTATTTCTTGGTGATTCGCTGATCTCATGGCAGAGCAAGAAACAGGTAATTGTTGCATGTTCTTCCACCGAGGCTGAGTATAGAGCAATGGCAGCTACCACTAGAGAGATTGTTCATGTTCGTTGGTTGTTATCAGATATGGGTGTTACCCTTACAGGAGCTACTCCACTTTATTGTGATAATCAGAGTGCATTGCATATTGCAAGCAACCCGGTTCATGAGTGAACGAAACATATTGAGATTGATTGTCATTATGTTTGTGAGCGTTTTGAGGCAGGGATCATCTCTCTCCATTCTATTACCTCTTCCCAGCAGACTGCAGACTTCTTCACCAAATCCCATACAGTTCAGAGATTTCAACACTTAGTAGGCAAACTCACATTATTTGACCCATCGTGAGTTTGAGAGGGGGTGTTAGATATTATAGTCCCATATTAGTAATAGGCTCAGAACACAACTTTCAGCAAGGATTTATCAAATTTGCCAAATATTCAAGCATCAGTGTAACAAAGAGATAAAAAATTGTGTCACTACGGCTGCATTGAAATGCCATGTCAACTAATTCAAATGCAAAAATAACCCTCCCTCATATTGAAATTTGCAATTGACTGACAGGAAGTATCAAGTCCAGGTTCCATGATAAATATGAAATTCACAATTGAGTAACATGAATGATTGACTTAATTTACTCATGAACCATTCAACCTACAACATAATTTGATAAAGCATAGTTTTCTGTTAACAAGTTTAATAAAACAAAAACAAAATATATGTACTAGACTGTTTAAGAGTGACAATGCATATAAGCATAGCATAGCATATAACCATATAAGCATAGCATAGCATAGCATATAAGTAACTGGCATATAAGTCAGCATAGCATAGCATATAAGTAACTGGCATATAAGATGTTTTTTTTTTCCTCTAAATTAAATAGGTACCATAATATTCAAATCCCTTATCCTTTAATGGAGATATTAGACCTATTTGTAAAGTCTGAAATTGCAAGAACCAACTTCATGAAATTCTAGTTTAGAGATTGCAAGAACCAACTTGTATCCAACTGTGAATCATCATTGCCTACACACACATCCAAAATAAATCGCAAAAAATTGAACTAGAAGCTTAAAAGCAAGTATGAGAAGAATACCCTATAAACACCTGAAGTTAATAATAATAACCTATAAACACTTGAAGTTATAGTAATATACCTCAATCACACCCAAAGTTTTGGAAATTGGAGTTATAGGCACCTGCCGCTCACAAATTAGTTTTTTTTAGAGGGATATTTTTGTAATTTCACATGCCTCTTAACGAGTTTAAACCCGTTAAGAGGAATATTCCCAGAATATTCCACTAACTTAACTGGGAAATTAACGACGGGGATCTGTAGGTCCAATTTATAAGAGTTTGGGTGTGTTTAGGGTATTATAGAAACTTTAGGTGTGTTTAGGATATTAATACTAATTTCAGGTGCCAATAGGTCATTCTCCTATTCAAATTATGTTTATTGGTTAGAGTTATTTCCTACTAGTATCCATGAGAGATATTTTGCTTCCCTAATTTTCTCTCCCATATATGTCAATGAATTTTTTTTTACCAACTTATGATACCCACAAAAAGTGCATAATTTACATGTATAATTTATATTTGATTTTAAAAAATATATATTATATAATGTATATGTGTAAGTGTACACATTTAAAAGTAAATGTGCATTTCCTGTTGGAATTAACTAGTAAAATTGATTTACCACTCCCCATTGTTTTGTTGAAGTGGTTTCACAACCGATAGCATACTCAAAGTTCTTGAAGGAGTGAGAGTTGGTACGCTCTTTCACCGAGATGCAAAAGACTGGGTGCTGCCCAAAGAAGTAGGTGCGCGCGAAATGGCAGTTGCAGCACGGGATTGTTCCAGACGACTTCAGGTACAGTGTATGATTTTAACTGCATTGTGCATTCAGTTGCTGTCTTCTTTATACAGAAGCTCCTTTTGCATACTGCTACTTCTTTATGGCTTGAGTTTTCTTTCTGTGGTTGAAAATTCTATTTGCCCTGATAATTCATGCCTTTATTCTTCTAGATCATATCATCAGAGGATCGAATAAAGATATTGCTGGATATTGTTGATGCATTAGAAGCAAATGAGAAGTTAATCCGACTTGAAAATGAGGCTGATGTAGTTGCTGCACAACAGGCCGGATATGAGAAGTCATTGATAGCTCGGTTGACAGGGAAGTCAGAGAAGGCAAGGAATCGAAACCATACTTCTATTTCCATTCAATTTCTCTGTTTACACTTCACAGTCACTTCTAGTTCTTTTCCTCCTTTAGATCATTAGATATGATGTACAATTCCAAAGTTCTGGTACTTATTTTCTGTCTTCACATAATTATTGTTTTACTTTATTTTGTAGATCTCTAGACTTGCCAACTCCATTCGTGTTCCTTCCAATATGGAAGACACAATAGGTCAAGTTCTGAAGAAAACAGAAGTAAGAGCATCCACAAACCTTGGAGGTAAAAAATGGCAAAATGCATATTTTAGCGATCCATTTTGACGAAACGTTGCAGTCGTCGAATGGCAAACAAATGCATAAATTTGTTAAAAACCAAACAGACGTTTGTCTTTCAAAAATATTTTATAAAGGCCGAAACTTAGAAAATATAAATAAAAAATACGGGCCCAAAAAAAAATTGCAAAATAACCGGACGTCCGGGTTTTAAGGAAGTATTTTTTGCAAAAGAAAATTGCAAAAACAATTTAAAAAAATAGTTTGTAAAAAATATTTGCAAAAACAATTTAAAAATTTGCAAAAACAATATAAAATTTTAAATTTTATTTTAAAAATTAATTTTTTAAAAAAATTATGATTGGGACGAAACATCATGTTCATTCCAAGCCTTAAATTCATTTAACCAGTTAATTTATTTGTTTTTAAAATTTTTTTACTTCGTCCGATTAATTAAAAATATAATTAAATAATCCAGACGAAACATGATGTTTCGTCAGCTAAAATATATATTTTGCTATTTCGAGTGCTATTTTTTCCTTTCTATTGTAGCCGAATTATCAAAAAAATGGCAAAATAGCTTACGACTGTGTGCGCTACAGTACACAAAAAATGGAACAAATGGCAAACAAGCAAACCACTGTGGATGCTCTTGTTGTAAATAATTGCCTATAATCCTTGATTTCTTTCGCAACTCTATATAAGAATCAAAATAAATTTAGAACGGAGTTACCGGCCTATGGGGAAGTCGCGCGTTACGCACTGCCCTAAGAGTTGATCCGCGGTCTTATGTGCAGACTCGTCGCAGATGCTCCTAGTGGTAAAACCCCCGGTATCACCGGCGTCTCGCTGCCGCACACAACATCGAGAGATTGACCCGAACTTAGCCTTGCCCAGAACGGAAAAAAAAAAAAAGCAGAGTACCGGATTTGGCAGGGAAGAAGTGAAGGAGAGGAAGAGTTGGGAAAACATTTTTCAGTTGTTTTAAGGGAAGAGAAGATTAGAGTATATATGGGCTGATGCCACTCACAACACACATCTCCCAACCGATGTGGGACTAAAAACAAGGAAAGGAGGAGCTTGGTTTTGACCAAAAAGCCAACAATCCCCCCCCAAAACCAAGATCCGAAAAACAGAGATAACAAAAGAATAATGATGGAGAAGTTCTGGGCAAGAGTATACTATGCATAAATGAGATGGACTACAGCCTTGAATCTCACGTAGTGACTATTGTCTTTGTCTGAAGAAGTGCTTGATGGACTATGCCTTGAATCAGACTTCTTGATTCAGATTCAGAAAATAGCACACATAGTACGCTAGAGGTTCTTGGGTCTATCGGGTGGCGCTTTTGAATGGCCATGCGCACTTTTTCCATATTCATGAGAGTTGTCTGGGATCGCCTTGTCCCATAGTCGCGGCCTTCACGACCTCTCATATAGGTAAGTCCTCAAAGGGTTGGTGATCGGAGTCAACCCTACATAATAATGTTTGGACCTATTAAGAGTTTAGAACTCATCCTAACCAGATCACACAGGAACACTGTCACCATAGGGATGGGATATCATTGTACAACCTCGTACAGCCACCTGGGCATTAATTTATGAGAATTTAATCTCTGAGTCAGTGTTCCATAATAGTCACCGAAGTCCAGCTTGTTTCTACCCATTGAACCGGCTTCTTGGGATCTCCAGTCAGACTCGGTTGGGTTGCCACTGCTGGTGACTTACTTATGGGCTTAACCCCATCCCCCTCGATGATTCTAGGATCAACGTCCTAGACAGACCCTTTGTTAAGTAGTCTGCAAGGTTCTTTTCTGACTTTATATAGTCAAGAACCACATATTTGCCTAATAGGCTCTTGATTGACTTGAAGCGCAGCTGCATGTGCCTGTTCATCTTAGCATTCACAGAATCATGCTTTAGTAGTTCTATAACAGATTTATTATCACAGTTTATGGAAATAGCAGGAACAGGAATATTAGTAACAGGTATATGCATAATCAAATTTCCAAGCCATTCAGCTTCTGTACAAGTAGTGTCCAAAGCTATCATTTCAGAATCCATAGTACTTCTAGCTATGATGGTTTGTTTACATGAACCCCAGGAGATTGCAGCACCTCCTAAGGTAAAGATATATCCAGTTGTGGATTTCAAGACATGTGAGTCAGTTACCCAGTTTGCATCTGAGTAACCTTCTATGATATCAGGGTGTCTAGAATAATGAAGTTTGTAATCTATAGTACCCTTAAGATATCTAAATACTCCTTCTATTGCTGACCAATGTGACCGATTTGGGTTACTAGTATATCTACTAAGTTTCCCAACAGCAACTGCAATATCAGGTCTAGTTCTATTTGTTATATACATAAGAGAACCTATCATTTGAGAGTATTTATGTTGTTCTACAGGTAAACCTTCATTCTTTTTTAGAATGATACTACTGTCAAAATGAGTACGAGCAGGTGTCATATCAAATTACTCAACTTTCTTAGCATTTTCTCAATAGAATGTACTAAGGAGAGAGTATAACCCTCCTTAGAATTGCATACTGACATTCCTAGAATCAGGTTGAGGATTCACTATTACACATTCAAGAAAACTTCAATAGGAACTTGTTGATGATGACACACAAAATATACAAAGTAGTCATCAGAGGTGACTGCTAGGGTCAAACCTAGGACCTCCAGATGCTAATATTCTAAGATGGACATGCGTATTAAGTAGAGCAGAGAACATTAATGGTTGCATTGAAAACCTTGAGAGCTTTATCTAGGCATATAGGTATGTCAGATTTGCCAAGAACAAAATTAAATGAGAGGAGTACTCTACATATGGACCGTAAGTCACATGATACAGATCCAACTATTATGGTACGGGAATATTTATATATTCTCTTAATATGTTGTGTAATAAACCATATGAATAGTTGCTATGTACTGTGAACATGTCTCAAGTCCACACAACTCCATCAGTTTTATATTTATCCATAAAGAACCATGTCAGGATGCAATAAATAAGACTATCCAAATCAAAGGCTTCAACTTTTTTCGGTTAAAAGTTTTATCTTCTTAGACCAATGAAAATAATTCCACTTTGATGATTGCTAAGTGAACGGAAGGGAACTTGAATACTAGCAGGTCTTCACTTTACAGTCAGTATTCCTCAACCTACCTTCCTCTGTGATCGTGATGTACTGCTTCGAGTAGTAGTATGATCCTCTCCTTTTTACTTCTAACTGAATAGTTTGTTTTTTTTTTTTTTTTTTTTTTTTTTTTTTTTTTTCTTTCTGGCCAATTATGCATAATGATATTCAGACTGGGCTGCAACAATGGAACTTTTTCATGGGCTGTTTATTTTGTTACATGTTCGAGAATTTAATCACTTTTGAGCAAAATATAGTAGATATTCAGTAGTACTACATTGTAAATTTTTAATAAAGGAAGTTGTGTAAGCCAATTACATTTTTCTGAAGGACCTGAATAACTAATTAATGTCAATCATAATCTGATCAACTAGGCACACAATGTTCAGATGGCAAAAAACTCAGTGTAGAGAACTTAAAAAAAAAAACTTTTACGAGCTCCCATTGCACAAGATTTATTAGTTGTATGGAGGGACACTGCCTACTGTATCTCACAAATGATCACTTATGATTACAATTAGGCATCCTAACATGACTATTTAAAACTAATAATTTAATAAACTGTTGTAGCTAATAATCAAGTTCACCACTAGCTTCTAAGCAAATTCCTGAAGCTTGTGATAGTCATATCATAAGACTTGTGTCCAGCAAGAAGCGGATGACCTATAGAATCACTACTGGAGACAATTAGGAAAGTGAAATGGAGTAAAAACTTAGAAAGTAGGTGAACTCAGCAGGTTTACTAAATTAAATTTGTATCTCACTGATAACCTCCAGCAGCAAAGAATTTTAACCTTACTAGCTAAAACCAATGCAGACTAGAGAAAGAAAAAATAATAATACTTGTAAAAAGCCCTGAGCTAAAACTAAAATCTGAGTATGCCAAACAGGAAACTACATCAATAGCGTGAAGATCTTAAGTGCTATATAATTGAATCCACTAAGGTGGTGGAAACAAGAGAAAATACTTGCAAAACACTGAACTAAAACTAAAATATGAGTATGCCAAATAGTAAACTACATCAATAAGGCTAAGATCTTAACCTCCATAAAATTATATCCATATTCTAAGGTGGTGTGTACTATGGGAGTTAATAATCAATTACGCTGTAATTGGTACATAGGAACATTGCAAACGAAGGTCAACTTTTGAAGAACCAATAGAGTAAAAAAAAATAGCTGAAGCTCCTGGTCCAGTGAACTAATACAATTGAATGTTATATGTATAAATGTTATTCAATAAACAATTCACTGAAACTAACTACTTGAGTGGTCGAATCCAATTATCTGATAGAAACTTATGTTTGGGACAGATCGATAACATTGGAATATACTTTTACCCATCATGAAAATAAAAATAATTACTTCCGGTACACGTGATGACTACAAACAAAGATTCTTCCAAGAAAAATGGAGTATACTAGCACTGTGTAGTATCAGCAAATAAAACATGTCAATATCACAAAATGAACCAACTAATGCAAGATAAGATCAGATATATACAAAATGATTCATAAACGACACTGTTAGTATTAGCTTTGAAGGAACAAATACAGACGTAAGAACTCAAATCACTCGAATGTTTCCTGCCCTCTGTAAATTGCAAACCTGCAAAACTTACTCTATATCTAATCTTGTATTAGTGCACTCAGCTTAATAAAACTGAACTGTTTGCTTTCTTCATCACCAGTGTTCTACATTCCTTTTTCCCTTCAATCCCATGAATGGAATAAAAGTATAAAACTATATTCTCAAACGGAAAATGAGTGAACAACTAATTTAAATTCTTGCACTCAAGCCTAAGAAGACAGATTGAGGAATTCACGGTGTGCAGGTTTCCTACTGCTAGTGTTGCTTTCCAGAGTGTTAGTTTTTCATCTGCTCTTCAGATTCACATTTGTCTCAGTCATCTTTGTTAGAGGTGGTTTGAATCATTAGTTTTCTTCAGTTTGTCAGTACCGTTAATTGGTAAAATATCATAATATGCCATTGTCCCTGCATCCCCAGTGTGCACTTTTACGACCCCTTAATCAGAGTCCAATCTTAAGTTAGAACTCATCAGTCACATCGAAATCCGGGATTCAACTTTTTTTAACCTCCACAGATAACTAACAAAAGCTTAACCAACTACGTAAGAAATGATAATTCAAAATCATTCTCCATTTCTTTGTAAAATCTATGTTAAAAAATGTATTAGAAAAATGACATTCATATTCCGAAATCATTGAGGCATTTCTGCAAACACATAACAGGTACTGGGGGTTTAAGGACTAAAAACCCAAGTTGGAGGTAAAGGGTAGAATCATGTGATCGGAAAAATCTATAATGAATCCAGTTGCAGCAGTAATAACAACATCACCATCATTGCATTCCATCAAGAAGATGAGCTAATACTTTATTAAGAAACAAGAATTGCATAACCAAATGAAATTACCATAAACATGATCAACTCATTTAGACATTTCTACAAACACGTAATGGGTACTGGGATTTGATGATTACACATCGATCAAATCCCCAAAAAAAAAAAACACAAACCCATTTAGCAGTCCAAATGAGAAAGAACAACTATGTATGTATCTATGCCATTAAGGGGAAAAAGTAAGATGGCTAGCAAATCCAATTGCGAGATTACTAATGGCAATTAGGTTAGAACGACTCAACTCTTAGATTGTTGTAAATAATTGCCTATAATCCTTTATTTCTTTCGCAACTCTATATAAGAATCAAAATAAATTTAGAACGGAGTTACCGGCCTATGGGGAAGTCGCGCGTTACGCACTGCCCTAAGAGTTGATCCGCGGTCTTATGTGCAGACTCGTCGCAGATGCTCCTAGTGGTAAAACCCCCGGTATCACCGGCGTCTCGCTGCCGCACACAACATCGAGAGATTGACCCGAACTTAGCCTTGCCCAGAACGGAAAAAAAAAAAAAAGCAGAGTACCGGATTTGGCAGGGAAGAAGTGAAGGAGAGGAAGAGTTGGGAAAACATTTTTCAGTTGTTTTAAGGGAAGAGAAGATTAGAGTATATATGGGCTGATGCCACTCACAACACACATCTCCCAACCGATGTGGGACTAAAAACAAGGAAAGGAGGAGCTTGGTTTTGACCAAAAAGCCAACAGCTCTAAGGAATCTGAGTTGAGATATTTTATCTTTATTTCCCCTGTTCTTTGGTAGGAATTATCTTAAGACTCTGAAAAGCAATTCTGGAGTCATGCATCTATAATATGCTTATAATATAAAGTTGATCTATCACGGGTCTACTTTATTGCCATAAGAAGAGACTTTTGGCAAATTGAAATGGTGGCTTCTTTTTATGATACTCTTGGTATGTTCTTTCCAACCGATGAATAACCAATGTCGTTGACTTGCTTTTGCTGTGAACTTGAATAGCATTGTAATATGAGCAGGGCCAGATGTTGTTGGCTATATTTTGAATCATGCTGCTGTACAAGTTATCTTTTGTGTACAGCAAACACTGAGCAATGTGAGTTCTGATCCCTCATTAAGGTTTTTAATTGTTTTCATTTGAGGGCTTGAGTAGACTATTTGTGCCAAGTGGAATTTGCTTCATATCTCTCTCTCTCTGTCTCTCTCTCTCTCTCTCTCTCATTCTATGTTGAAGATTACTGCAAGAGAACAGTAATTTGCAATATAATACTCCTCTAATTCTCCTAAAATAAGGACTCCAATACTTCATTTTCTGGGGTTATTTTGACTATATTACGGTTCATACAAAGATATCTAAGGTTTAGAGACATGTTCAGAGTATCGATTTCACTGTTTACACCATACTCATTTGCTGACTTTTTTCTCGGTGCAGTTTATAAGCATCTTATCTACTGTGCGGCTGTGCCATCTGTACGCCTGATAGTGGTAAGAAAATCTAATGTTACACGTTTGTGCATGCAGCCACGCTCTTTTGCATGGTAATGAATTATAAATTAAGGTCTTATAAAGGTCTCTATGCTGTGTCTCTTCTACATGATTTCTCGTAAGTGTTTTCTCCAAATTCAAACTGCAGTGAACATCTTATCCAAGTTGGTCACTATTAAAGACTATATTTATTAATTTTGTGTACATCTTTGTTGGCTCTTTTTACAGGTGAATGGGTTGCTGGCTCTGCTGGAATAGGTTTCACGCCGCATATCATTGGTTCATTACAATTGCTATAGGATAGGTTCAAAAAAAAAAAAAATTAAATAATTCGCCACATTTGGTACTACAATTCCTAACAGCTAATGACTGCAACCTTACATCTTATTCAAAAGCACTTTTTCTCTCCTTAGTACCACAATACATTCAGTAACATTAATGTGAAGAACAATTCCCAAATCACATCTTTGGATGGTTAACTTGTCGAATAATTCGAGTCATAGAAATGGTACACAAATAATTTGAGTCATAATTCGAGTCATAATAATTCGAGTCATAGAAGCAGCGCTCAGCTGGAGACTTCCACATTTCGTTAATGAGATGAAACACATCAGATTTAGCGGCAATACTCTTCAGTCGAAAGATGTCATCATAATGGGAGAGGCAGTCATTGACTATCATCCTAAGGTCTCCATCTGGAAGTTGGACCTGCAATCCTCCCTGCAGCTCCGCCATGTGCCTGTAGTTCACATCAAGCCAACGACCGTTTTCCATATCAAACATTTTATCACCTGTAATTTTAGCATTGCAATGGTTTTTTTTTTATAAATTTCTGAAAGGTACTATGAATGAATTAATTACGGTGTGTTTTGTATTTTGTTTGCATACCAGGACTTGAACCAAACATTAGTCCACAAGCACAATCCCTAACCAACTGATACTCTTCCTTGAGAAAGAAAAGGAGATAAATAAGAAAATTCAGTCAGTCTAGTTTGACATATTTTGAGTAACAGAACTTGATTACAGTTTAAAATTGAATAGACTCGTGAGTTCTGCCTGCAAGGTTACTTTTTTTATTCGTCATAATGGAAAATAATTAAATGGTTTTTAACTAAAGTATATTGAGCTTACCTGCAACTCCGGTGCTTTATGAGGCTGGCCATACCACTCTGCATACTCATCAATGTCACGCAACCGAAAGTCCCTAAATATTGTTAATACGGTGTTAGATAATATAGCATTATTTCCTCAAACAATTGGCTTTAACTGAATATTTAAAGAGCTTAAAAGGTGTACTGAGACCATACAGAGATCAACAATCTTTAGCTCCTTGGGCAAACCTTTAATAATTTCCTGCAATTGAGGTATCAAATCTCAGCTACCATTTAGTTACGTCATAAAGTGCAGTACCAAAATAAAGTAAACTGCATTATTTTACAAATAAAATACCAGTCTGTTGAAGGCAGCATCAACTAGAAGAAACACCAGAATGAGACTCTGCATACACCCGGTTACCTGCCGGGGAAAAGTAAGCACATTAGTGAAACAATAGAATAAATACTAGTTCACAAAATAAATAATCTATAATATATTAAAGGGCGAGTTGGGGTTGTAAAATGTGGTGACCCATACATCACTGCACGTTCTACTTAACTATCCTTACATATAATTTCCTTAAAACATTTATATTACACCTACGTCCTTCAATTTCTTCAAATTGTTCCAATATTAGTCCCTTCACTTGGGAAAAATGACGTGCATTAGACATGTAAAATTACTAGTACCCATATAACAGTGAAGAACTCTTCATTTTTATAAAGAGAAAGGAGATGAGAATGTACAAAGTAAACAATCTATGCAACTTCTCTAGATAGTAGAAAGGCTGTGAGGAAAAATAGTCACTGTTTCCAGTGCTTCGCCAAAATATTATAAGGATACAGTACTCACCAGGTTAATCTTGAAATACTTAGATGGAAAAAGCAGAACCAGCAAACCCCAGAAGACGATGTCCGTTAGCACAACAGCACCTCCACAGGTCTGTTCAAACAAACAAAACAATTCTATCAATTTCATTCTATTGTATATTGTTGAATGAAATGAATGACGGGCACAAGGACAATAAAAATAATAGTTAGTTAAAAGACTGAGATTGGGCAGTGAAATGTAACTTGTACCTCCATTTCAGTATGCTAAGCAAATCAAGAAGGGTAAATTGCAAAAAACCTACCCCATGGCTTATCAAGGAAAATGGATAATAACCTGATCTTTCATTTCTTGTACTTAACCACACCCAAGGGTGTGAACTGAAAAAAAATAGCCCTTTTGATGACTTTAGGAAGGTCGGGAATCAGGATGGTTATCTACTTTCCTTGAGAAACCATGAACAATTCTCTATAAGTTATCCTAAAAAGTTTGCAGAGGTAAATAATTAAGATGAGGCAGAACAGCTATAATCATTATCCCCATAATATCAATCCTATCAAATTTTTCCATAAAAAGATATTAAGGAAGCACATAGAAAAGGATTGCCTGATAAACAATTTGCATCGTGTATCCCCAAAATCCAGCACTTTGAAAATTATCTCCTTCTTCATGATAATTCTGCAGTTTGATTGCATGGTTATTTTAATTTGTCCTCGACATTAAAATTGCAGGTAGATTTTCTTCAAAGTCCCCTTCCAAGAGTCTTTTCAGCACCTCTTCGTTTTCTTCAGCATATCCTCTTGTATAAATCCAGCAGCCATGAGCAGATATTATGGTGGCAATCTGTAACATATACCAGATACTTAAGGCCACAAAGGGCTAGATTTGTCAGCATAAAAGAAAACCAGTTGCTTCAGATATTATAAAGACATACCACAAAATAGATAATGACTAGCGCGAAAGTCCACCTGCAAGTCATGAATTGAGAAAACATATCAG
Organism: Hemerocallis citrina; assembly: GCA_017893485.1. Lineage (NCBI taxonomy): Eukaryota > Viridiplantae > Streptophyta > Magnoliopsida > Asparagales > Asphodelaceae > Hemerocallis > Hemerocallis citrina. The sequence continues at coordinate 149,659,366 of CM030365.1, read as the reverse complement.
ACCCAGCTGAGAATTTCCATTGAACTTTCCCAACTCTCTTCCCCATCAAACTAACTCCTTTCCTATAAATCTTTTCAGAATGAAAGTTAATAGGGAAATATCACAAATTTGTTAGAAAGAACTCAATTTAATATCACAAATTTAATATTGTTTGTATTTATCTATGTAAACCTCAAATATTCTTTGCTACTTATAAGGCAATCTTTAAGACTTTGTTTTGCAACATCAATCATTTCCAATCATCAGGGTAGCATAAAGTCTGAACTGGCGATTACTAGAAAGGAAATTGCACCTTTCTTAAAATTTTCAATCAAAGCGACACTTTTCCCGCATCAAACATATCTTTTCTTTAAGTCAACAGCATTTACTGAATTTATTCAAATAAACCACTATCCATTGGTCTCCTTTACATTCGATCACTCTGATTACACTTGCAACATCATCCACTAATCCTCCATACAATTCTATTCAAGTATTTCATCCTCACAACAAAGTTGCCAAATTCAACTACCAACATCCTTTTCTCTTCAATTTTTTTCCCCTTGACCGCGAAAGAAACGCCACCTCTCAGCTAAATCAATCCTGATAGATTACCGGAACTTCAAAAAACCAACAAGTTCATGAAAATCATTCAGAGAATCAATTGACCCTACAATCCTTTGCACTTAGCTGAGAGAACAACACTGCAATTGAGGTATCAAATCTCATTAATATATTAAAATGTCTAATACCTCTCTTTAAATCTATTTCATCTATGGTTCGTACTTTCTTTGCCCAGACCACAGTTTGCCTTATTATTATATTCATCACAATGAAGTTACTTATCTGTTATAGCATCTTCAATAAATATTATTAATCACAAATACATACATTATGCAAGCGCCCTACTAGTCTAGTAGTAAGCTTTTCTCTAGTGGTGCACCAAGGCTAGCAAAAAATGTGGAAACCCGTTTAGGAGTTCAGGAATATCTAAAGTTCAAATATTTGCGGACTGTGATTGCAATCTCCAATCTATTTCAAGTTCAAAGCAATTTGTTCATGCCTAATTATACACGCAGAGAAATCATACATTTTCCCATATTTCTAATCAAAATTGAGATCACCGACCTGCTAAGTTTATCTCATCAAGTAGAATTACAAGAGAACAAAAGGGAATTTAAATTATATATATATATATATATATATATATATATATATATATATAAACACTTACTTGCGTAATCAAATGCGGAAACACTAATCCCATTGACTGTCCAGCTTTTCTATCCGCAGTCAACACCGTAATAGAGAAATAAGGATGGTTCGCTAGAAGCCTGACTAACTTCATAATCCAACTAATACATCAAATTACATTCTCAAATAAAAATTAAACAATAACTTAGAAACAACTATACCTCGGCTCCGGTATAGGCCACAGACGCTCGTACTGTAAATTTTCCCATCAATTTTAAGCTTCTCGCTCTCGCTCCATTCTGCAACTAATTAATTGGAAGAAGAAAAAAGTTAATTCAGAAGGGATGAATGAATGAATGAAGGAAGGAAGGAAGGAATGCTTACTGACATTTAGGGGGAGTATGGAGTTTCCATGAACTTATCCAAGCGTCACAGAACTCATTTTGGCTAAATTAAAAGAAAGATCGATTGGAGAGATTGAGGGTTTGAGGAGATGGAAGCTTTCAAAGGACCACGATGGAGGACGGTGGAGATGGAGTTGATGGCTTGGGAATCATAAAGAAGGGAGAGGAGAGGAGACGAGAGGGTGTTGGCGTCGGGCTCAAGACGGCGACGGCAATAGCGATATCGACAGCGATGGCGACGACAGCGTGTCAGGAAACAGCGTCCAACCTTGAGTTCGCCGGAGTAAGCCTGAGAGTTCATCAGAATAAGGGGTTCAAGATTGCTGTTAGAGTTGTTCTTGTTTGATTTGTTTGTTCAAGTCCTGAGTTGTAAATAGCTGTAAGTGAGAGAAAGCACGTGCTAAGCGCACATTTCCTTTTTTCATATGAATTGTTGGCGGGAAGAGAGCGGGATACTTTGTAAACGTGCTGAGCACGTGTTGGTTGTAACTGTCTATAAAAGACGAGCGGGTTGTAATCTGGAAGCATCATGAATGAAATTTCCCTATTCTCTCTATTCAGATCTCTCTCAATCTCCTTCCCCTTTCTCCCAATCTTCTTCTTGTAGCTCCTAATTACCGCCATGGCCAGATCTAGAAGCAATCGGAATCCAATCTCTGACAATCTGGTATCAGAGCCAGACAATCTTGAGGGCGATGAAGGCAGTATATCAATCGAAGGAGTTGTTGCTGACATGAGAAGCCAGATGGTGGAAGGTCAACTCCAAACAAATTACCTCAACGAGAAGATCGAAGCCATTGCTGAGAGTGTGGGAACCAGGATCTCTTCGATTGAGTCAAGGCTAGACTCTCTGGTGACGATGGTGCAACAGATCCACTCACGACCACCACAACCACCTCTGCCTCCACCGCAACCACCTCTGCTTCCAAATCCACTCATCCGTAGGGAGGTAATCGCCTCTAACTCCAATCCTTCGTTAATTACTCAACCTATCGAAGGTGGAACTGTGTTCAGGACTCCGTTCAAGGTGGAGTTTCCAATGTTCCACGAAGGGGATCCAACAGAATGGATCTGTGGAGTCGAACAGTTCTTGGACTTCTACGAAATACCGGAGCATCAGAAGCTTAAGTACGCGATGCTCAACTTGAGAGGTATAGCCGCGCAGTGGTTTCGAAGGCATCTGAAGCCAAGAATTCAGGAGGAGACTTGGACGATGTTTTTAGAAGAGCTAATAACCAGATTCGGACCAACGGAGTTTCAAGACTTCGAAGGAATCCTATCGAAACTTCAGCAAAAAGGGGATCTCGAGGTCTACGTCCAGGAGTTTGATCAAATTTCGAACTTCGTCGAAGGTTGGACGGAGACACATTACTTAAGCACCTTCATCAGTGGGCTTCGAGATGAGATATGCTGGGATGTCAAGTCACAGCGTCCAAAGAGTGTGAATGAAGCGATTGGCCTTGCCAGAGGATACGAAGAGAAACTTACTTGTTTGAGGAGAAATTTCCGCAGCCAATTTATATCCAGAACACCATTACTTCCCCCTAAACCACCTCCTTCAGCTAATACTTCGACTAACTCGTTTACCCCACATACCTCTACTTCCAGTGTTCCAACTCATTCCAGTCACAATAGTTCCCCGTCATCAGTAGCAACTAGTTTTGTGCCTAAGAGGTTGTCTCTCCAGGAAATGCATGAGAGGAGAGCTAGAGGATTGTGCTTCAATTGCGATGAAAAGTATACTGCTGGCCATCTATGTAAAACTCAAAAATTCTATTTCCTTGAAGGATTAGAAGAGGAAGGTCGTGAAGAGATTGGAGGTGAGAAAGTTAACTCAGATAAGGAGGTACCCGCACTTGAACAGACATCAACTCAATCCCACAATTCCCTCTATCCGGAAATTTCCTTCCACGCTCTTGTTGGGAATCAAGTTTATCCCCAGACAATGCGAGTAAGGGGAAGGATCGGCGGTAGAGATGTAAATATCCTTATTGATTCAGGCTCAACCCACAACTATTTAGATCCCCAAACAGCGCTGAAAGCTAATCTTTCCATTGTCAATGAACCACGGTACAAAGTCACGGTGGCAAATGGGCAGTGTATGTTTAGTGAAGGGAAAGTCCAAAGTGTGAATTTTGTGGTACAGGGAGTGGAGCTTCAAGCTGAACTACTTCTTTTATCGCTTGGTCCAGCACAGATGGTTCTAGGTGCACATTGGTTGCGATCGTTGGGGCCAGTGATGATGGAATTTTCACGTATGACAATGGAATTTGTAGTCGAAGGTAACAAGAGGAAGCTGCAAGGGCTTCTTAACTCTCAATTACAGATGGTGAATGCTCAAGAGATATCTAAGATGAACCAGTACATCTGCCAGGCATACATGATCCAAATTCATGCGACTCAATCAGAGGAAGAAGAAGGTAACGAGTTGCTGCAGTTGCAAAGAAATCCTGAAGACTTACAGCTAGTTATCGATCAATTCCCTGAAGTATTCACAGAAAACCTTACCCTTCCACCTCATCGATCCATAGATCATCAAATTCCCATCATTGAAGGAGTTAAACCTGTGTGTTTAAGGCCGTATAGACATCCACATTATCATAAGGGAGAGATTGAGAAGCAAATTGAGGAAATGCTCAACTCCGGGTTTATTCGTCCAAGCCACAGCCCTTATGCATCTCCCGTAATATTGGTGAAGAAATCTGATGGAAGTTGGCGATTATGTGTCGACTATCGTGCTCTCAACAGCCAAACAATCAAAGCCAAATTCCCAATCCCTCTCATCGATGATCTACTTGATGAACTAAATGGAGCAACCTTCTTCTCCAAGATCGACTTGAAGTCATGTTACCACCAAATCAGGGTGAGTGAAAGAGACATTCCCAAGACGACGTTCTGTACCCACCATGGACATTTTGAGTTCGTGGTTATGCCGTTTGGACTTACAAATGCCCTCGCCACATTCCAATGTTTAATGAATGATATTTTTAAGGAGTATCTGCGCAAATTCATACTGGTGTTTTTCGATGACATCCTCATTTACAGTCATTCGTGGGAGAGCCATCTCCTACATGTTGCATCAACTCTTGAAGTGTTAAGAAACCACGGTCTTGTAGCGAAGGTAAACAAATGTACATTTGGAAAAAGTACCATTGGGTTCTTGGGGCACATCATAAGCCGGGAGGGTATCGCAGTAGACCCCAGGAAGATCCAAGCAGTCGTCGAGTGGCCAGAGCCCCAGACAGTGAAGGAACTGCGAGGATTTTTGGGTTTAACAGGCTATTACCGTAGGTTCGTGAAGAACTACGGTGGAATTGCGTTCCCAATCACTCAGTTATTCAAGAAAAACTCATTTCATTGGAGTGTTGCTGCGTCGAAGGCATTCCAGATGCTCAAAGAAGCCATGACAACAACTCCTGTTTTGAGATCCCCTAATTTCACCAAAGTGTTTGTGGTAGAAACGGATGCGTCTCAATCTGGTATTGGGGCGGTGTTGATGCAAGAGGCACAACCTATAGCTTATATGAGTAAGGGGCTGAAAGGCAAGTTGTTGATTCTCTCCACCTATGAGAAAGAGCTCTTTGCGATCTTGCAAGCTGTAAACAATGGTGGCAATATCTGTTGGGGGGAGCGTTCATAATTAGAACTGATCAAAGAAGCATTAAGTATATCTTAGAGCAAAGAATCAACACCGAAATGCAAGAGAAGTGGCTTTGAAAGCTATTGGGTTATAACTTTACGGTTGAGTATAAGAAGGGAATTGATAATACCGCAGCTGATGGTTTGTCAAGGAGAGAAGGAGAAGGAGAAACGTGTTGTGAAATCACGTTCATGGTACCAGAATGGATGGAGGGAGTGAAAAGAATGGTTCTGGAATATCCCTACTTCGCCAATTTTTCTGAGAAACTGCAAGATCAATTCGGAGCTCCAGAGGATTTTAAACATCTGGGTGGAGTATGGTATTACAAAGGAAAGATACTCATCAGTCCAAATGTAGAGGTGAGACAATTGATCTTCTTTGATCTCTATAGTTCAAGTGTCGGAGGTCACTCAGGGTTCACCAAAACTTTGCAACGAATAAAGAGGGATTTTAAGTGGGAAGGGATGAGTAAAGAAATCAAACGATGGGTGAAGGAATGCTTAGTTTGTCAGAAGAGTAAAAGTGAGAATCTCCATCCTGCAGGACTCCTGAATCCCCTCCCAATTCCTGATCGTGTGTGGGAAGATATATCGATGGATTTCATCGAAGGATTGCCTAAGAGTCAGGGTAAGAGTGTGATTTTGGTTGTGGTTGATCGCTTAACTAAGTACTCACACTTTGTGGGAATCTCGCATCCATATACTGTTCAGTCGGTTGCTAAAGTGTTCGTCGACAACATTTATAAGCTCCATGGAATGCCAAGGAGTATAGTTAGCGACAGGGATCCAGTCTTCATGTGCAAATTCTGGAAAGAGTTCTTCAAGATTCAAGGCTGTAAGCTCAAGCACACAACCGCATATCATCCTCAAGGAGATGGCCAAACTGAGATTGTGAATAAGGCACTAGAGCTTTATCTGCGTTGTTTTTGTTCTCAAAAACCAACTGATTGGATGAATTGCATAGCGTGGGCTGAATTTTGGTTTAATACTAATTGGCACTCTTCAACAAAAGTCACTCCCTTCGAGGTTGTGTATGGGAGGCCTCCTCCTTCTATAACTCAGTACATCAGAGGAACTGCGAGTATGCCAACAGTAGAAGAGGGTCTTCTTAGTAGGGATTCCATTTTAAAATTGCTGAAGGATAACATGATCCATGCCCAAGAGAGAATAAAGTTCTTCGCTGATAAGAAACGCACGGAGAGGGTGTTCAATGTAGGGGATTTAGTGTTGCTGAAGATCCAACCATACAAGCAAAATTCGATCCGCAACCACACTCCACAGAAGCTGACTTCCAGGTACTTTGGACCTTACAGGGTAATCGAAAAAGTAGGATCTGTAGCGTACCGTCTTCAGCTACCGGTTGGCGCAGTTATCCATCCTGTTTTCCATGTTTCGAAGCTAAAGAAATGCCATGGCGATCACTTACCCAACATTTCTTCAGAGTTTCCATCATGGTGGGTGGAAGAAGATGAACAAGAAAGTCCAGAAGAAGTACTGGACCGAAGAGTACTCAAGCATAAGAACAGAATGGAAATTAATCTATTGATCAAGTGGAAAAATTCTGGTGTTGAAAATGCGTCGTGGGTGGACATTGATGTGCTCCGGCGTTAATTTCCAGACTTCGAACTTGGGGCAAGTTCATTTTTAAGCGGGGAGGAGTTGTCAGGAAACAGCGTCCAACCTTGAGTTCGCCGGAGTAAGCCTGAGAGTTCATCAGAATAAGGGGTTCAAGATTGCTGTTAGAGTTGTTCTTGTTTGTTTTGTTTGTTCAAGTCCTGAGTTGTAAATAGCTGTAAGTGAGAGAAAGCACGTGCTAAGCGCACATTTCCTTTTTCATATGAATTGTTGGCGGGAAGAGAACGGGATACTTTGTAAACGTGCTGAGCACGTGTTGGTTGTAACTGTCTATAAAAGACGAGCGGGTTGTAATCTGGAAGCATCATGAATGAAATTTCCCTATTCTCTCTATTCAGATATCTCTCAATCTCCTTCCCCTTTCTCTCAATCTTCTTCTTGTAGCTCCTAATTACCGCCATGGCCAGATCTAGAAGCAATCGGAATCCAATCTCTGACACAGTGACGACAACGAAAACTGTTACAAGCTTCGATTTGGGATTTTGCAATTTTTGGGGGTTTGGAGATCTGGGGTTGGAGGGATTATGAGATATTTGGATTGAGGGATTGAGAGATTTAGGGTTGGAGGGACTTTTGAGATATTTGGGGTGGGAGGGATTCTGAATAATTTGGGGTTGGAGGGACTTTTGAGATATTTGAGGTGGGAGGGATTCTGAATAATTTGGACTTTCTCCCAGCGTTTCCATGACAAACACCGGGATAGATAACATCTACTCCGACATTTTGAGGGAAAACGCCGGGATAGCTAATAGCTATCACGGCGTTCCTCCAAAACATCGGTACAAATAGCCATCTTAGACCCATCAATTTTTGCAGGGGTCTATCGCGACATTTTACTTAAATGCCGTTAAAAAAATGTCGGGATAGACCATTTATTTTGTAGTTAAATATATGTTTATATGTTTTGAATTTAGCTCTATATATATATAGTTCATCCATAGTAGAGGATATGGTGAAGAAGATAGTTAGTTTCATTGTGTTATATATAGCTCTATATATATATAATTAGTTTCATTGTGTTTCATAAAGGCTTGGTGAAGAAGGCAGACCAAGGAATATCATGGGTGAAGTTTCAAAGACACATCAGGTTATTCAGTTTGTAACTTTATATTCTTCATTGTAATACAACACTAATTTGTATTAATATTTTTCTAAGGATCTTGTAGCATATATCTGCGGATGTAGACAAATATAGTTTCTTTGTTTTGATGCATATGTTGACAACATTGAGGAGCTTAACTAACGTACTACTTGTTGATAAATATTCATGTTCACTCAATTGGTTGTATTGAATGGGGTTGAGGAGGTTTATGTTGTTTTATAACATATATATAATATTTTATTTCATGTAGGATAATTTTTTATTAAAAAATATTTTAAATTCAAAAAAAAACCTATCTATCCCGGCGTTTTTAGACAAAAACGCCGGGATAGGGTACTTTTTTTTTAAATAATTAATACCCTATCCCGGTGTTTTTAGTCAAAAATGCCGGGATAGATTACATTTCCATTTTTTTTGGCAAAAGCTATATACTGGCATTTTTTCAATTAAACGCCGAGATAGATATAAACTATTGTGGCGTTTCTAAAAAACGTCGGGACAGAATGTATATCTGTTCCGACGCTCGCTATAGCGGCGTTTCTAGCGGCGTTTTCAGAAACGCCGATACGGTCTATCACGACGTTTATAAATGTCGGGATAGCCCAAAAAAATACTGGGAAAGCCAGTGCGGTTTGTAGTGAAATAGCTTGTATTGATCTGACACTATACTACTCATTTCAAAGTAGCATTTCGAATTTTCTATGTCAATGTATTGTAGTGATGGCATTCGGGTCATCCGGGCCGGATTGGGTCGGGCCGAACCCACCAGGGTCAGACCCAATTGTGTGCGGATTCGGGTTGGATTGGGTTGTTAAACGAACCGGGCCGAGTTGAAAAACCCAAATGTCGACACGTTCAACCTGCAAACCCATTCATGTCGAACCCATTTGGGTTCGAGTCCGGTCGCGGGTTAGCATTCGGGTTGAGAGTGAGTTTCATCAATTTTTTATTTTTTTAACTATATGAAATAAAAAATTTACAAGTACAATTAATAAATATATGAGAGTGAAAGAGTGAATAAAAATTTTACATATTATTTAATTCAACTTTTATGATTTTTTACAACTTTTTACAGACAAATACAACTATAATCATTTCTATTGCTTGTATAATACAAGTAATAGATTAGAAAGTTAGAAACTATAAAAAGAGCATACAATAAGTTTTGAATTAAATATTTGAGGGGATAATCAGAATCTACTGTTGTTGTTGTTGGTAGTCCCTACTATTGTTGTTGTTGTTCTTCGGGCGTGTTGCTTCCACTTGTTGACATATCGACCCCGATTCCTTGAGTCCTATTTCAGCTATCATCCAATCTTCCGTGCACATGAGTATTTCCAAAGATTGGGGCTTCAAGCAATTTTTGTAATCTGTTAAAACCCTGCCACTTGTAGAAAATGCACTTCCTGAAGCAACTTTAGAGACATAAGGAGTTAGTAGATCTTTAGCCATATGTTTAAGAATATTATAAACATATTCATATTCTTTCCACCATTGTAGCACATCATTCTTAGCATTAAAAATCTCATTATCTTGTTGATTAGACCAATTTAATTCATTAGGTTGATTAGTTCTATATTTTTTTATTGAATTTGAGCAAGTAAATTAAAAGTGGCATCGTCTAATTTACTCTTACCCTTACTTGTAGACGTAGAAAAAGAAGTAACTATACTAAAACTACTACTAGATGCAAAAGCTCTATCATAATAATCATACAAGTTATTCAATGTCGTTTCAAAAAGCTAAAAATGTGTTGCAATCAATTTCAAATTCATCACCAAGTAAAGTAAAATACATTTCAATCAAATTTTTCGTATCCGCTAATTTGATACGAGGATCCATAACAATAGCAAGTAGATACAACATAGGAGGAGGACTAAAATACTTCAAAAATTTAGTGTATGTGGGTTTACCAATATGACCACTGTAAATGCCATCAATCAATTTTTGAAAAGTATGCATCATAGTAATTAGTGAAATAAATATACTGCTAGAAATAGAATCATAAGATTTTAAAATTTTCAAAATTGCGGTTTTAATAGGTTCTAAAAATTATAACAAAGATTCCACATAAAACCATGATTGTTCATTCATTTGAAGATTTTTCACATTTTTTGCAAGACACATATCATTTATACAAGTTTTATATTGAGTAACAACATTTAATAAATCAAAAATAGAGTTACATCGGTATTTAACATCTTTAGGAAATTTTCTAAAATGTACACCTTTAAGCTTACACCATTCTTTAAATTGTTTAAGCATAGAGTCACTTAAAGCAATAAAATGTACATAATTTCTAATGTTATGCACAAATGGTTTGACAATTTTTAATTCCTCTTGAATACATAAATTTAAAATATGATATGCACATTTAATGTGAAAAATTTCTAAACATGAAGAATCTAATTGTGTTTTTAATGTACTAATCGAAACATTATTGTTAGATGCATTATTAAAACTAATATTAAAAAAATTTATCACGAATATGAAAGATATCACAAACTTCTAAAATATAATGTGCAATTACTAAACCATTATGATGATACGGCAAAGCCGCAAGTGATATGATCTTCTTTTGAATCATCCAATCACTATTGATCCAATGACAAATTATGACCATCATTGAGATATCATTATAACCTTTCCAACAATTGGAAGTTTACGATACTCTACAAGTTAAACTATACAAAAGTGTTATTAAACCATCTCTCATTTCGTTGTAAAGTTTAAAACAATCAGATTTGAGTGTGTTTCTAGAAATTCTTCTAAAATGTGGATTTAGTGCATTTTGATTAAATTCCTCAACGTTCCTACTCTCGTAATAGAAAAAATGTAACTCATCCTTAATAACAAAACGGGCCATTTTCCGCGAACAATTTCGGGATCATATGGATGGCTATCTACATGTGCAGTCTTAGGGTGAATTTTTTTGGGCCAGGTTGATTTTCTAATAGATTCTTGTGTACATTTTGTATGTGTCGTTTCATTGTACATGTTATGTCACCCTTCCTCCATTTGTAACCCTTCAAATAAGTTTTACAAACCTTATGTCCTATCTGGATTATCCTCTTCGGAGATATAGTCATAATATTTGTGTCAATCATTAGTTTTTCCCTAGCTTTTCTACTACTAGTGGGTTCGGTTTGTTGTGTTTGTGTGTCAACATTATGCGGTTCTTCTTCTATGTCGTATGGAGATATATCGTGAGATCCTACCATAGGATTTGGTATAAATTCGGGTTCTACAAGTGGGACTATTGGAGGCCGACGTGAAGTACTGTAACTGTAATACCCCGTATTTCTGAAATGTATATGGTTTGAAATAAATAAAATAAAAAGAGATTTGACTTTGTCCTATAGAAGTTTCTATGGGATGGATTTATAAAAAGAATTAAAATGATTTGAAAAGGGGTTTTATTGTACCGGTTTGAGAACAAAGTGGGGGGACCCACCCGGATTTGAAGAAAGAATGAACACAGCACTATGCGTGCTGTGCTTGTGTGCTTGTTTGAACATGACGTGGCACTTAGGAATGGTCATTCCATGGTGTGCACGGGTGGAAAAGAAAGCAAAAGGGGTAGGGATTTAATCCCATACCGTAGGTTTCAAATAATAAAATACTATATAAATAATAATTGCCAATGATCATTAGTCACCAATTCGGTTAACCACCTTTTGAGAGGCAGCCTGTGGTGGGCAGTTGTACTACATAGTATCTAATTTGTCTTAAAAATTGTATAAATTGTCCGGGCTCGGGGCAGGGGCATTACAAATGGTATCAGAGCCGACTTTCGACATCGAGTGTAGGAGCAGTGAGTTATGGACTCCAGGATGATCGGCGGAGAGAGACAGACAATCCCCAGTAGTCTGAATGATCCGCAGAGTGGGATTGGTCTCCAGAATTCCAAAGACACCCTGATTTCTGAAGGGGGGGTGTGTGTAATACCCTGTATTTCTGAAATGTATATGGTTTGAAATAAATAAAATAAAAAGAGATTTGACTTTGTCCTATAGAAGTTTCTATGGGATGGATTTATAAAAAGAATTAAAATGATTTGAAAAGGGGTTTGATTGTACCGGTTTGAGAACAAAGTGGGGGGACCCACCCGGATTTGAAGAAAGAATGAACACAGCACTATGCGTGCTGTGCTTGTGTGCTTGTTTGAACATGACGTGGCACTTAGGAATGGTCATTCCATGGTGTGCACGGGTGGAAAAGAAAGCAAAAGGGGTAGGGATTTAATCCCATACCGTAGGTTTCAAATAATAAAATACTATATAAATAATAATTGCCAATGATCATTAGTCACCAATTCGGTTAACCACCTTTTGAGAGGCAGCCTGTGGTGGGCAGTTGTACTACATAGTATCTAATTTGTCTTAAAAATTGTATAAATTGTCCGGGCTCGGGGCAGGGGCGTTACAGTAACGCCCCGAATTCTAAATAAGGCTGAATTCGAGATTTTACAGGATCTTTACTTCACTTCATACAATTTTACAATGAAATTTAAAACTTTTTCAATAACATCAGAGTTCAATACAATTTGGTTTTTACACAGTGGAAGAAGAAAAGATTACAACATTGAAATAAAATATAACTTGTATAACTTTAACATCAATCGCATCACAACATCTTTACTCCTTCATGAATAGGCCATTACCTGCATATCAATCTGTGGGCACGTCAATTACTTACAACTGACAAAATGTTATACTCGGCTATCCTCTCTATTTCGTACATATAATGATCTCATTATACTTTAATAAAAACACAACAGTTGAATGAATAATAAAGTGTAGAAATGTGACTACGCAAAACATGTAAGTGTATGTCATGCCTTAATGCCTAATGCACACAATTTTATACTAGGATGATACTAATGCACACTTGTTCGGATTCTATGCATCCCATACTACATAGGTCCGAGGGCAAGCGCTTGCGTACTCCATAATAAAAGGTTCGATCCCTCGTCATGAAACTACTCAGTAATAAAGCAAGGTTTGGACATTCCACAAGTACGGATCCCAGTCCCGGAGTACACCGCCCGACGTTATACATACTCCTCATCGTGCAAATCTCCCGCAAGTGTCCCTATAGCCCCGGTATACGTATATACATTGGAGTACGGCAAACTATCCGCCCGACTACGCATAGTCCCAGATTTCAAAAACTATCCGTCCGACTATTCATGATCCCGGAGTACACCGCCCGATCAATCATTATAATCCCAGATTTCAAAATAAAATTCGTCTCCATCGGATCAATCTCAGTCCCGGAGTACACTGCCCAACTGGGTCTATAGCCATGGAGATCCACCGCTGACTATATATAGGCAGCCCACTTACGTTTGCCCAGGTTTACTACATCTTCACCTAGGTGCCTAATTATTTTAGTTCAAGACATAAATGTGTTATCACCCTAGAATCTGTTTTACCTCATACCGGATTTGTTCACAAAAGTACGAGATCGCCTGACGGCATTATCTCGAAATCAAGTCTCAAAATTTTTCTTTCAAAATTACCGATAACCGAGGTCTTACTAATTCTAAATTATAAATCTTTCATGTACAAAAATCATGGGTACACATACCCTTTAATAAGCATGTCTTAAACCTAGATAACTTCATCTTTCAAATCATCACAAAATAAACATAGTCTCGACACTATTCATGTTCTAGTTGTTTATTCAAATTCTTTTGAAACAAACATTCATTTCAAGAACACAATTTCACTACATGAATTGTTACAACAAATCTAAGTTATCACAATGTTTCAATTCACAAAATATCTCTTAAACATGTTGCAAGTCTAATTTTTCTTAGAAGATCAATTTACTACCTTTCACCACAAATTATATTCTCAAATCTTTATTTCTTTTCATAAAAAAATATAAGAAAGCTATTTCTTAATAATCCTCATTTCATTCCAAATTAATACTAAGCTTATGTCTAAGTTTTTACTTTAAAAAAGTTTCCATATATGCAAAGGGAATAAAAGAAAAATCCAAAAGAGATGCTGGGTTTCGAACCCCCCGACCAAAGGCCAACTACGGTCAACGCCCAAACTGACCCAGCTAACCATTTGGTCCAAGTGGACCTTCTGTCACATTTACAAACTAAATATCCTTTAAGTCCAGTTTCGGTTCGGAAAATTTATAAAAGAAAAATAAAAGTGAATGTGACTATCCAGTTTTGAACCCAAGACCTCTCACAACAGTGCTCTGTTTCGCACTAGCTAACTAGTAAATCTAAGTGTATTTTCTGTTTAAAAATGTACTAATGTACTTTTGTTCAACTATTCTGAAATGTTTCTTTTTCCATGAAACTTGTTTATTCAAAAGTTCAAAATCTTGCTAATAATTTTGAAATAAACTTTTTCTTGATTATTAGATTAAAATAGAAATTAATAAATTTTCAAATTCATTTAAAATACTATTTCCACTCATTAATTAATTCTCCTTCGCATTTTTTTTCCACATATACTTAGGTTTTTCTTTAAAACTTGAAATTTATAAAAGAAAACTAGTGTTCATGACAAATAGTTGTGTTCTTACCTTTACACAAATTACACTTTTATAACAATACTAGTGTATTACTTGAACATGAGAATTTCACACGAATACTCTTTCATGCAATAGTTTATATTCTTTCAAAATAGAAAATGCATATGTCGAAAACAATACAAAACACTAACTAAGATTTCTTTATTTCTTCTTTTCTTAGTTATTAAGGCATAATGTGGTCACAAATTTCAATAGCACAACAATTGCAACATACTAATATGGTTTATAACATAAAAGGATTCTTATCATTAATTAGCGTGGTATTTGGATATACCATGTTTGCATCTGTACATCATAGGGAATTACAAGTGTTATATATCAGTCAAACACATCAATTTGGATATACCATGTTTGTTTAGGCTTACATTTTCCATCAACTTATTTCATTAGCTAATTCCACAAAAGAGTTTCTCTCTCTAGAAAAGTCTACAGAGAGAAACTAACCCTAAATCCCCTAAAAAAGTAAACCCTAGATCTGAGAAAAGCTAGAGGCGGTGGCTAGGCATTGCCGCTGCCGCCCCTCCGTCCCACCGTCATCCTCCCTCCGGTCGTGCCTGTTCGACGGAGTTGACCCCCCACCCCCGTAACGCTTTGTTGCTCCAAGCCAACTCCCGATTCGCAACGTCCTCTCCGATTCGACGATGCAATCGACGTGCCCTTTCTGACGTCGCGATGACTCCCTGAATCGACGAAGGCCCAGTTCTCAAGTGACAGCGATGGAGGTCGAGAGCGCCATGGATCTTGGTCGGGAGCCGGGCCGATGGAGATGCGCCGCCCCGAGCGACGGTGACGGCCCACCTGGCTGCGTGAGAGCACCATGGATCTTGGTTGGGAGCCTGGCCGATGGAGATGTGCGGCCCCAAGCAACGACAATGGCTCTCCTGGCTGCGTGAGGTCAGTGGGGTATGGGGCCAGTGGGGTCAGGATGCTGTGCACACCCCCCTCCCCCCCCCGTTAGCCCAAATCTGATTTGCCCACCGGGTGAGGCCGGTGGTTCGGCATGGGGCCAGTACTTGCTTTTGCTGTGGTTGGGGTGTGAAGCAAGTAGGTTTGTACGATTGTGGGGTTGGACGCGAGATGGGGTCCCTCCATGATTTTCTAGATGTGTGCCGGGATGTTTTGCACACTTGCCACCATGTCCACACTCTCAGGGTCATTTATGGCGATCTGCAAGGGTTGGTAGTGCGTGTGAAGATACAGGGAGTTAGGTTTTCTTGTATGTTTGTGGAGCTTGGGCCCAAAGATGGGGTCCCTCCATGATGTGCGCTCACTTGTCTAAACTTTTGGGGTGCTTGTCTCAACTGTCGCGATGCGACTATGTCACGCCAGAGCATCCTCCCTCGCCTGTTGTTGCGAACACCAGAGATTTGAGGTTCAAGTGTGTGAGGTCGATGTTTTGATTTGGGGCCCGTGGGGCCAGGCCGGTTGTTGGTTGGTGTTGGGGGTGTAGGGGTGTGGGGTTGGGGTATGGTTGGTCTATAATGTCCTACGATGTCGCCTGTACAGTCTTCACAGTGCTTACTATCTGGCTATTGAGCTTCCTCCAGCTTAGGCCACTGGCTCGTGACAGCATCGCCTCTTCCCTCAGATTGGGAGTTTGAGTCGAGATAAGTCTGTGTGATGAGAAATCACCGGAAAGAGCTTGAGCGTGAGAGAGGGAAAGTTATCCTCTCCACGGCAATCTTCTGGAGCGTGGTGTTTGGTGGGGTAAGCGAGATAGTTGTTTGGGTGAGAAAGCGCTATCGTGTAAGAGGTGAAGGTATCCTCTTCACGGCTGTCTCTTTGGTAGTGGTGGTGGAAGCGGCTGGCACGTTTGTAGGATGAGTGGTGGAGTTGGTGGGAGGATGCCGCGGGGTCAGTTTTCGATCTGCGGGGCTTGGGCCCAAAGATGGGGTCCCCCCCAGCAAGGTGAAGGCAGGGATTGACGGATGATAAAATCCTGCCAGACTTGTTTCAGGTGGGTGTGCACGTGTCGTGGAGGCACTGTACGAAGCTAATCTGACGTACTCACAATTTTGCTAGACCGAGCTGGTTTGTTGGCCCACCCTCCAGGGTTGTTGGAGAGATTTGTTGTTTGTATGCGTCATGTAGCTTCATGTATATTTTATTTTCTGTCTGTAGGTTGTACTTGGGCCCAGTACTCTGGGTTTGTTTCGTTAAACTCTTATTAATGAAACAGGGTGGCCAAATTCCACCTTTTCCCTATAAATGAAAAAAAAAAAGCATGGTATTTATTTTTTAAACACAACAAAACTACTTTCATACATATCATACTACACTAACATGGATTCTATAATTTTCTCCCCCGGCAAGATGAAGGCAGGGATCAGCGCGTGATAAAATCCTGCCAGACTTGTTTCAGGTGGGTGTGCACGTGTCGTGGAGGCACTGTACGAAGCTAATCTAACGTACTCATAATTTTGCTGGACCGAGCTGGTTTGTCGGCCCACCCTCCAGGGTTATTGGAAGAATTTATTGTTTGTATACATCATGTTGCTTCATGTATGTTTTATTTTCTGTCTGTAGGTTGTACTTTGGCCCAGCCGCCCAGTACTTTGGGTTTGTTTCGTTAAACTCTTATTAATGAAACAAGGTGGTCAGATTCTACCTTTTTCCTATAAATGAAAAAAAAAAATTAGCATGGTATTTATTTCTTATACACAACAAAACTACTTTCATACATATCATACTACACTAACATGGATTCTATAAATTTCTCATCAAATTCTTCGTATGATACTCATTTAGTATTAATTAGCATGCATGGTTCTAAAAATAGAAAGTATGAGAACACCCACCTTATGTGAAGCTTGAACAATAAAATAAAAGAGGACACTTCTAGCTTCAAAGACTCCTAGTTCTCCTTCTCCTAGCAAGAGCCTCCAAGCACAAAACTCTCTTCTCTCTTTCTTTTCTTTCTTCCTTTCTTTCTTTTCTTTCTCTTTTGATTATATTCTTGGTGCAATGAGAAAGAGAGAATAGGGCTCTATTTATAGGATTTTGTGAGGGTCTATTTTACATAATTTCACACCTAATAAATTACTCTATTTAATTTCTCTACCCCTTCATATTTTTAACTCCTAAAACTCCAATCTTTTCATTTTCTCAACCCTTCTAATTCTTAACACCCAACCCTTCATGTTCTCCCTCTCTCACGCACGGTGGAAAAAAAACCCCAGAGCCACGTCAAATAGCATACATGTTGCACTCATTCCAACAGCCAAGCACACAAGCCTCATTCAACGGTGCCCCCCCCAACCCCCCCCCCCCCCCCCCCCCCCCCCCCACACACACACACCCACCCACCCACACCCACCCCCAATTTACAATTCAACATCCATTTCATTATTTACATACCATGCGTATATTACCTTACCAACAGCCACTTACCAACAGCCCAAGTTTTCCACGTGGGCCCCCTCCCACTACTAATACACATTTCATGCATTATATTACCAATCTTAACTTTTCAAATATATTTATATACAACCAGTTTTGCTTAACTTCAAATATATTTATATACTAGATTTGCCCGTGGGCGTAGGTACAACTTTGGAACGATACAGTATATGAAAGTCTTTTAAACAGTAAAACAATAGTTATGTAGCTCAAGTTTGAATAGTAAAACAATAATTAGTTGTAAATAAAAATCCATATTTCCATTAGTATATGTCGAAAAATAATTATGAATGGGGTGTAAAATCCAACTTCTTAGAACTTTGAGTGTGGAAAATGATGAAATTTAACTGTTGATTAGATATTTGCTATTTTGAATGTAACATGAGCAATAAAAAAATGCATTAAAAATCTGAAAATATAAATTTCTGAGTAAATGGAGAGAGAATGTGAGAGAGTGAGAGAAATAAACAAATAAATAAAGGAGTTATTTTGGGGAATTTGAATTTGAGTTTTGAGGGAAACTTTTGGGCGGAAAAATATATTTTGTAAGATTAGATCTGGACCGTTGATTTCAACCATATTGAATGAGATCCACTTGATAGCTTTCGTTATGTTTTATTATATAGATATATATTTATACTCCTTGAAAATTACTGGGGTGTTACACACACTCCGAAATTTATTTTGAAATCAAATACGCTCATATACGAACACCGAGACACGTGCGTCGCATGTAAAACGCCGAAATACGAAAAAACAATTTTATCAACGAAAAAATGTTAAAATGATAAAATACAATATAAGAAAATTGTTTATTAATTTTTATATAGTCTATGATGTAATCGTCACGTACGTGGAAAACACGTGCGTTTCACGTACAAAATCATTTTGATCAAAATACGGAAAATAAATTTCTGTCTTATAAAAATGGATTTGAATACATAAAATAAATAATTGAAACCCAGAAAATATCACCCGTAGCGGTGGAAAATATGGAATCGATACGTGCATCGAAAACACGTAAAAAACAAGTAAAAATACAGAGTTTGAAATATTATATTTTTGTTGACCCAAAATAGGGTAAAATCAATACGAAAAATGCATAAATAGTCGGTAATCAAAATGCGTAGTGAAAACACGTTACAAAATACACGTGCGTAACACACGAGGAAAAAATTGAAATATTCAATTTTGCGGGGTGTTACAAGTACCGATGAAATCTTATCCACTTTGGCTACGGCCGCTATCTCGTGATCTAGACATGGTAAAAGTGTATGTGTAAAATAAATAATTTCTAGTATTCTAATAGTGTATGTGAAAAATTAAAAAACAATCTAAGAGAAATATGTATAAAAAAAATCTAAAAAACAATAGGACGGTCGAGAGAAAGAAGTTCGAGAAAAACCAACGAAAAAATGATACAAAAAATTAGAACAAAAAAAAAGTTGAGAAGGTTATGAATTTTTATACCGTACTCCGGGAATAATCGTATGTATAAAATGAAAGAGTAAATAATAGTAGAAGTAGATGTAATCGATTGAGAAGTGTAGTAGACGTAGTTGTAGTCTGGTAGTCGTAGAACATAGAGAACGAGTTTTTTGTTGAGGGAGTTTGTAGTCGAGAGCGTTGTTGTCACGAATTTGATACGATCAAAATTGTAAATTTTTTGGAGAGTAAGGTGTAGAAAAAATGATTAAAGTTAGGGGATTTTAATTAGAATTGGAAACCCCCCCCCCCCCCCCCCCAACAAAAAAAAAACCCTAAACAAAGAGCCAAACGGCTCTCTGTCGCGGCTGCGCTAGAAGAAAGGAGCCGTTCGACCCGTGCGGGTCTAACGGGTCCCCGCAGGTCAAACGAGCGGGTTGTGGGCAGGTTTAACCATTTGACCGGGTTCGCGGGTCGGGTCGAGCGGTTGGATTCATTAATTTGGCGACCAAGGTCGACCCGTTTCACTAAGCGGGTTCAACCCGGACCCGACCCGACCCAGTTGCTTGCGGGCCGGGTTGGAGTGGGCGGGTCACGAGTCAACCCGACCCGATTGTCATCTCTAATGTATTGTGTCATTAGAGCTAGTACCGAGTTCTATCGGGTCGGGTCCTCCACTACCCAGATCCGGACCCGGTACCTCACGGATCTAAAATTTGGATCCGGACCAAGACTTGCGAGGATCGGATACGGGTTCAGATCTTTGTTAAAAAAACCTATCAGTCGGGTCCAGTAGCGGGGATTAAATATTTGCGCTTAAGTATTTTTGCACCTGTTACCCTATGGTTCCAACAATTTTTACATTTAAGTACATGAATAAATATTATATTTACACATCTATATTCAACCATTGCTATTTACATGTATATCCCTATAACCCTATTATTAGAATTCCATATTTTTGGGGTATTTTTTAACGGGTCTGGATCCGGGTGCGGGTCTGGGTCAGGAATATTTTGAGCGGATTCAGACCCAGACCCGGACCTAGAAGTGCATCGGGTCTTATTTTAGAACCCGGACCCGGAACGAGACCTGTATAGATCGGGTCAGTTCCGGTCCAACGTTGCGTCCAGGTCAGATCCGGGTATCGGATCAATGTAACAACTCTATGTGTCATAATATATATATCCATATTATATTTATGTATGTATGTGTATATGTATATATGTATGTCTATGTCCTTGTTCGGTTCTTCATGCTAACTTTTAATGTTTTAGGGAAGTTTTAATTGATATTTGAAACTTGAAAGCTACAGATTTTTTGTATCTTCTGCAAGGTTGTCTTATTTTGGTTGTTGAAGTGTTGAAGAGTCTTTTGCAAGTTGTCATTGTACATTTGTACTTGTTTTTTAGTCCAAAAGAAAGCTATTTTGCAAAAAGAAAATGTTATGTTTGCTGCAGAAAAGGGTGTAATTTACAGCGAGTCCAAAATTCTATTTATGAAATGGATAATCTCGTCCACAGGTAGAATTTTTAGATGCATTTTGCATGAACTTTTTGTGTATTAGAGCATTGGGTGGGCTACAATAAAACGGATCACATTTTCTTCACTTTTTACTACATAGATAACTTAAGCTGTTGCTATCTCCTCTTTTCCATTTTTCCAAGTTACATCTACTTCTACATATGTGCAGTGAGATTTATGCATTTTAGGATGAATGATGACCGAAATGTATTATAATTATCATCAACCAGTAATTTACACATAAGTGCGATGCATGGCCTAATTAATTTTTTTATATATAGTAAATAATAAGACGGAGTTGGACATTAAACCTGAGACTTCTCTTTACTCATCACATATTCTTTATATACTGTAAATGAATAGTTAATATAACTCTCACTTAAAAATAAATGATTGAGATTCGATAGTTGATTGAGTCTACAAATTACAGGTTGTTTATAAATGACAATCCCAATTATTTCATTATAATATTAGAGATTTTCAGCGAGATTGATAAACAAATATAAAAAGCCAAGCAAATCCGTGAGGTTACACAATGTCTATATATATATATACTAGTATCATGCACGTGCGATGCACGTGGAGGAAGAAGGAAAAAGACAAAAAAAAACCTACCAACACGTGCACGTGCGATGCACGTGGAGGAGGAAGGAAAAAGACAAAAAAAACTACAAACACGTGCGCTGTACGTATTTACACACATACAAAAAATTATTAATTAATTACCAACCCCATCTCTCCCATTATAATAGTTGTAGACTTTTTTTATTAGTTTCAAGCACAATGTATACGTAACTAACCAACGATCCTGTAGAAACAAGAACACATTTTCTACAGTACTGAATTAAATCAACAGCCTGAACACAGCAGCTTTTCATAAAGTGGCAGGTATAGGGTCCTCCCTCCCCCACTCCCACTGCGAATCAGAACACAATTATAGCATTTGAATACTAATTGTCCACATAATTAAAAACGCTGACAGTAGTAGACAGGCATGGACACCTTGTGAAAGGAAATTAATAATCCTACCTCGTTCCCGTCATCTAGGTCTTATTGATGCCTACTCCGTACCCACTTTGTCATTTACGAGGACCTACCTTCTCTCAGTAAACTTTTAACTACATAATGCACAGTACACATAATTAAACCCGTCGGTCATTAAGTTTCATATCTTCTTTATTGGTATCTTTAACGATCGAGTAACTAAGAAGGGCACTGGACTGGACGGTTCAATAATACTATGAGGATGACTATACATACATTAGTTTTTATTCCAAATGTATTGGGATTCACTTCTCACTAAAAAATAATATTAAAATCTTGTCTTTTATTGAGAAGTGAGTCCCAATACATTTATAATATATGTTTGGGGTAAAAACTCATCTATGTCGGTGAAGCGATGAAACTTACCGTCTCCGAGCTCTGCGGTAGTGCGCTGTCTCGTTGTGTTGGCCAGCCTACGGGAGAGTGCCCACAACATCAAACTGCCCCGCAATCCCCATCGCTTCGGGCAGTGACACCCTTCCCCTCACAACAAGAAAACACCTGCAAAACCCACCCCCACTTACCCAAAAACCTATCAAACCCCACACTGAGTGCTGCCTCAGTAGATATCCCCACTCCCCTGGACCCCGTCACTGCTAGGATCCCCCAACCTCGCTCTCATAACAGCTCTAGGCCCAGAGAGGAGGGTGGGAGACGGGGACTCAGCCATGATCCTCTCAAGGAAGCTCAGAAGCAACCGGGGATCTCTGTAGCCGGTCATCATCGTCCCCGTCAAGCACGACCATCGGCGAAAGGTTGGGCCCACAGAGGGGGTCCTCCTCCTGGCTCAGGTGAGCGGAAGAGTGACCACCAACGAGGCCGTCAACACTATTCCGAAGATCGTGACTTGAATCCCGACAGGTACAAGAGGCTTTATCATCGTGCTCCGATACAATCTAATACTCACCATCAGTACTCAAACTCAAACAAATCCCGCACCATATCCCACAATTCCCCGACCATGAATTTCCCTCACAACCACCACTCTGCCTCAGCGCCTCAAGTGCTCCCGAAAACACCATTGAAGTCCAGCGTGGTGCGGGCCCAAGAGGGGGTCCCACCAAGCGCGGTTTCCATGGCGGTGGAAGCAAATGAGGTAGAGGCACAATGGATGACTGTCTCCAGGTATTCAAAACGCAAGAACAGTGTCACTCCCCCCCCCCCCCCACCGATTACAATCAACAACAAAAGACAACGGAGAGGCAAACGTAAGCCGGTACCTTGTTTTAATTGCGGCGACCTTGGCCACTACCGCAAAGACTGCACAAAGGAAGTTCGTTATCTAAAATGCATGAAATGGGGTCACTTATTATACGTATGCACCAATGTGATGGATTCGAATACTGACGGAGAGCGCACAGTGCATAGAGGGAGATCGCCAGATAGCCCCACCGTCATTAGACTAGCCTCAAGCCTCCAAACCATCTTGAATGAAGAAGCTTGGCTAAGGAAGTGGTGCGCGATCGCCAAAGTGAAAGAGGGGCGCCCATCCGAATCGCATCTACTGCAAGCCTTATGCAACAAATGGCCGATGCAGGCACATCGAGAATGGGTGGTTAAAAAACTTTGCCACTTGCAATTTCTTGTTTCGTTCCCCTCAGTAGAGAGGGTGGGGGAAGTAACAGCGATGGACACGGTGGACTTCGGCCACTTCAGGGTGGATTTCTCGGCATGGTCTCCCAGCTTCGGAGCGGAATTACCCCAGGGGGAGCTGTTCTGGATATGGATACACAACTTGCCACTCCACTTTTGGAGGAAGGAGGCGATACAAGAGATTATAGCAGACTTTGGTACGGTGGAGGAGTTGGACGCTAAAACAGTGCGTCGCTCCGACCTAGTATCGGCTAAGGTGCTTATCCGAAGCGTGGACATCGCATTGATGCCACGGTTCACCAAAGTATACTCCTATGAAGACTCATACCTTCTCCGTTTTGTTCTAGACAAGCAAGGGGCGGTGGCGGAAAGCCAGACCATCGACTGTACCAAACCCTCCAATGCCCTCAGAGATGGGCGCTCCTATAGTCAAGTCGCATCGCCTCAGAGGGACACGACGATTGACGGGGCGCACGAGCTTGAAAGGGCGCATAGAGCTCTCATCATGGAGGCAAGGCATCAGGAAAGAGAACGTGGTCGGAGGAGGGTGGGGACACAGCGACGCTCGTCGTCGCCAACCTCTGGTGACCACCGTAGTAGTGGGCCCCCCAATACCTCCAACAACGCTCCCTCCACTACAGACAAGCCACCAACTATTGCTGAAACGCTGTTTGCGGTGCAGGTGCCACACCGAAAAGCAAGTCAAAAGCAGCCCCAGAACACCGTTGGCTCAGAGAAAGCGACTACTTTTAGCAAGTCGACAGGGTTGGGGAAGGCGACAGAGATAGGAAAGCTGTCTACCAAGGAGTGGGTAGAAAAGCTTTGGTATGCACCGGTTAAAGAAAAAGAAGCATCTGAGATGCAGGGGCGTCAGGTGCCAGAGCTGCCGTTGGGTAAAGAGGCGAGCTCAAACCTGTCCAAACCCAGGGAGGAAAGTGCTTTAGCGTGAGCGCGGAAGGAGTTGGTAGAGTGGAGCAGCTTTTAGAAGGGGGTGATTTTGGAGCAGAGATCAGAGGAGGTGGAGAGAAGGGGATGAACGTTTTGGGGTTGGAAGGTGAAGTAGATAGGATCAACTCGCACGCCTTACTCAAAGAGTTGATAGCAGACAAGCCTTCGAAGAGAGCGCCTCCTGCCGCGACGCGCGCCAATAAGGAGTTGCCAGCTGGCGCATGGGACAGAGCAGAAGTGACAGCTCCCGCTGTTTTCGAGGAGGGCGGTAAGTTGCTCCGCGGAGCTAACGTTAAGGTGGCACCGGTTAAGGAGTCCTCTTCTATTGGGTTTTTTATTGGAGCTAATGGGCCCATTGAGGGGTCCATAGAGACTGTTAGTGATGTTGGGCCAGGCTACAATAGTGTTTCGGACTGTGATTATCATGGCAGCATTGGGAGTGGGACCACTGTGGGGTCCATATTGGGATGTAATTCAGCTATTAATGATTCTTCAATCGACGGGCTCAATGAGGAGTCTGCTTTGAGAAGGGCTAGCCCACAGAAGGTGGTTCAACTCACAGATAGTGAGGACCCTGAAGGGCGGCTCAACCTTGATGAAGAATTCTCGTTCTCGGATGAGGAATCAGAGGATCTCGAGTTCATCGCCAACACTCAGAGAGAGATTTCCCCGGAGTTGGTGCTCTCCACTATACCAGAGTCCGCCCCCAGGGGCAGCACTGGGTCGTCTCAAAGGGCAGTAGGGGTCAGAGTTCTCCGCTCACCGAAGAGGGCTCATGCGGAGTCCTTGGATGACTTTTTGGAAAGAGCTACGGCAGCCAAAGCGGCTAAGCACGTCAATGGAGGTACAAAAACTTTCCTTGCCAATATTTTAAATTTCATGTCAGATTCTGAAATTTTTATTTTAGCTACGACTTGTGGTTTGGAAGTGTATGATAAAGAACGCAACGCCTTACTTCTTAACAAAATGAGCGGGTGGGAATCTGATAGGGCTAAAGCTAGTGGCCTGTCGGATCTAGGTTCCATCCCTAGGGGGATAACGTTACCCGAGGGCGTAACCAGTCCGAGCCCCTCTCCTACTGATATCCCAGACTTGGTTCCCTAATGAATACACTATTCTGGAATGTCCGGGGTCTGGGGGGTAAAGGTAAAAGAGACATGGTTAGAGATGTTATCTCTAAATCCAAGGCGGATGTAGTTGGTCTGCAGGAGACCAAACTCAGTCATGGGACCAAGCTCAAGAGAGTAGGGGGAAATAGAGTTAAGGAATGGGTTTTTCACCCATCTGAGGGAGCCTCTGGGAGAATTGCCATCGGCTACAACTCGGACCTGCTCACGTGTTTAGAGGTCGTCATGGGTTCTTTCTCCCTTACTGCCCGTCTGGAACGTAGAGCGGATAAGTATTTGCAGACCATCACAGTTGTCTATGGGCCGAACGTGGCTTCAGAGCGTGAGGCCTTTTGGCAAGAGCTGTACAATTTACGTCTTCGATGGTCAGGGGCTTGGATTGTCGGGGGGGATTTCAATATTACCCGATTTGCGTTTGAGCATAAGTGTAGAGGCTCCAGCGATAGACATAGGG
The DNA here is from genome assembly GCA_017893485.1 of Hemerocallis citrina. Taxonomy (NCBI): domain Eukaryota; kingdom Viridiplantae; phylum Streptophyta; class Magnoliopsida; order Asparagales; family Asphodelaceae; genus Hemerocallis; species Hemerocallis citrina. The sequence continues at coordinate 149,633,335 of CM030365.1, read as the reverse complement.
CAGAGTTCAATAAGGTGATAACAGATCTGGAATTGATAGATATTCCCATTAGGGATAGACTATTCACGTGGTCGAACATGCAGGCGTCTCCGATTATGGCTAAATTGGATAGGATCCTCGTGTCTATGGATTGGGAAGCTAAATTCCCTCTGACAACTGCTAGATCAATCCCTCGACCAACGTCAGATCATACTCCAATCCTTTTTGACATTGGGATTCAGGGAGACAAAAGAAATAGAAAATTCCGTTTTGAGAAGGCATGGCTGGAGATTCAGGGGTTCCACCACTTGGTGATGGAAAACTGGGATCTCCCAGTTACTGGCATTGATGTTGCGAGGGGATGGTGTGAAAAAATTCGCCGTTTGAGAAAGCGGCTTCGTAAATGGAACCGATCTAGGTTCTCGTCCGTCTGGCGCGCAAAAGATTCCATGCTGGAAGAAATTGACGAACTGGAAAGAAAGGAGGAGGCGAGAGACCTGTCACAGGAGGAAAGAAATAGACTCCTGGAACTCCGTGAGAATATTGGCAATATCTATAAAATGGAAGAAATTAAGTGGCAGCAAAGATCTAGAATTTCGTGGCTTAAAGAGGGAGACGCGAACACTGCCTTCTTCCACCGGGTAGCAAGCGCAAGGCGCCGGTCCAATCTAATTTTATCCTTAGAAACATGCTCGGGGATTGTACAAGAGGAACATCTGATTTCCTCAGCCTTTCAAGGACACTACAAGGACCTGCTGGGAAAGAAAAATGACTTCCGGGTCCCACTAAGGAAGGAATTCTGGCACTCTTATCAGAATGAGTCTATGCCTTCACTAGCCGACCTGGAGCACCCGTTCTCAGAGGAGGAAGTTAGAAAGGCCATCAGCCAAATGGGAGCAGATAAATCGCCAGGGCCAGACGGCTTCCCAATGATGTTTTTCCAAGTTTTCTGGGAAGAAATTAAAGGGGACTATATGGCAATTCTGGAAGACTTCTATAACAATAAGCTCAGACTGGGTATGTTCAACTTTGCGGAGGTTGTCCTAATTCCCAAACGGGATGAGGCATCGAAAGTGGGCGATTTTAGACCGATCAGCCACATTAATTGTTCGGCGAAGATTATTACAAAAATTCTTGCTATCCGACTGGGGGATATTATGGACAACCTCATTAACAAATCTCAATCGGGATTCATTAAGGGCAGAAATATCCTAGACTGTGTGGCAATAGCAGAACAGGTTATCCACCGCTGCCATATGACCAATCTGAAGAGCTTTCTACTCAAGCTGGACTTTGAGAAAGCCTATGATTCGGTCGATTGGGAGTGCTTGTTGGAAGTGCTTAAGGATAGGGGCTTTGGGAATAAATGGATCTGCTGGATTAGGCAGTGCTTGCAGTCTAGTAAAACGGCCATATCAGTGAATGGTAGGTCGGGGCAGCCGTTCCCTTGCAGGAAGGGCCTCAGGCAAGGGGACCCACTATCACCGCTACTGTTTACTATCGTAGCGGATGTCTTGAGGGTTATGCTGGAAAATTGCCAGGCCAAAGGTTGGATCGCGCCAGTAGCCGGCTCAGCATCTACTAAAGGGTGTACGATCTTGCAATACGCAGATGACACACTACTATTTGGTAATGGGTCTAGACGAGAAACTGCCTGCTTTAAAGGGTCCCTGTACTGTTTTGAGGCATGGTCAGGCCTTAGAATTAATTTTAACAAGAGTGCGCTGACGCCAATTTCCCTATCCGACGAGGAAGCGGGGGATCTCGCCTCTATCTTGAACTGTACGACGAGTGGCTTCCCTATCAAATACCTGGGGCTACCACTCAGACCTGGGAAATTATCTAAAGCAGACTGGTTGCCTATCATTGACAGGGTGGAGGACAGACTATCGGGTTGGAAAGGCAAATCGCTGTCTATCGGGGGCAGAGTGGTATTAATCAACTCAGTGTTGTCTAACCTGCCAATCTATTACATGTCTTTTTTCGAACTCCCAAGGTGGGTAATTCAAAGGATTGACCGAATTCGTAAGCGATTCCTCTGGAAAGGGGCAGACTCGGATAAAGGAGGGTACCATCTTATCAAATGGAGTATCGCCTGCATGAAGAAAAAGCATGGAGGACTAGGCATCATCGACCTCAGAGATATGAACCTTGCCCTACTAGGGAAGCGGTGGTGGAAGGTTTTCCACAACAGTGGAGAAGGTTGGCAGGACTTCATCCAACCTTATCTCAGGGGTTAAGGCACTAGAAACCTAGGCTTCCGAGTAGGGGCGAAAGTTTCGCGTCTATGGAAAGGAATTGCCAAGGCTAGCGGTCCCTTCAATTCGGCGGTGTCGTCTACTATCGACAATGATCGATCCACCAGATTTTGGTGGGATAGGTGGTGTGGAACCCATTCTCTGAAGGAGTTGTTCCTAGAATTGTACGAGTGGTCGATTCGACCGAATTTGACCGTTGCTGAAGGATGGAAAAGGGGACGCTAGAAGCCTGCGTTCCGAGGTCCGCTAAATCCATCCCTACAACAGCAACTGCTTGACATGCAAGCACACATTTCTCGGGCAGGCACATCGTGCACTCAAGGCCCAGACCAGAAGAGATGGGAACTCGAAACCAAGGGGGCGTTTTCGGTTAAATCTTTGTATCATCGGATCCATTTTCGAGGCTGCAGACCAAGCTGGGCACAAGTGCTGTGGAAGGCGAAAACTCCACTTAAAGTCAGGGTGTTCTTATGGCTAGTCCTCAATAATGCTATCCTTACGAGACAAAACCTAGCCAAGAGACAACCAAAGGTGGCGACCAACTGTGGTTTTTGCGAGGTTCATGTGGAAGATCTAAATCACCTTTTCATCCATTGCCCCAGAAGTAAGGCAACTATGACTGAGGTACTCCGAGCCTTAGGTACAAGCGACTACCCCTACGTATATGAGGAACTTTGGATTGGCCCTAAATTTGCAACAATTCGCCATGACATGAAGGAGGCGTGGTACATCGCAATTGCAGCTACAACTTGGGTGTTATGGCTTGACAGAAACAATTTTTATTTTCGTGCTAAATGTAATAGTATTTCTGGTAACCTGTCTCATATCATGCATCTTATCTCTTTTTGGGCTGCAGCTGTGGCATCGGGGCCGAGAGGGAGAATAGCCAGAACATTCCAGGTAGAGGAGTTTGATGATGAGGAAGTGGAGATAGGCCCGACACTGGACTGAGGGACTGGCTACACCAGTCACGACAGTGCTTTTGCCAGACTGCGTTCGCTTGGTTTCGCCTACTGTTTAGGCGAGGGGACTTATGTTTTGAGTAGCTGGTCCCATCCCCCAGGGCTTGTTGGGGGTGTATGTTTGTTTTCTTGCATTTTCTTTCCGCATTGTACTTTTGTTTTGTACTGTTGTTTTTTTTTCGGTATGCCGGGGTTGTTTTATTAACTGCTTATTAATGAAACAGGGTGGCCTTATTCCACCTTTTCCTCAAAAAAAAAAAATAAATAATGCACACTGATACGTACGTACGAACGAACAAACAACCTGCCCGATGGGGCGATTTATATAAGAGTAGAGATATACAACAGCAGTCACTCATTATAACAGTAGATCTGAAAGAAGCCAACTAGCCAATGCGTCTATTTGTTGACTCTGTCCACACTCTTCAAACCATGGCCACATATCCCCACCCTCAACCTCACCATCACCATCACCATCTTCACCCCACAACTGGGCCTCAATCCCCTCCAAGTCCCAATCCAACAACATGGCTGAGCCCTCCTGCCCATTAATACTCCCATGGTCCCGGCCACTCCCCAGACTCTCCTCAGGTTCAGTTGCACCCGAAAGCCCACAATTCACAATGGAGCTCGTTGGGGCTGCTGGGCTGGGGTCGACTTGTAACATTGTGATGTTGCTAATTCCCTCGGCCTGATCACTTTGAACTATATTGGAGGAGGGTGTGAGGGTACTACTGCTATCAAGGGTATTTGATGAGTTGTTAATCTTTTTCATTGATGATCGGGGTGGCGTCCGGCCAGCGCCTTTTCTCTTGCACTTGCCGGGGATCTTGTCAAGCAACACTGTCACAATTGATTCTTTTTTCTCAATATTGTCTATCTTTCGGAAGCTGTGTATCCTTCTGCTGAGGTGGGAGTTCCAGTAGTTCTTGATCTCGTTGTCCGTTCTCCCAGGAAGACGTCCTGCTATTGTTGACCACCTGCACTTGCATGCAGTTGAAACAAAATTATAACCTAAAAAGGCCAACTTTCTTTTAGCAGTATACAATTTAATTTACTTTTATTTTGATTTTTGACAAATCCGAACTGGACCCAAATCCGAACGAGTAGCAAATTTTGAGAGGATCCAGAACCGGAACCGTACTAGGTTCTCACCAGTCGGTGGTATGAATCCAATATTTTGAACCAGTAGAGAGAGAACCGAATCGGGGTTCTGTTAGTGCAACCAATATACATAAATAATACACGGGACACCTCACTCTCCCTCCGACATTTAAGGAAACTTGTAACAAGAGTAGGACTTTTTTTTTTTCTGTTTTTTCTGTTTCGAAAATTTAAGCTGTACTTTTACATTTTCATTTATAATACAGCTCCTAGCTACATATGAAGCTTGCCAACCGATTACTTCACACTTTTACTAATTATGGGCATGTATTGCATGCTCAAACAGCTAAGAATATACGTACCTGTTTCCGAGAGTTGCATGTAGGCTAATAATGAGTTCCTCCTCCTGTGTAGTTATATTGCCTCTTTTGAGGTTGGCCCTTAAGTAGTTGATCCATCTGAGTCTACAGCTCTTCCCACATCTCAACAAGCCTGTAATTAGTGAAACCCATTAATTCAATATGCATAAAAGAGAAAATTGCCTTGGCCATAAATTCAATATAATTACAAACGTATCAAGCTAGCAAAAAAATTAATATTATAAACGTTGGGATATTATGTATTATGAAGATTTATCTCGTTATTTTTTGGTTAATGAAATATGATGGTTTCTATCATTATCTTTGAGTAAAAAAAAAAATTGAAATGAATAAAGAAATAGTATTACAACCTAAATATTAACTATTGAAATTTAAGAAAGGTTAGTAATACATGGAAAAATAATACTAATTCTTTTGAGTATTATGGAAAATTTCTATGTCCAGCGTTGAAGTAATGCAACTGACCAGGGGATAAAATTTAGAACTAAAAGTTGTAATTTTCCTATAACTTTTGACCCGATATATTTTCATAAACTTGGGGTTACATCACTATCTTGTGTTTAAAATAGTAGTATACTATCTCTAATATTATAATGAGAGACGGCTTTAGTGTCATTTGTAAATCTATCAAATGTGTGTGACACACGTATATAATTAATATGAAGGAGGTTTCAGAATCGAGTTCTCACTACGTCAGAGTTTTTACTTAAAAAAATTAATTTATTAAGACATGCATTGTGTTTGTGCATAACTAATATAAAAGAGAAAAGAGGTTTCAATTTCAAAGTCAGACTATGTCAAAATTTTTACTTTAAAAATATATATTTATTTATTAAGACGTGTAAATTACTAGTAATAGAGAAATGGAATTAAGTTGTCTGCACTGAACATTTCAACATAGGTTGTTTCCTCTTTTTCTTTGGTTTGAGGTATTTGTTATGCTGTTGGTCTGCTTAAAGATTAGTGGTCCTCGACTGGAGCACTACTCCTTTTGTTAGCATTACAATTTAAGTATAAGGGTCTAATTTCAATTTAATCAAAGTATGAGAGAGAAGAGAGAGAAGAACATTGTAACACCATTAATTAGTTATAAGGATTGAAACAACTTAATATTAAAATTCTTCCCTTGAGCTTGGGTATATTAATTTTGTGAAATTTTACACATAATGGATAGATAAAGTAGACAACAATAACAACAAAAATATATAGTTTAGTATCACTGAGTTGGCTCAGTAGGTCAGATGGTTACAGCTGGGATGGTAAAGGATTGATGAGCACTGGAAGGTCTCAAGTTGTTTCGGACATGGCTACAACATAATATTGTCCTTTTTTCAACAATAACAACAACAACAACAAAACCTTTTCTCCACCTTTTCTTCAAACGAACATCAACAACCTTTCTTTTGCCATTTTTAAAAACAAAAAAGAAAAGAAAATGCGCGAACATGAACAAGAAACAAAAAGACAGAAACAAAAGAGAACTTCTGTTTCAACTTTCAAATGCTTAAGCCAATGAATCATTAACCAATAATGTATATCAACCCACTCATCCCATTCATCTAGTATTAGGGTTGCAGTTACTACCTATAACAACAGATGTAAAACAAAATCATTTATTTTTTTTATAATTAAATAAATTCAAATATAAACAAAACAGCATTGTAGTGTAGGTATCTATATAAATTTCATGACTGTTTCTAATATACCCCGGTTAATTATAATAGTTTAAATTAGCAGTGCGTATAATATAAACCTGCGTTTTTAGGGAGAGATCTCCAAGAACCTTCACCATTAGTAGCAATGTAGTTGGCGAGCTTCTCATCCTCCTCGGCTGTCCACCTCCCTCTCTTCAATCCCACCTTCTCGCAACATGGAGCTCTTCCCATTCTACTTTTTCTAATTATTAATTAACTTACTAATGCAAGTTTAAAGAGCACAAGAAAGAGGGAGGAGGCGATTTGAGTTATAGTTTAGACCCTAGTTATTGAAGAAGAGGTGGGGAAAATATAGAGGGAAGAGAGTACATGTGTGGTTGGTAGGTTGGACACGTTCATGTATTTAGTATTTGTTATGAACTATTTTTTGGGGGGAATTTTGATGGCCCCCTAATTTAATGTCCGTGATTTTTCCACAGGATTCTTTCACATTTGTTATATACATTACAGTTGAAAGTTGAAATCCTGTTATCTTTTTAAAATATAGTATATAAATTGATTTAAGGTAGTTTGATCAGCATGACATACAGATCAAAAGGCATACAGAAATGCACACTCCTCACCTTCAGAAGAAAAACTACATTTTTTGGTCTTCATTTTTTTTATTTTGTTTAATAAATGGTGAAATATGATCACCTTGTTTTATTAATAAGTTAACAAAACAAACCCGAAATATCAGCAAAAGTACAGAAACTACAAACAGAAAATAAAGCATAAGACCTTCATTTAGCGAATTTTTTCCCAAAATGACCCTTTTTGTGAAAGTTTTTTCACAAACGGCCTGTTTTTTTTTAATTCCATAAACATCCCACTCGCTTTTTGAAAAAGCGAGTTTGGTATAATCCATCACGCTTTTTCAAAAAGCGAGTCTTAGGGCTCAGAAAATTGGAAACCTAAGACTCGCTTTTTGAAAAAGCATGATGGATTATACCAAACTCGCTTTTTCAAAAAGCGAGTCTTGGACTTCTTTGCCCAGCAATACTCGCTTTTTGAAAAAGCGGGGGGAATTAACCCACACTCGCTTTTTCCAAAAGCGAGTGTCGTTCGGGACTTAAACCCCCCCCCCCCCCCCCCCCCCCCCAAACAGATCTCACTATTCCTCTTTCTTCTTTCTCTTCCTCTTCGCTCGCGAAACCCTAACCCATCTCTCATCTCAAATTCGTCAAAGTACCCTCGTAATTTGTCGAATAACACATAAAATTGCTTTGGACAACTTAAAGCCATCTTCCGATAGAGGTTTAATTTGTTGGAATTTGGCTATACTTGAAGAGGAAAGCAACTTTATTGTGAAGGTATGATGTTTATTGCCCCATTATTTTGTTAATTTCATTAGGTTTTCTTTATGGGTAGATAATAACTCGCTTATTGGTATAAATTAACGTATGTATGGATTTGGAGATTCCTATTTGGTTATACGTTGGTGGTGAAATAATTCGTGATCCAAAGATTGGTTGTTGTTATAGTGTGTTGGATCCGGAAATAGTTTGGGTACCCCGTACCATTACATTTGAAGAACTAGTTGAGAAAATATATGAAGTTACTAATAGGGATAGGAATCAATGGAATGTGAAAATTTTAGCTCGATACGCAGCAGGAAGAGGAGATGGTCAGTATTTTATGACAGTGCCCGTACCTACTGATAATGCACTGAAGTCATTGATTGCTAGGACATTTGATCCCAATTATGCTTGGTTTGCATTAGAGTTATATATTCAGCAAATTCGAGTTGTGAATGCTCAGCCACATGATATTCCCAGTACAAGCTTCATAAGGGTAGTATCTACACAGCAGATGAGGTCTACCCCTGCTCAATCTTCACAACCAAATCCAGTATCCTCACAAGAGAACACCTTCACAAATACAACAATTCCGGATTCTGTAAATGTTGAGCTGCCACGCCAACCTAGCCCGGTTCCTGACTCTGTTCCAAATGACGGTATATTTGAACTCTTTCAAAATGCAGTCTGTAACAACAGCTTATTAGACGATGTTGAAGAAGAGGAAGAAACAGATGATGAAGATGTTGATAGTGGTGAAACTGATGACGGAGACAAAGATGATGATGATAGTGGTGCAAATGTAAATCCTACGAACAACAGTTCTATTGAAGTCAGAGCTACTTATAGCTACGCCAATGTTGACGCTCATGTTACCGAGGAGATGGCTGAAGGTGCTAGAGTACACCTAATTCCACAAGAGTCGTCTGTTCGTCCAATTTAGATGAATTGTACGTTGGACAGGAGTTTATAAGTAAGCAGTCGATTCAACAGGCAGTGAAGTTGTATTCTATCAAAAAACATCGTGAATTCGTAACTTTGAAATCTACACCGTTAAATGCAAAATGACACCTAGAAAACGTACCATTGAGGAGATCGTGCAAGGTCCCACCGTTAGTTTGCTTGATTCCCAGAGGCTTCAAGATCTCTGGGATGCCAAATGGTGTAGACTCGCTTTTTAAAAAAGTGGGGTATTTATACCCAGACTAGCTTTTTCAAAAAACGACTGTTGAGTTTGCTTGATTTCCAGAGGCTTCAAGATCTCTGGGATGCCAAATGGTGTAGACTCGCTTTTTGAAAAAACGGGGTATTTATACCCAGACTCGCTTTTTCAAAAAGCGACTGTTGAGTTTGGTTGATTCCCAGAGGCTTCAAGATCTATGGGATGCCAACTGATGTACACTCGCTTTTTGAAAAAGCGGGGTATTTATACCTAGACTCGCTTTTTCAAAAAGCGAGTCTTGCTCTGTATGCAGAAGAACCCAATTGTTCATCTCTTGGTGGGACATCTACACTACAAACAACTCCAACATATCCATCTTCATTCCACAAACTACTCTAGCATCTCCATTCAACAATACAATCCAGCTTCTCAGCACAATCTACATTCCACATCTCCACAATACACATATCCAACTTAAAATGACAATCCACAAATCAATCCAATTTATCAGCACAATTCCAAAAAAAAAACATAAAACCTTAACAATAGAACACCACACGCACACACCCCATACCGAATTTTGAATTTTATTGATTCCACTTTTCAAAAGTTGATTACAAGATTCGGATACAGAATGACTCACATTATAATTACAACCAAAAATAAACTAATCAAAATATGTAGTATCTTCACGGGTCCGGGGTGAACATGTTGGGACGTCACCGTTGCCTCTTACCTAAGGGTGATGGAGTTTTCTGTGTCACACCCACTATTGGCTCCTCTTCCTCTTGTTGGTCCTCACCCTCTACTTGCACTTCCTCCTCTTGTTCTTCCTCAATTATAGGACGATGCGGTCGTTTACGGGCAACTCTCTTCACTCGCTTACCATGTGTATTGGTCCGATGAGAGGGAGTGTGTAAGATAGCATCCAGGATCGCCCCCTCTTCCACAACATCAGCTTGTGCTCGACAGGATGTCAGCATCTCGCGTGCGAAGTCCTTAACCGCATCGGCTACGTTGCTACTCAACACAGCTGCACATTTCTTGCCCATACTCCAAGTCTGGGCCATCTACAAAATATAATAAGTTGGATTTTGTAGTTCCAGTTCAAAAAAATAAAAAACTTAACAGTACTAGAAAACTTACAATCGTACGAATAGCCGATGCCTTTGGTTGAAACATAGGCAAATGCATTGAATGTACATCTACTGGTTCTGCTGCTGGTCAACGTATAGGCATCACCACGCCTGCTGGAGTCTGCCCTGTCGGAGAGATGTACCGCCTTGTCATCCTCCCATATATACCAACCCATATAGTTCTCGTGCATTGCTAAGTCAAATGGAGGAATGTTCTGGATGATTTCATCGAACCTTTGTAGATTCCATCTCTCCACAAATGTCGAGAAGTTTGCCGCCCAATTATGACCTGTCGTACGACCCATTCCAGCAATTTTATGAATATCCACATTGAATGGTTCGGCTACCAGAATCGCTTGATGCAGACCAAACTGTCGTAGCACTCTGTTCACATAATAGAACTCGACAGTGCTGAAGTTGATCAGTGGTGCTTTTGTTAGCCAAAGATCTCGCCTATACAGGGAAATGGGCGGTAGTCGAGCTAGACGCTCCTCCGTGTAGGGCATCCATACTACGCAGTTATCTGCCAACCTGTCCAACTCATCACGGAAGTAGGTTAGGCACCTGTTCGGGTTGGCAGTCCAAGTAAGGTTACCGGACCAGTACACACCAAGAGGAGGTAGCATGTACTGGTCCTCAGGGAGATGGATCCAGTTGGGTGATTGTTTCCTAACTACAGGACGTCCAACGTGGATACGCTCCCAGCTCCACACTTGAAGCAATATCATCGGGCCATTCATCTGCACGGACCCGAGACTATACAGGCACAAACTCCTGTAGAGGGATGCTAAGGCAGTACTACCCCAACTGTACTGGCCGACTCGTCTAAGGTCTGCAATAAGCGGGAGGTACATGAGGGGGACAGAATGGCCGCTGGAATTAGGGAACAATACACCTCCAAAAAGAGTCAGGATGTACGCCCTGCAGTAGTAGTGGACCTCCTCTTCAGTCGAATCATCTGTCAATCGGTCTTTGAATTTTTTCTTTAACCACTTCAACCGAATCTGTTTCCCAATAACTGCCCCAGTCTCCACTTCGACACCAAGATATTGTTTTACTAAATATGGAGGGTCGAAGTCCATAGATCCAGTCACCGCCTGCCCATCTACCGGAAGGCCTGTGATTACTGAAATGTCCTGCAACGTAACAGTGATCTCCCCAACTGAAAGGTGGAAGCTGTGGGTCTCAGGACGCCATCTCTCGAGGAGTGCTGTAAGCAGTGGCCGGTCGCACTTGATGCCGCTCATCAGTGCAATACCGTAGAGTCCGCAATCCCGTAAGATTTGGTGAATCCGTGGGTGCATAGGGAGTGGATGACCCCCACGGAATGTACACTCCTTCGAATTGCCCTCCCACACATCTCTAGAACGATGGTGCGACTGAAGAGTAAGAAGAGCGGGGTCGAGGGGACCTGGACCTCCAAGGGGAATAGTAGATGAAGGAGGGGCCGGGGACGAAGTACCAGCCACATTTGGGTTACTTGGGACCTGCAAAACAACATTTACATCAACAAAGAAATATATCATTTAATTATATGATAATGAAACAAATCGAATGCAGAAAATTATAAGCTTACATTAGTCCGTTCGGTGCGACCACGACGACCACCACGTCCACCGCGTGGAGGTGGGCCAAAAGATGTACGTGGTCCATCGCCACGATTGGGTCTACTACTAGAACCTACCTCCACATGTCCCCTAGTCCGTGGCATTTTTCAAATAATAAGAGTATCCTACAATGTGGAGCGAGCAATCATTATTAACAATACCAAAATATAAAACTAAGAAATATAGAACACATACGAACATCTATAACTATTATAATGGGAGAGTTGAGGTTCACAAACAAATAAACAATTTTTTATTCTTTGGTGTATGTGTGTCAACACGTGCAGCGCACGTGTTAGTAGTTTTTTTTGTCCTCGTCAGTCCCCCTCCACGTGCATCGCACGAGCATTATACTACATTTTTCCTTTTTTGTCCTTTTCATTCCCCCTACACGTGCATTATACTAGTTTGATTATTAATAACTATATCATGATTTTACTCACAAATTCTATATTTAACCACCTTTTCAAAAAGTATAGACCTCCACCTCAACCGACTATCCGAATTTTACACCCTAAATACCCATAAATTTTATACCGAATTTTACACATTTTCAACGACGATGCAAATTGTACCTCCAATAATATCAACCAATTTCTAACTAATTAATTCTAAATATATATACAACATTAGAAAATATAGAGTTTGAGAAATATACCACAATCTTCACGCAAGAATTGAACCACGAGAAACACCCCCAAATCGTTCAACCCCCTTTTTGAAGAACGCCACCGCAATCACCAAAAAATCAAAAGAACCAGCAATTTCAAAGTGGGCAATTGGACTGGGATGAGATAATGAAGAATTTAGGAGTTATTCGACAGCTAATTTGATGGAATAGGGCCTTAAATCGAAAAATTCCGACGATGGGTTAGGGTTTTGCGAGCGTAGAAGGAGAAAGAAAGAGGAATAGTGAGATCTGTTTGGGGGTGGGGGGTTTAAGTCCCAAACGACACTTGCTTTTTGAAAAAGCGAGTGTGGGTTAATTCCCCCCGCTTTTTCAAAAAGCGAATGTTGCTGGGCAAAGAAGGCCAAGACTCGCTTTTTGAAAAAGCGAGTGTGGTATAATCCATCACGCTTTTTCAAAAAGCTAGTCTTAGGTTTCCAATTTTCTGAGCCCTAAGACTCGCTTTTTGAAAAAGCGTGATGGATTATACCACACTCGCTTTTTCAAAAAGTGAGTGGGGCGTTTATGGAATTAAAAAAAACAGGTCGTTTGTGGAAAAACTTTCACAAAAAGGGTCATTTTGGGAAAAAATTCCCATTTAGCATAGTAGGGTAGAATAAGTAGTTTAAGCAAATAAAGAAAAACATCAACTTGTGTGTGTGTGCGTGTGTTGGGGGGGGGGGGGGGGCGCTCCAGCAAAACCCTGGAGGGTGAGAAAGCGATATCAGGCGTGCCCCCAGTCAAATTATGGCCGATTGTGATCTCCTCGTCGTTGTACTCGTTCACATGGAAGGCACTCCAACACAACCATGGAGGGTGAGAAAGCGATATCAGGCGCGCCCCTCAGTCCAAAGTATGACCGATCGCGATCTCCTCCCACTACAAACTGCACAGGTTATAGCGGCGCTTTTACAAGGCTATCACGGCGTTTTTTGGCGCCGTTATAGCTCATAACGACGTTTCTGAAATCGCCGCTAAAAGCGCCATTAGAACGTGCATCGTTATAGCCATATAGGCTATCACGGCATTTACGGACGCCGCCGCTATAGGGTGTCCACCTATAACGGCATTGCCAAAGCGTCGTTACAGAAACTTTTTGTTTTGAAAAAAATAGAGCTATAGCGGCGCTTTGTCAAAATGCCGGGACTGCACCACGATTAAAAGCTAGCATTAGTGCCATGCTGCGGCGCTTGTACAGCGCCGCGATAGAGGGTGCTCAAAAGCTGTAGTACCTATCGCGGTGTTTCTTGGTAAATGCCGCGACAGTTTTTTTTTTTTTTTTTTTTTTTTTTTTTTTTTTTTTTTTTTTGAGACATTTTATTATAAAATTTTCAATTGTAAAAACCAGTAATTAATCGTATATTACAAATACATGTAATCATATTAAATTTAAATGCAAATCAGGTAAATCAATAATAATATCATAATCAAGAACCAAAAGTCACACATCACAAAAAACAACTCAATAGAAAACAAAATATGTAACACATATAAACTGTCATACGAGTATCAAATGTATATATTGTACAACACTTAGTTATTACAAAACATAGATATAATTCCTACAAAACATTTTAAAAAAGTCCAAATTCGACAAACTACAGCAGGGGAGTCTCCTCATGTGGCCCACTATTGCTTCCAATTCCATCGTTATTTTGGCCTAGTGTATGTGCGTGACTGTAAACTGATGAAATACGCTGGCCCTATCGAAAAAACATAAATATTTCAGTATAAAGATACCAGTTATCAAACAGAGGCTACAACTAAAATTTGGTCCTTAGTTCTTTGGATAAGACCAAGATAAGTTCAGCAAGCTAATTAATGGTTACATTCACCTGAAAAGTATACCTTTAATTGACTGATTTGGTGAATGACAAAAATTTTATCCTTAGGGTCTGATAAATAATGTGTAAAGACATTGTTATGTGAAGATACTTCAGAATAATCCACACACTACATTGAATCATTGATAACATTTCTTTATATTCTTATAACAATCTCAAAGGCTGATGCAAGAAATAAAACTGCACGAAATACCATCAAAATAATATTTCGTGCAGTTTTATGCCTTTTATAATGTGTAAAGACATTGAATCATTGATAACATTTCTTTATATTCTTATAACATTTATGAGATCAATCTCAAAGGCTTTTTCTTTGAGAATTCGTAGCATGCAACTCATACCAAAAGCAATATTTACCTTCTATATGAAAATGTCGTACAACAATATAAAAGTAGCTCTCTCATACACTCTGTCCAATTAAAATATCCGAAAAGAATTATTAATGTCGCTTTTTATCCAACAAAAATTTTAAACAATTAGATTAAAGTTTTTAACTACTGTAACCTTTCACAGTTCGGGCAAGTTATGCAAATCCCCAGCTTCCCTAAATATCCTTAACCAATAGTCTATCTCTTCATCATTTGATGAGCAAATTGAACTTGATACTGTTCACTAATATGATCAAATGTGTGGGCTACTGTTCCATTTTCACCCTCCATTATTGAAAAAGCTTCAGACCATGAACTCTCATCAATTGCGTCAAAATCCAATTGCGAAGAAAAATCCATGTATTTATTTTGGATGTCAAAACTCTTGTTGTTCTGATCAGTCGTAAGAAGTGCTCGATATCTCGCTGTTAAAGGACAACCTGGAGGAATTTGCTTGTATGTCTACATTACTTTTCTATAATTTTACAGTCTTTGAACCAGATTTAGCTTTCTTTGGCTTCGATGATTCCTAATTAGGTTGAATGCGCTTTTTCAAGTAGGTGTGCCACACATGAATGATTCAATGTCTTTACACACTACAAATCAACATAAAACTACACGAAATACAACCACCTCCATATCTACTAATGCAAGGAAAGTTTTTCTGAACAGCCTCCTCTATCTATTGAATATCAATTGATCTCTTTACTAAAGAGTAACAACATCGATAATACTCCTAGAATGGTTCAAAAGAGTAACAGTAAATAGCTGTAAACTATCTCTTATAGTTAATTTACTAAAACATGTCCAGAGAACAATATCCAGAGAGATACTAGCTCACTATCTCACGAAAGGCAGCATGTAAAATACTCAGCTTAGATTTACTTACATGCTTATTGTATAAGAGAGAACCAAGAACATTAACAAGCATATGGTAGTTAATAAATTTTTAAACATATGCAATACTAATGTTGACTCTTATTTAATTTAAATTAGTTAAAAGTGGGTATTTAGTTGTAGAATACTAACTGGTGCTTGAGTTGGAATTCCTTGTGACTGTTGCCTTCAGCTGATCAACATCGTCCTGTGTGGGCCCGGCCCCAGTGGAAGAACATGTACGAGAACCGAAGACGCTGGTGGGTGTTGGTCCTAGCCCCATCCCATCCCACGCACACAACATCATCCATGCACATTGTTCTTTAAATTCACATGTATAAGAACATTTTTAACACTTCAAGATTCTGGAAGCAAGGATTTGTTACTTCCAAGAATATACTTTCTAAGCCTAGTAACATATCCAATCGATAAAATCAAGTCATTGACATTAACACTCCAAGAATGAGTCAGTTGCTTAAAACTACAGACAAATATATGACACACCATGACCATTCTTACAGTTAAAGATAGAATCTATTAAAATATGTGGAAAACAAAAACCATGTTAAATATGCATGTGGCGTGCATGATCTTCAAATAGAAGTAGATTCGCTTCATGGACAAGCAGATGCAGGTAAAACATTATATCAGCAAAATATGCAGTAGAGATCGTTCACTTGATTGATCCATATATTTTATTCAAATATTACCTGTAGATTTATACATACAGAATATTACTGGTCATGCAGAAATTTTGTTCCAACAGTTACAAATACAAATTCTATAGGTGCCTTCTCTACTCTTGCAAAAATGCATATTTAACATGAACTACAATACGAATATTTCATTTAAGAACTACAGATAGATTTTCCTTGTGAACAAGAACTAGGTATGATAGGCAATATAGAAATGGTTTCAACTCAGTGACATGTAGTTACCAGAATTTTTTTTAAAAAAAACTGTGACAAGTATGTTTCTGCATAATAATAATAATAAAACCAAAACTCAGTGATATGTGAAAGAGATAAATAGCTGGATAAAGATGCTTTTGCTTCAATCTAACAAGTACATTGAGATGAACTCTTTACAAACTCAAGTGTAGAATGAATGGAGCAAGCACTACCATATCACTTTTAATATAGAAGAGACACATGATGGATGTACTGTACTAAGTCTAGAATAAGATGAAATTCTAGAATTTAAGAAGCAACGAAAAGAAAAATTATTGAAATCCAAGTGAAACAAGAAACTTACATAAGCCTGTGGGCTAATTATACTGAGGGTAACCAAAAATACAAGGCGCAATTGAAGTCAACAACGATAGTAAATCTTTTGGGGTTGTCCTTCATCAGTTAATTTAATGATCGTGCAGTCAACTTGTAAAGTTAAGAGTGCAATATGAATTTTATAATAAGCACGCCAGAAGCTTGTTTAGACAAAAAAATAACAATCTTAATCAAAAAGTGGCTACCATCTATAGAACAAGTACTAGAGAAGTTTCTAAGAAGTTTAAATTTATTAAATGATCAGCAGCCAAATCTAATGATTATCATACTCGCTGGCCTAGCTTATTTTTAAAAAAAGGAAAAAAACTTTCGCAGTGACTAAAAGGATAATTTGAAATGACGTAGCAACTATTTATGTGATGCAACATGGAAAGTAAACAAATTGTTGCTGCATAACATCCAAATGCTTAATATTAACATTTACTGGTTAGTCACACAATATAGAAACACATATTGCTTGACATTAACATTTGCAGGTTAGTCACACATCATATTATAGATAATTAATCACACAAAATAGAAACACATCATACTATCGATAACACTATGTATCGTAAAACTCAAATAAGACCAAGCTATGATTTATGAAAGATTAATACCTGAGGAAAGCCATCCATCTGTGTTACTATCAGTCAAATTATAGAGATCATCCCATTATTTCATCAATTGTTAATCAAGTACATCCTGCAAACCTTAGAGAGAACAGTGGACACGTTAAGCATCAAGTATACAAAAAATACAATATTTAGCCAGGAAAATGGGCAAGTCAAAGATCTAAGTCATTAGAAACTTTTCAAATGAGAGTTATTACAACATCATATAGTAGCTCATAACAAAGTATTCAATTATGCTACAAATTTCTAGAGAATCAAGTACCCATAAGTTTCTACGTTCTTCCTATCTTTTATTTCATAAGTTAACATTGTCAATCATCAATAAGATATCATTTTGGATGTCATATTAAAGCAACTGTAACAAAAATAAGTTACCAGGACAGAGAGAAAAGTTATCAAAAACCAAAAGTAAAGGGAGCCTAAGACTAGTATATGCACGGTAAGTCCGTAACTCTATCCTCCCAAGTAATCTATAGGACTGTATCAAAATGATCCTTAATACCTCTTAAGCACTAGCAAAGTTTAGTTTATAACCAAAACTAGATACACTAAGGCATGTCGGTGTAAAAGAATTCAAATAATTATCTTTCAGTAAAGCCATATTAACTAGAAACGTCATGCAAATACAATTTGAAGTGAAACACAGATAAGAATATAAACCAATGAGACAGTTCATCTCTAAACAGAAGCATAACTTACAAAACTAGAATCCCACATGGGAAAAGGTATCTTCAATTAGCACCTTTGCTTACTTTTCTCTAATGGCACCATGTCTGTATGCAAGCTTTCTTCTTTTGGCATCATCATAAGGATAAGTGAATCCAAAGCCTCCAAGATATGCAAATTGTAGAATTAGAAGACTAATAAATAAGTCAATAACTAACAGTCCATAAGACTCCTAGGCATAATCCTAGAACAAAAACAAACTTCAAATTAATAAAGATTATAGCTAATCATTGAGCATTATAAGTGCACAAAATCAATTCAATTTAGTTAAAAATTTTCTAAAGAAACCCTAAAACTAACAAATCCCAAAACAAAATTAACCCTCAAACAACCCTAAAACCCATAATTAACATTAAATTAATTTTTACCTGAAGCCTCGGATGTCGTCGACGGTGGAGACGGAGGACGACGGTGGGGGAGGGAGATATTGGAGGACGACAGAGAAGGGAGATGACAAGGGCAATGGTGGTGGTCGGGGTTGGGGTTCAGAACGCGGATCAAAATTTCCGCAGCTTCGAGTTCGATCTAGGGTTTTGGAGGAAGAAGAAGAAGACGATTCGAGGGTTTTCGAAGCTGAGTGGGAAGTCGAGCACGGTTTTGAAGAGGACATGGGAAATGAAGAAAAGGGGCGGGATAGAAGAGGACAAGGGGAGAGAGCCGGTGGCGGCAAGGGGAGAGAATGGAGCGAGGAGGAGAGACGGTTTGGGGGAAATAAAAAATGGGTTGGGGATTGATCTGGGAAATATATAGGGGCTATTGCGGCATGTTTTAATATACACGCCGGGATATCTCCCATCTGTATCGGCACTGTTCCTAAGCGCCGCGATAGATATGCAATTTAATAAAAAAAAGAAAACAGTGTTCTCTATCCCGGCATTTGACTTCAACGCCGGGATAGAAATGCCGTTATAGCCCTTTTGGTTTGTAGTTTCCTCGTCGTACTCGTCCTCATGGAAGGCCCTTACAATCCGTCCCCTTGGTCCCGGCACCGCAGCTGCAACCCAAAAATGAAATCAGATGCATAATAAGTGTTAAGTTACCAGAAATACTATTACGAGTTCCATGAAAGTAAATGTTATTTCTGTCAAGTTATAAAAATCATGCCGTTTCGATGATGGCGATATATCATGCTTCCCTCATTTCATTTCTCTCGGTAGCAAAACGGTAGATCAATCCACAAATCCTTATATGCCTGTGGGTGGGTAGAAGATTCAAGTGCTCTCAAAACTTTCACCAGCCCAGCTTTGCTCCTATGACACTAAGAATAGGTGGTTTCTTGTTTTCGTATGTATAGGGCAAAAACTGCAGGCGGTATCAAGGGTCAGAATCCTTTTAGCGAGGTTCTCCCATTTCAGGACCACATCATTTAGAACTAGTCATAAGAATACTCTAATCTTGAGTGGTGCATTGGCCTTCCCAAGCGATGGCGACGGCTCTCCTGGCTGCGTGAGGTCGGTGAGGTATGTCGCCAGTGGGGTCAGGCTGCTGTGCGCACCCCCCTCCCCCCCTGTTGGCCCAGATCTGATTTGCCCATCGGGTGAGGCCGGTGGTTCGGCATGGGGCCAGTACTTGCTTTTGCTGTGGCTGGGGTGTGAAGCAAGTAGGTTTGTACGATTGTGAGGTTGGACTCGAGATGGGGTCCCTCCATGATTTGCTACATGTGTGCCGAGATGTTCTGCGCACCTGCCACCATGTCCACACTCTCGGGGGCATTCATGGCGATCTGCGAGAATTGGTAGTGCGTGTGAAGATGCCGGGAGTTAGGTTTTCTTACACGTTTGTGGAGCTTGGACCCAAAGATGGGGTCCCTCCGTGATGTGCGCTCACTTGTCTCAACTTTCGGGATGCTTGTCTCAACTATCGCAGAGCGACTATGTCGTGCCAGAGCATCCTCCCGCACCTATTGTGTAGAACCCCATATTTTCAAATATTATTTTAAATATTTGAAAATGAATTTAAATGAATTTTTGAGGAATTAATAAATATTTTCAGAAAAATTTATCTTTTTACACGTGCAAAACACGTGCCAATACTTTTTGAAAAGTTTGAAAAGTTAAGTTTTCTTCATGAAAAATCATTATTTAATATTTGGGATTTATTTAGTATTTTTCCAGATTTTTCTGAAATTAATTGGAACTATTTGCAAATTTTGAGAAAAGAATGACCTTTTTGCAAATTTGACATTTTTAGAAATTAAAATGAAAAATGCATATTCTGGACGTTTTGAACAGTATTGGTTGAGATTTAGAATTATATTTTCCTTTTAAATCCTAATTTAAATGAATTTTGATCGAATTTCCAAGACTAGACCTATATATGTGAAGTTGTATTTTGGAAGAGATTATTTTGCAAAATGGGTAAAACCCTAAACCTATTCCCGGATATTTAAAGGATTTTTCTCCAGCCGTCAATACTAAAAATACAGAATTTTGGTGATTTGTTTTGGTGTAGCAAGAGGAAGTTTTGATCTAACAAGAAGGAAGGCTTTTTCGTGGATTTTCTCAATCCAAAGGTGAGTGATATGAAATTGTTTTGTTTTGTCTTGTTGTATGAATGATATGAACTTTGTGTGGTGGTTTGATTGATGTGATTGATTGTTATGATTGTTGTTTGACATGAATATTATTTAGTATTTTGCATGGGAACAATGCAAAGATCGTTGTTTGTATCATGTTTGTGGAATCTAAGAATATTGAGTAGATCTTGACTTACGAAATTGTATTACTAAAATGTATGTTAAGATTTGAGTATGGTTATGATCGGATGATGAGCATCTGGATCTTATATTTGTAAACCAGATTTTTATTAAGAGTTGTGAAAGAAATTTAGTATTGAGAAACCCTAATGTGAGAATTAGTAATTTGGAACATGAGAACTTGAGTTTTGACATATTTGATATTTTGAGTAATGTATCCATAATGAGGAAGTGTTGAGATTTGCTATTTTTCCTGAATACGAATTATTTCACGAACAAAGAATCTTTAGAAAACTCCAGTTTGATTTTGTATTCAGATCTAAATTTAAAAAAAAACTATAGGCCGACAGTCGACTGGTACGAACCTGCTACTGTATTTTAGTTTCCTTGAAAAGTCGTTCTGGACAGTCGACTTAGCTCTTAGGCAGTCGACTGGTTCACTGAGAAATTATTTTGTAAAATTATTACAGTCCTTTCTGGACAGTCGACCATGACCTCTTTAAGTCGACTTATGTACTTAGAATGTTTCCTTGAGAATCTTTGGAATTTACCTCGGGTAAGTCGGCTAATGGCTTTCAAGTCGACTGTTATGACTTAGTTTATTTTCGTAAAATTTTGGATATTTGTCCTCTGGACAGTCGACTTACTACAGTATAAGTCGACTGGTGCTGATGAGTGTTTGTAAACTTGAGGATTATTTCGAACGATTGGTTTTCAGATAATTCAGTCTATACTTGATCTTCAGTTCAGTATTTGATATTAAGATATTCAGTTAAGCCATTTGATTTAAGATATTCAGTTGAGCCACTTGTTTAGTGGAAATTTGATTTAGACATTTGAGTTTGAGTCTCTAGAGGTGCGTGATCCTAGTATACCGGTGTTGAGTTATTTTGTTGAGGCCCGTTGAGGCATTTCAGTTATTCAGTTTTGAGTTTAGGCCGGTGGGGTACACCACTCTAGGAGATTCGTTGAGTAATTAAGTAACCCAAAAAAATAATAAGGACAGGCACTAGTGGTGATATGATGAACGGGAACATGGGTTATGGACCTCAGTATGGCTTTAGATGTGGGATTTAATCTCCGGAATTATCCAAGTAACTTACTTGAGATGTGGGATTTATCTCAGGAATTATCCAGGTAAATTACTTGCGATGTGAGATATATCTCCGGAATTATCCAGGTAATTACTTGCGGTGTGGGATTGATCTCCGGAATTATTGGAGTCGAGGCGACGCACATGTGGTATTCATGTGATGATGTGTCAATGTTTAGATGTGGGATGATCTCCAGAATTATCCAGGTAAATTACCTGAGATGTGGGATCTATCTCTGGAATTATCAGGCATGGGCTAATTTTCACAGTTTATCTTTATCTCGTAGTAGTCATCGTGATAGGATTAGTTGCATAGCGGGGGATTGAACCCTATGAAGAGAAGACGTTAAGGGCTTGCACCGAACCTATGTAGAGCGGGATGCATAGACTTCGACAAGTACGCATTAGAGAGTCCACATATAGAATTTGTGTTTTCTTGACTTAGTTTTATGCATGTGGTTTTCCGGTTTTCTACACTTGACACTTGGTTTAGTATCACTTGTTGTTACATTTCCTGCTATCTCATATTTTATGTATTTTGGTTCACTATATGTTACTTATGAATCCTTGCTTAATGTTCATTTATGTTGTTTGTTTGATTTTATGTCACTCACACCATTTATGGCTAACCCCTTTAGTTTTAGGGGTTAGGGATCATCTCTAGCCTCATGTGATGCAGGTTGTTGCTTAGAGATTGGAGGTTTGGATGCTTGAGATAGTTTTGAGATAAATTGATTTAATAGAGTTTTGTGTAAATTTGTAAAAGCAAATTTGAGATAGTTTTGTGTTGTAAATAAAGGAAAAATTTGATTGAGATGTTTTTGAATTCCGCTGTGCTATGTAAAAGTTTGTTGTAATAAAAGTTAAAAATTTTATTGGTGTTGGTTGTGTTTACTGTTACATGGAAGTTGATGCTGGGATTGTGCCACGTATTTTCTAAGATATCATATTAGAAATTCGGGGCGCTACATGTTGTTTCGAACACTAGGGATTTGAGGTTCAAGTGTGTGAGGTCGATGTTTCGGTTTGGGGCCCGTGGGGCCAGGCTGGTTTTTGGTTGGTGTTGAGGGGTGTGGAAGTGTGGGGTTGGGGTATGGTTGGTCTGTAGTGTCCTACGATATCACCGGTGCAGTCTTCACAGCGCCTACTATCTGGCTATTGAGCTTCCTCCAGCTTAGGCCACTGGCTCACACGTGACAGCGTCGCCTCTTCCCTTGGATTGGAAGTTTGAGTCGAGATAAGTCTGTGTGGTAAGAAATCATCGGAGAGAGCTTGAGCATGAGAGAGGCGAAGGTATCCTCTCCACGGAAATCTTCTAGAGCGTGGTGTTTGGTGGGGTGAGCGAAATAGTTATTTGGGTAAGAAATTGCCTGAGAAAGTGCTATCGTGTGAGAGGTGAAGATATCCTCTTCACGGCTATCTCTTTGGTAGTGGCGGTGGAAGCAGCTGGCACGTTTGTAGGATGAGTGGTGGAGTTGGTGGGAGGATGCTGTGGGGTCAATTTTCGATCTGCGAGGCTTGGGCCGAAAGATGGGGTCCCCCCAGCAAGGTGAAGGCAGTGATCGACGGGTGATAAAATCTTGCCATACTTGTTTTAGGTGGGTGTGTGGAGGCACTGTACGAAACTAATCTGACGTACTCACAATTTTGCTAGACCGAGCTGGTTTGTCGGCCCACCCTCCAGAGTTGTTGGAGGAATTTGTTATTTGTACGTGTCATGTTACTTCATGTATATTTTATTTTCTATCTATAGGTTGTACGTGGGCCCAGTACTCTGGGTTTGTTTCATTAAACTCTTATTAATGAAACAGGGTGGCCAGATTCCACCTTTTCCCTATATAAAAAAAATTAGCATGGTATTTATTTCTTAAACACAACAAAACTACTTTCATACATATCATACTACACTAACATGGATTCTATAATTTTCTCATCAAATTCTTCGTATGATACTCATTTAGTATTACTTAGCATGCTTGGTTCTAAAAATAGAAAGTATGAGAACACCCACCTTATGTGAAGCTTGAACAATAAAAGAAAAGATGACACTTCTAGCTCCAAAGACTCCTAGTTCTTCTTCTCCTAGCAAGAGCCTCCAAGCACAAAACTCTCTTCTCTCTTTCTTTTCTTTCTTCCTTTCCTTCTTTTCTTTCTCTTTTGATTATATTTTTGGTGCAATGAGAAAGAGAGAATAGGGCTCTATTTATAGGATTTTATGATGGACTATTTTGCATAATTTCACACCTAATAAATTACTCTATTTAATTTCTCTACCCCTTCATATTTTTAACTCCTAAAACTCCCATCTTTTTATTTTCTCAACTCCTCTAATTCCTAACTCCGAACCCTTCATGTTCTCCCTCTCTCTCACGCACAGTGGAAAAAAAACCCCAGAGCCACGTCAAACAGCATACATGTTGCATTCCAACAGCCAAGCACACAAGCTTCATTCAACGGTGCCCCCCCCCAACCACCATCAATTTACAATTCAACATCCATTTCATTATTTACATACCATGCGTATATTACTTTACCAACAGCCACTTACAAACAGCCCAAGTTTTCCACGTGGGCCCCCTCCCACTACTAATACACATTTCATGCATTATATTACCAATCTTAACTTTTCAAATATATTTATATACAACCTGTTTTTCTTAACTTCAAATATATTTATATACTAGATTTGCCCGTGGGCGTAGGTACGTCTTTGGAACGATACAGTATATGAAAGTCTTTTAAATAGTAAAACAATAGTTATGTAGCTCAAGTTTGAATAGTAAAACAATATTTAGTTGTTAATGAAAATCCATATTTCCATTAGTATATGTTGAAAAATAATTATAAATGGGGGTGTAAAATTCAACTTCTTGGAACTTTGAGTGTGGAAAATGATGAAATTTAACTGTTGATTAGATATTTGATATTTTGAATGTAACATGAGCAATAAAAAAATGCATAAAAAATCTGAAAATATAAATTTCTGAGTAAATGGAGAGAGAATGTGAGAGAGTGAGAGAAATAAATAAATAAATAAAGGAGTTGTTTTGGGGAATTTGAATTTGAGTTCTAAGGGAAAACTTTTGGGCGGAAAAATATGTTTTGTGAGATTAGATCTGGACCGTTGATTTCAACCATATTGAATGAGAGCCACTTGATAGCTTTCTTTATGTTTTATTATATAGATATATATTTATACTCCTTGAAAATTACTGGGGTGTTACACACACTCCGAAATTTATTTTGAAATCAAATATGCTCATATACGAACACCGAGACACGTGCGTCGCATGTAAAACGCCGAAATACGAAAAATCAATTTTATCAATGGAAAAATGTTAAAATGATAAAATACAATATAAAAAAATTGTTTATTAATTTTTATATAGTCTATGATGTAATCGTCACGTACGTGGAAAACACGTGCGTTTTACGTACAAAATCATTTTGATCAAAAATAGGGAAAATAAATTTCCATCTTATAAAAATATGCAGCCGTCATTTGGAAAACCCTAAACTTCTTATCCTGGGTATTTAAAAGAAAATGCAACCGTCATTCGCTGCACAACATAGAATTCTTGTGATTTTTGGGAGGATCAAGAGGAGGATTTTGGATCTCGCAAAAAGAGAGGCTTTCTTGTTGGATCTCTTCATTTCTAAGGTGAGTGATGTAAATTTGATTTGTTATTTTGTTTTATGTATGTGAGTGACATGTTGTTTTGCTTTTTGTATGTTTTATGTGAGTAATGTAATTATTTTGTTTGTCCTTTGAGTTTTATATGTGAATAATGTAATTGATTGGTTGATTTGTTTATGTATGTGAGTAGTATAATTTGGTTGTTGATCTATGATTGTTTTGATTAATCTTGGATGTCGAATTTATTTGCTAGAAAGCATGTTTAGGATTTGAATATGATTATGACAATAATGGATTGGATGGATGAACAATTGGATCTTGTGATTACAAATCGGATTTTTGGTTATGAGTTGTGGAAGAAATTTAGTGTTGAGAAATTTTAATGGAAGAATTATGAATTAAGAACATGAAAATTGAAGTTTGAGAAATTGGTTGATTTGAGGAAATGTATCCAAACTGGGGATTCTTTGAGATTGACGTTTTTATCTGAATACAAATTATTTCAGTGAGCAATGAATTTTTAAGAAAAACTCTAATTTTGATTATCGTGTACAACCAAAACTATGCAGTCTGTAGGCCGACAGTCGACTGGCATGACCTTTCAGTCGACAGGTACGACTCGGTTGCTATGATCTTTAGTTTCCTTGAAAATCCGTTCTGGACAGTCAACTTAGACCCTTTTCAGTCGACTGGCACACTTAGAATTTATTTTTCAAAGTTATCGTAGATTTTTCTCTGGTAAGTCGACTTATAACACTTAGAATATTTTCTTAAAAGATTTCTGGAATTTCTCTCTGCTAAGTCGACTTATGACTTTTATAAGTCAACTTATATTCTCTAGTAAGTCGACTTATGACTTTTATAAGTCAACTTATATTCTCTGGTAAGTCGACTTATGACTTCTATAAGTCAACTTAAAACACTCTGGTAAGTCGACTTATGATTTTTATAATTCAACTTATAACACTTAGCTTATTTTCTTAAAGTTATGGAACATTCTTTCTGGACAGTCGACTTATGCTTACTATAGTCGACTGGTACTGATGTATTTTTATATTTATGAAGGTTCTTCCAAATGGTTTATTCTCTAGATATTTTGATCTATAACTACTTATGCCTTATCTTCTATTGAACTTATGTTTTCAAGATGTTAAGTTGAGCAGTTTATGAAGTAAGATTGGTTGAGATATTTGAGTTTGAGTCTCTAGAGGCTGTGTGTGACCCTAGTATACCGGCGGTTGAGTTAATTATGTTTGGGCCTGTCGAGGCAATTTAGTTGTTCAGTTGTTGAGTTAAGTCCGGTAGGGTACACCAACTCTAGGAGATTCGTTAAGTAATTAAATAACCCAAAAATGATAAGGACGGGTACTAGTGGTGATATGATGAACGGGAACATGGGTTATGGACCTCAGTGTGGCTTTCGGTGTGGGATTGATCCTCAGAATTATCCAGGTGTGAGTGAAATAGTCTCCGGAATTACCTGTGGTGTGGGATTGATCTCCGGAATTATCGGGGTCGAGACGACGCACATGTGGTATTCGTGTGATGAGGTCATTGCTTACGGTGTGAGATAATCCCCAGAATTATCCAGGTGTAAGTGAAATAGTCTCCGAAATTACCTGTGGTGTGGGATTTATCTCCAGAATTATCGGGTCACAGTTTACCTTTATCTCGTAGTAGTTATCGTGTTAGGATTAGTTGCATAGCGGAGATTGAACCCTATAATGTGGAGACGTTAAGGGCTTGCACCGAACCTATGTAGAGTGGGATGCATAGACTTCGACAAGTACGCATTAGAGAGTCTGCATATAGAATTTGTGTTTTCTTGACTTGGTTTTATGCATGTGGTTTTCCTGTTTTCTACACTTGACACTTAGTTTATTTTCACTTGTTGTTTACATGTTTCTTTGCTACGTCATATTTTATGTATTCTTGTTTATTACATGTTGTTTAAGAATCAGTGCTTAATGTTCATTTATGTTGTTTGCTTTTATGTCACTCACACATTTATGGCTGACCCCTTTAGTTTTGGGGGGTTAGGGTTATCTCTAGCCTCATATTTACAGGTTGTTGCTTAGAGCTCGGATTTGGATGCTTGAGTTCAATTTATATAGTGACTCATGTAATTGTAAAGTGTTGTAAAGAGAAGAGTTTGTAATTTTGTGATTTGAGATGTATTGTATTTCGTTGTGCTATGTAAATGATTATTGTAATAAAATTCGAAAATTTTATTGGTGTTGGTTGTGTTTAATGTTACATTGAAGTTGATGCTGGGATTGTGCCACGTATTTTCTAAGATATTATATTAGAAATTCGGGGTGCTATAGAGATTGGTATCAGAGCATGCTTCAATTGTAATAATAAACATAGTATAAAAATAACCTAGGTGTGGACACTAGAGTGTGAGTACCTAGGCGTGGACATTAAAGAGTGAGTATCACATAGAACTGAAACATGATATTTTACCTTTGGGATACAATTGAGGTTTTACCAAGGGATATTGATGTGAGTTTGCATTGTGTGTGTGCTCTAACTTTTCTCTCGTTTTGCAGTATTCAGTATGGTTGCACTCAGGCCCAGGAATGGTGGTAACAATGATGATGGATCTGGGAGTTCTCGAGGAACTGGAATTGATCTTGAGGCCGAATTTGCCAAGGTGTATCAGACTCTGAATGCACTAATGGCATTTAATTTGGCGCAGAATCAGAATCAGAACCAGCAGCAGAATCATGGAGCTGGACAGGGATTGGTTAACGCCAACCCTATCAAGCAGATCGAGTCCTTCAAGAGGATGAGGCCGCCAGTTTTTGAGGGCAATTTGATCCAAACGCAGCTGACGATTGGATTAGGAGGATGGAGACAATCTTTGAGGTATCGGAGACTCCGATAGCCAATAAGGTGAAGTTGGATACTATGCAACTGGAAAAGGACGCTGGTGTCTGGTGGGAATCGCTAAAGAGGACTTTGGGAGACCAGCCGATGACTTGGGAGGCTTTTCTGGAGGAATTCAGGGATCGCTTCTTTCCCTTAGATATTCAGGGGAAGAAGGTGATAAAATTCCTGAATCTTCAGCAGGGTAGCATGACCGTGCGAGAGTATGAGACCAAGTTTGCTTAGCTGTCGAGGTATGCACCAGAGTTAATCGTTGACGAGGCGAAGAAGGCCAAGAAGTTTGAACAGGGCTTGAGGTCGAGAATGATTCCGTTGGGCATAAGGAGGTTCGACAAGCTGGTCAGGAGAGCAGCTATGACTGAGGAAGGCATGGACCAGTTCCAGAAAAGGCAAGATACATGGAACAGGAATAAGAGGCCAGCATCAGGTCAGAGTGGGAAGGGATTCCCGGCGTATTAAGTCAAGTTCAGTGATCCAGTACAGAAGGCACCTGCAACTCAGGAAGTGACTTGTTATTACTGCAAGGAGACAGGTCATTACAGGTCAGCGTGTCCTAAGTTGGCAAAGCAGACTTGTTTCCAATGTGGGCAGACAAGACATTCTAAGCCTCATTGTCCACAATTGAGGAAGGATGGTTCAGGTGGAAGCAAATTCCAGAGCCAAGGGTGAGCATTTGTATTAACTGAGGAGGACGCGGGTAACTCGGAAGATGTAATACAGGGCATGTAAGAGTTTTGATTTTGTTTTAATCAATGTAATAAGTAAAACCTTTATTTGAGAATAATTGGAGATTGAGTATCACTCTTCATGTAACAGGAATTGTTTTGATTAATGGAATAAAGGCAAGGGTTTTATTTGATACTGGTTCATCGCATACTTTTGTATCGCCAAATTTTGCGAAGGTCTTAGGTGTGGAACCTAAGTTGTTTCCAGGCAAGGTTTTGTTGGTGGCAACGTCGTCAGGTGAAGAATTGATTGCAGATCGATATTACGAGGGCTGTGATATCGAGATTGGCAGGAGGTTGTTCGGCATTGATCTGATTGAGCTAAAAGTCTTAGGAGTGAATGTCATCATGGGCATTGATTGGATGGCAATGTATGATGCCACAATTGAATGCAAGCAGAAAGAGGTGTTAGTGAAAGCACCAGGTGGACCCGTAGTGACTTTCCAAGAGAAGAAGAAAGTTCCAAAAGTGGCTGCAATGGTATCCAAGATGGCAATTCCAGATGAAGTCAAGGGCATTCCGGTTGTCAGAGATTTTCCTAAGGTGTTCTTGGAAGATTTTCCAGGATTACCGCTGCAGAGAGATGTGGAGTTTTGCATTAATGTTCAGCCAGGGAGCACGCCGATTTCTAAGGCTCCGTACAGGATGGCACCTGTAGAGTAGGACGAAGTGAAGAAGCAGATTGAGGAGCTGTTGAGCAAGGGGCTTATTAGGCCGAGTTCTTCTCCGTGGAGAGCGCCAGTGTTGTTAGTCAAGAAGAAGGATGGGTCAATGAGGATGTGCATTGACTATCGGGAGCTGAATAGGGTGACTATTCAGAACAAGTATCCACTGCCGCGGATTGATGATTTGTTCGACAGGCTTCGAGGAGTAGTTATTTTTTCGAAGATTGATTTGAGATCAGGGTATCATTAGGTACGAGTCAAGGAGGAAGATGTGAGTAAGACAACTTTCAGGACTCATCATGGACTCTATGAGTTTTTGGTAATGCCATTCGGATTGACGAATGCGCCAGCAGTGTTCATGGATATGATGAATCGGGTTTTGAGGCCATTTATTGACTCCTTCGTGGTGGTTTTCATTGATGATATTTTGGTGTATTCGAAGTCGGAGGAGGAGCATTCTATGCACTTAACAGCGGTATTACAGAAATTGCAAGAGCATAGCTTGTATGCCAAGTTCTCGAAGTGTGAGTTTTGGAAGTCTGATGTAGCTTTCCTTGTTCATATCCTTTCTAAGGAGGGAGTGGCCACTGATCCTCAGAAGGTTGAAGCAGTTAAGGATTGGCCCAGGCCAACGTCTGTGAAGAAAGTCAGAAGTTTCTTGGGTTTAGCTGGTTACTACAGGAGATTCATTCAGGGTTATTCTCAGATTGCAGTTCCTTGACAGGTTTGACACGGAAGAATGTGGCATTTTTATGGATCGATAAGTGCGAGGAGAGTTTCCTTGAGTTGAAGGAAAGGTTGACTACTGCACCTATCTTAGATTTGCCACAAGCTGGGAAGGATTATGATATCTTCAGTAATGCGTCTCTCAGAGGTTTGGGTTGTGTCTTGATGTAAGCAGGCAAGGTTATTGCTTATGGTTCCAGGCAATTGCGTCAGCATGAGAAGAATTATCCGATGCATGAT
The DNA here is from genome assembly GCA_017893485.1 of Hemerocallis citrina. Taxonomy (NCBI): domain Eukaryota; kingdom Viridiplantae; phylum Streptophyta; class Magnoliopsida; order Asparagales; family Asphodelaceae; genus Hemerocallis; species Hemerocallis citrina. Next base: position 149,602,701 of record CM030365.1, on the reverse strand, counting down.
TTGGAGCTAGCAGCTATTGTTACTGCTGATTTCGGTGTGGGGGTAAACAGATGAGATTTGTGAGTTCGAGAAAACCTGAACAGCAGATCCAAGCCTTCCAATTCCTGCCGCAACCTGCAAGGAAGTGCGAGACACCGGGGTTGATTCCGGCGACGCACCCTCCGACGCTCTTGTCAGTAACCAGTGGTGATTAAAGAAAGAGCTTAAGGTGGAAAAAGAGTGATTACCTGGTCACAGTGGCAGAGGGGAGGTATTTATAGTCGCCAGGGGAGTGATTAGAGGCTTGATTCCCTGTGTAACTGCTAGGAGAAAAATCCTCACAGTCTGTTTAGGAAACTAACCCCTGATTCCTGGTGAGAGTAAATCAGGCCCGTTTGACTTGGTCAAATCAGTGGCCCTGATTTGTCTCTTGTTGGTCTGGGTTCGCCTCGGGTCGGGATCCGTACCCAATTGGTGTGGATCCGTTTGTGGGTTATCGGACCTGTGCGAGGGAGATCCAGTACCCGCTTTGGATCCACTTGAATGCGAAATTACCTTTTTATCCCCGAGCTTCAAGATTCGCGCCCAATCTGGACGGTTCCGATTTAACCCCATTTTTAGCCATATCACGAGCCCCCCACTCCTAAAGACTGAGTGTGATCAGCCTTTGAGGAGTAGTTTGACTGTTTTGGTGGCTAGTGGAGTTGTATCGGAGTCTGAATGGAGGAGTTTGAATCTCGAAGGGGGTAGTGAGGTGATTTTTTGATGCCATGTGCTGTTCTCTAGCCATATCGAGTATTTGACAGTTTTTATTTATTCTTTCGGACTATTTATTTAATTTCGCGATGTGTTTACTAATTGTTCGGGAGCCTTAGCAGTACATTCTAGGCAATAATTGTTCGTTCAGGGGCTCAAGAATATACCCCCGAATTTCTAATTATTTTGTAGAATTTTTAATTAATTTTCCCGAATTTTTAGCAAATTTTTCGCAATTTTTAAATAAATAAAACGATTTAAATAAATAAAAAATGATTTTTAATACCGATTTATGACGTGGTTTGATCTGATCCGTTGATCATGGACGAGCACAAATTTCTGAGAGATCCATCGGCTGTTATCGCTAGGAAGCTTTTTTCTCCGTTTGCGAGCTCGGAAAGGCACTTGCTCGGCCGCCGACCGGAGGGATAGGGGCTCGGCAGGCCGAGCGACGTGGCACAATCTGAGCCGTCGGATGATGGTGTGAATCCCAAGAAAAACGCTATCTTGTCTTTTAGCGCACGTGGCGCAATCTGGGCCGTTCATCATTAGAAGCATGAATTTCTGAGAGATCCGACGATGGTTATCGCTCGGATATTTTTTTCTCCGTTTGCGAGCTCGGAAAGGCACTTGCTCGGCAGCCGACCGAAGGCATGGAGTTTCGGCGGTCCGAGCGACGTGGCACAATCTGAGCCGTTGGATGATGGCGCGCATCTCAAGACGGGCACATTTCTCAAGAAAACACTATCTTGTCGTCTAGTGTCCTCGGCAAGATCTGGGCCGTCTGATCGAGATCATGCACGAAAGTTGAGGAGAAAGTGAGTTTTCTCCGTTTGCAGGGTCGGAAAGGCACTTGTTCGGCAGCCGACCGAAGGCATGGGGCTTCGGCGGTCCGGGCGACCCAGCGCAGCGAGTTTCGAGACGATCCTGTTCCCAAGGGCATTAATGGTGCCCCGGGGTTTGTGCGGCGTTCCACCTTTCCTAGGTCATTAAGGATGATTCCTTCAATTAATGCGTGGCGTTTCAACTTCCGAGGGTCATAATGGCCAGATCTTGGAGGAGAGCTTATAAGTACCCCACTTCCTTTGTCATTTCAATCGCAACAATGTAGAGTTTCAGACCTCGGAGGTATTTGCCTTGGGTAACTTTTCTTTCGAGGTCCAAAGGGGTGGTTGCTCTTTTGCCTGGTTCTTCTCCCGTTCCTGATGGCCCCAAAGTGGATGTCAGGGTCGGGGGAGAATGAGGCAGTAGTGGTGACGACCGTAGTCCGGACCCGAGGGGTGAGTTACTTCGGAAGGACGGGTGGTCGTTCTTCCACCATGGTCTTCTCCTGACTCTGACTGCCCTAACGTGGGTGTTAGGGTCGGGGGAGATCATTGGGGAAGAGGTGATGATCCATGTCCGAAGCCGAGGGGTGAGCTACCTCGGAAGGACGGGTGGTCGTTCTTCCACCAAGATCTTCTGCCTACTCTGGCTGCTCCGCAGTGGGTGTCAGGGTCGGCGGAGATCATGGTGGAAGAGGTGATGATCCATGTCCGAATCCGAGGGGTGAGTTTGTTCGGAAGGACGGGTGGTCACCCTTCCACCATGATCATCACCCGATTTTGACTGGCCCGACGGGGGTGTCAAGATCGGGGGTGGTCATGGTAGAAGGGGTGATGACCCTAGTCCGGATCCGACGGAGGGGTTCATTTCGGAAGGACTGGTGGCCGTTCTTATGCCCAAATCTTCTCCTGACTCTGACGGCCCGGGTGGAGGTGTCAGGGTCAGGGGAGGTTTGGGCCGAAGGGTAGACCACCGAAATCCGGATTCGAGGGACTGTGTGTTTCGGAAGGACGGGGGGGTCGCTCTTCCGCCTAGATCTTCTCCCGATTCTGACGGCCCGGGTAGAGGTGTCAGGGTCGGGGGAGATCTCGGCAGAAGGGTTGACTACCGAAGTCCAGATCCGAGGGGCGATGTGTCTCGGTAGGACGGGTGGTCGTTCTTCCACCATGATCTTCTCCCGATTCTGAGTGCTCCAACATGGGTGTCAGGGTCGGGGAAGGTCATTGTAGAAGAGGTGATGACCCTAGTCCGGAACCGGGGGACGACTTTTGCTTCGGGAGGACGGGTGGTCGTTCTTCCATTGTGGTCTTCTCCCGATTCTGACTGCCCCCGATGCGGGTGTCAGGGTCGGGGAAGATCACGGTAGAAGAGGTGATGACCCATGTCCGGATCCGAGTTACTGCAGCAGCTTCGGAATGATGGGCCTCTTCCCATCTCTGTCTTCCTTCCGGGCCGACGGCTTCCGATGGTTGTCGGCCCGAAGGAGTTAGAGATAGGGGGTGTGCCGATCTATTTTTTACCGGACCCCGTGGGTCGGCAGAATAACGACCGAGACATGGGGCCTGGGGGGCACGCCGAGGGCGGTGCCTTAAAACTTTGAATTAAAATTTTTCCTGGTCTCTTCAGACAGAGGTGGGTCATGGAGGAAGTGTAGGCAATCCGAGTGACTTGACGCAATCTGAACCGTTGGATGGCGACGCGCATCTCGAGACGGGCACATTTCTCGAGGAAACACTATCTTGTCGTCTAGTATCCTCGGCGAGATCTGGACCGTTTGATTGAGATTTTACGCGAAGGTTGAGGAGAAAGAGAGTTTTCTCCGTTTGCCAGCTCGGACTGGTACTTGCTCGGTAGCCGACCGGTCTCTTTGCAAGCGCGGTCGGATTGCGTGTAGTTGGCTCCCGGTCCCGTTATGCCGAGCTAATTGACTTGGTGAAGGAGACAGTTGTGTTGGGCCTTCGCGACGTTTCGAGAGCGGCCCAAGAGTCGCGCTTCTTCGTTTGGTAGTCCAAGGGACGTTCCTGTTTTACTATAAATCTTCACCCCCCCTAATCCAAGTCTCATTATCCACTTTTACTCTCTCTCTCTCCAGTTTTTACTTTCACCTTCGAAGTTCTCAGCTCTTTGGTGGCGGTGCTAGCTGTCGCGGCAGGCGTTCTTTGTCTCCGTTGGGCTTTTCCGACCGTAGCTGTCACTTCAAGGTCAGTCTCCTTCCTCTTCTCTTTTAGAAAATGGTTAAGATTACATCCTCGGATGAGACCCCCGCCTCGGAGCAAGCAGTAGGCCGAGGGGGTAAAGGGAAGGAGGTGGTGGAGCCGACCGATCAGAACGTCGTACGTCCGGATAGAGAGGGCGAGGTGGCCGAGCCGCATAAGGAGGTCGCGGCGGCGTCCCAGAAGGGTAAAGCGGTGGTCACGATCGTGGAAACGCCAAAGACAGCGGGAGCGTTCGGTCGGCAGCCCATTGCTCTGTCGAGTGTGGGAGGCGTACGTGACTATGCCGAGGACATCTTGGAGAAAGTGACCCAAGGCACGGCTAAGCCGGTGGAGGAGAATGAACCGAGAGAACTGTCCGAGGTGGACCACACCATCTCGTCTCTTACGGAGGCCGACCTTCACCTAATCCGAAAGGGCTTCCGGATCCCTGCCGACTACGGGCTGCTCCTCCCTGGGCCGGGTTTCCGAGCCAATACGAAGTCTTCGTCAAATGTGTGCATCTTTCCGGTCGACTCCCTCATCGCCGGACTCCGCTTTCCCCTCCATCCGTTCGTTGTTGATGTCTTGAACTGGTACGGTTTGAGCCTCGCCCAGCTGATGCCGAACACATGGAGGCACGTCATGGCATTCGTCCTCCGGTGCCAAGAGGTTGGTGCCGAGCCGAGTATGTTTCTCTTTCGGAGCCTCTACCGACCTTGTCAGCCAAGCTGAAACGAACAAAGGTTCTATCTTTCGCCACGAACGGGCGTGAAGTTGATCGAGAATCCGGACTCGATCAAACATTGGAAGGAGAAGTATTTCATCGTCCGAGCCCCCGCGCCGTGGGTGATACCGATAGTTTGGGCGAAGGATGGCCTGCCTAAGCGAGCCAAGAAGGAGCCGGTGCTGAGTGACGAGGAGACAGAGGTCCACAAGAAGCTCCTCGCCCTGCCAGCGCTAAGCTGGAAAGATATTACCGAGGAGGATCTGTTCCGAGGGGGTCTCAGTCCGATCAACCCTAGTACGCTTCTGGTATTTATACTCTTTGTTTAAAGTTCATGAAAATTTTTCTAAGTTTTTACATTCGGCTTGTGCAGAGACGATGAAGATGGAGTATAAGGCTCTGATGGCGAAGGCCAGGACGGCGGAGCAGGAGACGAAGAAGAAGAGGCCTTCGACGGGGCCTCAGGGCGGCCGAGCCTCGAAGATACCTTCAGTCGCGAAGGTGCCCGACCAGCCAAAGGTTGTTGCGTCGGAGGCTGGTTCCGAGCAGGGGGAGGTCATGGTCCCCAACCCTCCTGCTTCAGGCGCGCCGACACCGACCTCGAAGGGGGATGCCCCCGATTCGTCGAGCGGTGCGTTCGGTGTAAAGGAGGTGCTGTCCCTCCAAGTTTCGCCCCTCACTGCCGAGGCGGAGAAGATCTTGACCGAGCGTCATAAGCAGATCTTCGTCCCTGACTGGCAGGTGATGAATGTCGACAGCTTCTTGGGCGACGGCAATATCTGCATGGAAGCGGTGAGGCACCTGACGACCCCAAAGGATCGAGCGACTCTAAAGGCCGGGCTAGCAGGGGACGCCGCGATGCAAATTGCTCGGAACACCATGTCAGTAAGTAGACCGAGCTCTTCCTCATCCAAATTCTTTCTGAGATTTTTCTAAGTCCTTGGGTTCGGGTTCTAATGTGTTGTCCTCTTTTCAGACCCTCTGCCACTTCAACTTCTTGCTCGAGGAGTTCGCGAGCAAGGAATAGGAGCATGAGCGGGAGAGGGTGGAGCGTGTCAAGGCCACGAAGCTGCTTGATGCCGAGCAGCTCCTCTCGGCAAAGAAGGGTGCCGAAGTGGCAGGGCTGGAGAAGCAGCTGGCCGACGCCATTCAGCTGTCGAAGGACGTGGCAACCAAACTTGAGGCTTCGGAGAAGGAGGTTGCCGAGCTGAAGGAGGAGCTGGTCAATGCTCGGTCGGAAGCGGAGAGGGCTCGGAAGAGGGCTGAGAAGATCATGGCCAAACACCGAAGGAAGGTGAAGAAGGTGAAGAAGGCTGTGCAGGAGGAGGCCGCGCAACACATGCTCCAGAACATGGAGGACGCCTACGGTCGAGCCTTGCTCCACGTGGCCACCAGGAACCCGGGCTTCGACACGTCTTCCTACCGTTTTTACGACCCCGTGGAAGGGGAGGAGGAGGTTCCCGAGGGGATGCTCGACCCCGAGGGAGAGACGGAAGGCGTCGAAGGCCCAGGAGAGACCGAGGCCGAGGGTGAAGAGGAAAACGACTCCGAGGAGGAGAGCGAGAGTGAAGACGAAGACGAGGGCGACGGCGAGGACAAGGCCGGGGGGTCGACGGACCCGAACGACAAAAAGGTCGACCCCTGACTCGGTTGTCTCTTTTAGTCTTTCGTTGTTTTGTTTCTTTTTGTAAGCCTAACTGCGGACTGGCCACCGCTCTTGTAAGCTTTCTTCTCGGTTTTGAATGAAAACAGTTTGTTTGGCCAAAATTTTATCCAAGTGTTGAGTCTCGGATTTTGTGTTTGATTTGGCATAGAATTCTCCAAGTGTTGGGTCTCGGATTTATCTCTGATTTTTAGGTAAGGTTCGGTCCGATTACGGAGGTTGCACACCTTCGTAAGGAGCTGGCCAAAACGAAAGGTGAGCTCTCGATTAGCCGACAGAGGCGGTTTCTCATGCTCTTGAGGCTGGAGGAGACGAAGGCAGCTGTGCGGAAGTATTGTCGCGAGTTGTGGCAACTGCGGATGCAACCCCAAGCTCCTTGTCCCGAAGGTGAGGTCGAACGGCTTCGTAGAGAGCTTACCGTCGCCGAGCAGAAGAATGACGAGCTTTTGGCCGAGATCCGACACTTGGAGTTAGTGGATAGAGAACGCTCGTCGGCGGAAGAGAAACTCGCTTCCGAGCTGGAGAAGGCGTCAATCGAGCGTAAGAGGCTGTTGGCCGAGGTCGACAGGCTCAGAAGGATCACGATAGATAGGGGGATCGAGGTCATCCACTTCCGACGGCTCGCAACCGATAGCGTCAACGTCTCGGGCTCGTCAAGGCCTTCTCGTTTGAAGAAGTTGGCGAAGGACGACGCTTTGAAAGACAGAATCATTGAACTGGAGGAAGAGGTCGCGTCACTCAAGCCTCTGCTGGAGAGGGCCAACGTCCGCAGTACGTCGTGCACTCGCAAAGAGAGCGAGAGAGGGATTTCTTTTTACGAACTCGCGACACGTTTGCCTGTGGCTAGGCAGAGCCCTGCTGACGCTCAGAGTAGTGCGGCCGTCTCGTCGAGCGGTGCCTCGGTCGGCGCCACAATTAGGGTCAGCAGCGAAGGGGGGTCACGTTTCGTTGGTTTAGGATCGAGTTCGGAGGGCAGGCCTCGTCGTCCTCGCGTTTCCTTAAACCGAAGCGTTCCCCTTCCGAAGAGGCCCTGATCATGTCTTTTTATGTTCTTTCTGATTGTCGCAAAGCTTTGTAGTAGAGTTGGTCTTGTTGTATGTGGAGCTATTATATCTGAATATGAGTTTGAAAGTTTGGTTGGAAATTTCTTCAAGTGTTGCGCCTCAGAAGTGTATTGAAATCTTGCTATTCATTTTCCCTTCTTTTCAGCTCATGGTGTCAGACCAATACACCGATCCCAACTGCTCGGACAGTGAAGCTGATGCCGAGGTGACCTCAGGGGGGACGAAGTCGCGCTCGACGAAGTGCCGAGAGCGGCGTCGTGGAGTGGAGCTGGAGTTACGTCGGGCTGAGAGCGAGCGGGCCCACCTTCAGTCCGTCCTCGGCCAACGAGACGCCGAGATCCAACGTCTGGAGAACAGGATCATTGAGGCGACCCCCGTAGGGGAGGACGACGACTCGCAGACAGCTTTTAGTAATGCTTTTCGGGTTCAGTGTATTCGGCATAATCAGTCGAAGATATTAGCCGAGCGGGACGATTTGCTCTCCGAGATCCATCACCTACAGACTGTGGAGGCAAAGCTTCGGAAGGAGGCGGAGGAGCTAACAGCCGAAGTGGAAGGGCTGTCGACCGAAGAGATCAGTGAAGACATTTCTGTTTGAGGACCAAGTGTAACGGGTCGGCGCTGTACTTTTTGTTTTCTAATATTTTGTAACTATGGAAAGACTGCTTTATATTGTGTCCCGATTATTAATAAAGTCCCTTTGTGGCTCTGCGTACTTATTTTGCTTATGAGTGTGTTGGCCATGCCGAGGTCCTCGAGCCGAGCACATGGTGCCGTCGGTGAGAATCTCGAGGCGAACGAGCTCCTGACGGGGCTCTTACTTTGTCGTTTAGCGATTCTGACAAGATCTGGGCCGTTGGTTGTCGGCGCGAATCTCGATGCGTCGCAGTTCCCAAGAAAATGCTATCTTGTCGTTTTAGCATCGTTGGCAAGATCTGAACCGTCGGATGATGGCACGAATCTCGAGGCGGCTCAGTTCCCAAGAAAATGCTATCTTGTCGTTTAGCATCGGTGGCAAGATCTGGGCCGTCTGATCAAGATCCGACACGAAAGTTGAGGAGAAAGTGAATTTTCTCCGTTTGCAGGGTCGGAAAGGCCCATGCTCGGCAGCCGACCGAAGGCGTGGGGTTTCGGGTTTCGGCTTCGAGACAAGATTACTCGGATAATGTGGCCGAACGGTGCTTCGGTCTCCCTCTTCGCGCGAAGCTGAGGGGTGAGCCGAGCTCTTTTTCTTTGTGGGACTCGTTGGTCCTGGCGAGTGTTCGACGGTTGTAGGAGCAATTTCGAATGGCGATCTACTCCTAGTCTGCTGTGAAGCAAGCCTGGGGAGTAGTTAGAAACCAAGTGTTGGACTCCGGAACCATCGGTGTAGTCCAACGGTTGTGGGAGCAGTTCCGAACGGCGATCTACCTCTGGCTTGTCCGGGGGCGAGCCGAGGAGGTAAAATCGAGCCGAGTGTTGGACTCCGAACCATCGGTGTAGTTCAACAGTTGTGGGAGCAGTTCCGAACGGCGATCTACCTCTGGCTCGTCCGGGGGCGAGCCGAGGAGGTAAAATCGAGCCGAGTGTTGGACTCCGAACCATCGGTGTAGTTCAACGGTTGTGGGAGCAGTTCCGAACGACGATCTACCTCTGGCTCGTCCGGGGGCGAGCCGAGGAGGTAAAGTCGAGCCGGACGTGGACTCCGAACCATTGGTTGAAATCAAAATTTAAAAAACAGATGATAAGAGCGGAGAGAAGAATGCAAATTCGTAAGTATGAAAGAGCTTTCTTTATTGATAATCGACGGCGGAACAGTGATGCTGAACTCTACATCACGATGCGGAGTTAACCCAGGAAAATCTTCCAAGAACACAGTCGGATAGTCCCGAACCACAGGAATCCCTTGCACTTCCACAGGAGTCTCTTCCTTGCGGATAGTTGCCACCAGCTTGGAACACTTCTGCTTCCCTTGGAAAGTGACTTCAGGTCCACCTGGAGCCTTCACTGTTACCGTCTTGGTCTTACACTCGATGCTTGCACTGTACACCGACATCCAATCAATGCCAATGATAACATCGACTCCCAAGATAGTCAGCTCGATCAGATCAATGCCAAAGATTCTATCTCCAATCACAATCTCGCAATCAGCATAATACCGATCAGTGGTTAAAGTTTCCCCTGACGGAGTAGCTACTGCTAAGATCTTGCCTGAAAAAATCTTCGGTTCAACTCCCAACACTTTAGCAAATTTTGGAGACACAAATGTATGAGAGGATCCAATATCGAACAATACAATAGCTTTCATTCCATTAAGATAGAGTTCAACTGTTGCATAATACACACCATTACATAACAGTCTCACTAAACAACAGGAAAAGAAATGACAAAAACTCTAAACACCAGCCCTCGTACCAGAGATGACCTGATCTGCCTCATCAGCATCAGCTTCCGTCAAGGCAAATACTCGCCCTGATTGGTACGGCCTCTTCCCAGTCAGCTGCGCTGGTGCGTTGCTATTTCCACTCTGTAGTTTGGGACAGTGAGATTTGTAATGCCCCGTTTCACCATAGTTGTAGCAAGTCACCGCAGGAGGTCTCACCACATTGTTTTCAGGTCCTCCAGCCATACCAACAGCATTCGCCCCTGTCGGTTTGAACCTCTGTGCAGATGCTTGAAACTCCCCGAATGTGCAGGCCTCTTACCAGACTGCCAGTTGTTCCTCCGGTTCTGAAGAACTTGGAACTGCTCCATATCCGCCTCCGTCGCTGCTGCCCTCTTCACCAGCTTATCGAATCTCCTGATACCAAGGGGTATCATACGAGACCTCAAGCTCGGCCTCAGACCATGCTCGAACTTGCGAGCCTTCTTAGCCTCATCCATCACCAGTTTGGAGCATACCTGGAGAGCTGAGTAAACTTGGTCTCATACGCTCTCACCGACATGCTGCCTTGCTAAAGTGACAGAAACTCCATCGCCTTCTTCTCCTGGACGTCGGAGGTGAAATAGTGACTGCGGAATTCTTCCAGAAATTCCTCCCAGCCAAACATTATGCCTCCTATGGTCCTCTTCATAGATTGCCACCAAACCGCTGCATCCTTCTCCAGCTGCAAAGTCGCCAACTTGACCTTGCTACCCTCAGGGGTCTCCAACACCTCAAAGATTGTCTCCACTTGACGGATCCAGTTGTCAGCCGCATCTGGGTCTGACTTTCCCTCGAATACAGGTGGTTTCATTCTCTTGAACGATTCCACTAGCTTAATCGCCTAGGGCACTGGATTCGCCGGCCCCCTTCCTTGGTTCAGAGCCATTGCATTAAGCGTCTGGTAGACCCTTGCAAGTTCAGTCTCTAGATCCAACCCTTCCCCATTCCTAGCTCCTCTTCTCGACATATTCTGATGCAAAAGATCCGTCAAATTCGAAGTATATGACAAGAATTTAAACCAACTTGCATTTCATTGAATTCCAAAGTTTATACATTCGAATTAAAACATTTTTGACATCAGAATGGAAAATAAAAGAAGCTACAACAATCTAACTCCTACGGGTCCTCTTCGCTGCTCGAAGTTCTTCCCACAGTTCTTCAACCTCATCTTTCAGCACATCAGTCAGGTTCTCAACTCTCTCTCGCAGTGTCTCAACCTGCCTCTGAAGAGAAGTCACAAGACCACTTGGAACTGGTTCTTCTTCTTCGTCAGAAGAAGAGTCATCAGATGAATCCGGAGGTGGGGTGATCTCTCGGGATTCAGGCCATTCTTCACCGTCAGAATCTGCTTGCTCAGGGTAGTACTCGTCCTCGGAATCTGCTTGTCCAGGATGGTACTCTTCCTCAATGATATGCCAGTCATCGCCTCCAGCAGGGTCGAAGTGATCAGCCATCTTAGAAATAGAGAGGAAGAAGCATAAATCTTAGAGCAACACAAATGTAAGTCACTTACATTTAAATCTCTAGACTCAAACACACACTCTAATGTCCACTTCTAGGGTGTCGTTCCTTATAAATTTGTACAAGTGTGAAAGCGTAGAAAGCGTGGCTCTGATACCACTCTGTAACGCCCTGAATCCCAAATACACTGAATTCGAGATGTTCTACAGGATCTTTTCACTTTCTTTAGTACAATTTTACAGGGAAATTAAAACTTTTCATCATACATCAGAGATTACATCAATATTACACTTTTCTTTTGCACAGCGGAAGTAAAATACAACAATTGAATAAAAGTACAACAGCATGGTATAATCTTTAAGCATCCATTCCTCTTTAATCTTTAACAAGTCATTTACCTGCATATAAGACTGTGAGTACGTCAGTTTATTCAACCGACGAACATTATACACGGCCATCCTCTCTATGCCGGAAATAGTATAACTTAACTTTCCATATTTAACAAACACAAACTTGTCACATTCAAACTAAAGGGACTACCTTATTGATGTCGTGTTGTGATTGTGCACTTAATCCTTAATGCATTTATTTATGTTACATGACACTAATGCACACTTGTTCGGATTCTATGCATCCCATACTACATAGGTCCGAGGGCAAGCCCTTATTCGTTCTTCATCTTTATAGGGTTCAATCCCCCGATATGATTTAATCTACTACTGTAATTATGGTAAGTATCCTAGATGTTATCTGACCTACGAACTTATGTCTAGGCACTCTGGAGTAGTATCCTCACCCAGACTCATCATGGAAATTTCTGGGATACGCTCTCACCATAAACATGACACCACCCGTAGTCTTCAAACATCCCACGAGCGTCGCCACTGGGACGATACTCTGGAGCAGTATCCTCACCCAGACTCGTCATGGGAATTCCTGGGATACGCTCTCGCCGCTACCCAGGGCCCTCATACTCAATGTTTTTCTCTTACTTTCATCACATCTTCACTATGCACTAGTCCTTAGTTTTATTAAAAATCATGAATAAAATTAATCTCTAGAGTTAGCCTCTCCATCAACCGGACTTATTCATTCATTTCATCATGACCAACCTTGGTCTAATTTCATTTCAACTCATTTCTCAATGCCGGGGAGACTTAGCTACTCTATTTCAAATTTCATTTTCACAATCTTCACTTATAAATTTCCATGTTGAGTTCTCATACTCACATGTACATTCTCTTTTCAATTCATGATTTCTATTTGTTCACAAGTTCATCATCGCACATGAATTTGCAAGCACTTAATTAATTATCACATCACAATAATTCCACATTACTAAACAATATGCACACTTCCTATATTGTTCCACAAGTGAGAAAATAATTGTATCATGTCACATAACCACATTTCTTTTGCCAAGTCAACTCTTAATGTTTCAACTCACATATTCTTTCAAGTTACAAATTCATATCAATAATCTATATAGAACCATATGTCTATTTATGCATTTTAACTCCAAACCATAGTTAAATTCATTCAAATAATCCCCAAACTATTTTTAGAAAGTCCCTTACATTTTTAGGAGAATATACATATTTTTTTCATAATTTTTCGATACATAAAACTCCCAAAAAAATATTTTTTTTTCATCTTGCCGATAGCAAGATTCGAACCCAAGCACACCACCGACACAGCCCAGAGCACAAGCCACTAGGCCGGTTGCCGCCACAGTATAAAAGGCAACTGAGAGCTATAAATGCTCTCAGTCCGCTGATTAATTGTTTTGAAAGAAACTAAACAAAAATATTGTTGATCCTGGGATTCGAACCGGTCACGGCAGAGAACCCAACTTGACACTGTGACCACTCGAGCTACATGCTCGGGTTGTTACAGTATGCGTTAAATTCTTTTTAGATTAATTCCCACTGTTATAAAATTATTTCGATGTTCAACCAAACTTTGTTCCTTATTGCTTTTGTAAAAAATTTCTGAAAATCTCCAGATCAATCTTCATTCATATGAATTTCATACCAGTAAGATAAAAATAATTTTTTGTACTAATAAATTATATTTTTCACACTAGTCAATGAATCGTTCATTAAAAACTAATATATTTTTCATTTTCGACATTGGTTAACACTTAGTCTTCAAATCTCTTCTATCCAAAATTTCTTATACAAATTTGCTGATATTAATCTTTCATCTAACACACAAATCTACTTCCTTTGAATTTGTCCAACCCCACAATAATTAAAGAGGTCTCTTCACAAATTGGCACTAACAAGGTATTAATTTTCTTTTTCATGCAAGTAGTGATGGCAAAAATGTGTTTCCTTTAAATCAACATATACTTCTAGTTCAATCATGTGCATCACAAAAATATATAGCAACTTATCAATTATCATGTTCACACATCAAACATTCAAGAAAGTTGTTCTTTCCAAAAAGCGTGCTCTTTCTTAATCAATTTGCATGCTTCAATTTTTTTTTTAATTTAAACTAACATCCTCATTAGTATTCTCAAGCATCAATACTAGCATCATTCATTTATTCTAATAAGCATGGAAAATTTTATCTACAACTTAATTAACAATAATAATCACATGCAAATTATTCATTAACATACTAATCAATTTGTAAACTAACTTTCCATTAAAATGTATTCTTACTAACATTTTCCATGAATCATTTCTAATTAGAACAAAGATAATCAACTCACTTTGTAGTCACTTTCTTATGGCATACAATCACACATAATTCGCATATCAATAATTCAATCAACTAGAGTTCATTTATTCAATTAAAGGCGCTTTCTTATTAATCATTTGTTTCATGCAATTTGTTAATGAGATCTAGCATAGTTCTCTATAATAGAAATATGAAATGTTTACCCACCTTGAATGGAGAGAAAAATACACAAAGCAACCAAGTCCTTGCAACAAGATGCACCTCCTCCTAGCCGAATGCGAGCACCTCCAAGCCACCAAGCACACCGAAAGCTCCCTCTTGTAATAGCCGGCCACTCCTCCTTGGAACAAGCAAGCAATCCCACACAATCTCTCTATCTTTTATAACTCACACTATTACTAATTAAGACTATAATTTGGAAGTATGTAATTGCATATGAAAATAGCCATGAGAGGGGGGGTATTTATACTAGAAAACAAGTGAAATGAAGGGCCAAGATTGGTTAGTTGGTTGAAAGATGGAGGGCCAAGATTAGAGTAGGAGTTATAAAAACTACCCAGAACCACAAAACCACCTCCATGATCACCATGACCAAAATCAAATCTCCCTCCAAAAAGATGCCAACCGGCCATGAAGGAAAGTGTGCATTGCACGTGTACGTGTAGTGCACGTGCATGCAACTAGGCCCAATTTGTACACTTTAATTTTGTATAAAAAATAAATTGGTTAAAAATAGTCTTCTACATGACAAGTTTAAATGAAGAGAGATTAATCCATGGGCTTTATTTTTGGGCCAAAATAGTTCTTTAAAATAAAATAAAATACATTTGGGCTTTTAAGAAAAAGGCCTTTTTAATTAAATTAAAATAGGGCTTTTTATTTGTTTAAAGAAAGGCTTTTGTACCAAATAAATTGAGAACAAATATTTAAATATTTATACACATCATAATAAAATAATTCAACCAAAATATTGCACGTGCACACTACGTGCAAAATAAATAATTTTTCATTAATTGAAAAATCAGGGTATTACAGCACTCCCTCCTTAGAATAGTTCCGTCCCCGGAACTACAATCAAGAGCGAGAAAACAGACAATACAATACAGCAACAAGAACAAAAAGATACAAAAATACAATCAAGCAAAAAGCTCAGGATAGTCCTTCAACATCCTCTCCTCAGATTCCCAAGTAGCCTCTTCAACCAAGTGGTTTCTCCAGACTACTTTGACCATCGGTATCGTCTTATTCCTCAAGACTTTCTCTCGACGATCAACAATCTCAACAGGAGTCTCGACGTAATTCAGGTCTAACTGCAAACCTTCCGGCACTTCAGGCAAATGATGACTCGGATCTGGAATATAACCTCTCAGCATAGACACATGAAAGATATTGTGCACCTGAGACAACTCTTCCGGTAATTCAAGCCGGTAAGCAGTTTTTCCGATCCTTTTCAATATCTTATACGGGCCTATAAACCTCAGGGCTAACTTCCCGCCTTTACCAAAACGAACCACACCTTTACTGGGCGATACCTTCAGAAAGACGAAGTCACCAACCTCAAACTCAAGGTCCCTTCTCCGGTTGTCTGCATAGCTTTTCTGCCTGCTCTGAGCTTCCACCAACCTTTTCCTGATCAGATCAATCTTCTAAGAAGTTTGCTGTACAAGCTCAGGACCAAACAACTGACGCTCTCCAACTTCATACCAACAAACAGGAGTCCTGCACTTCCTGCCATACAAAGCTTCGTACGGCGCCATCCCGATGCTAGCCTGAAAACTGTTGTTGTAGGCAAACTCCACCAAAGGTAAATGCCTTTCCCAACTGCCTCCAAAGTCTAGTATACAACACCGCAACATATCCTCAAGAATGCAGTTGACTCTCTCGGTCTGCCCATCGGTTTGCGGATGAAAAGCAGTGCTGAAATCTGTCTTGGTACCCAAAGCTGTCTGAAGACTTCTCCAGAAATGCGAAGTAAACCGCGCATCTCGATCAGACACAATAGTTGACGGAACGCCATGAAGTCTGACAATCTCACCAACATACATCTCAGCTAACTTGTCCATCGAAGCAGTGAGTTTCATCGCCAAAAAGTGAGCGGACTTGGTAAGTCGATCGACTATAACCCAAATAGCATCATTGCCTTTAGAACTCTTAGGCAATCCCGTAATGAAATCCATACTGATGTTATCCCACTTCCATTCTGGAATAGGTAACGGCTGTAATAGACCTCCGGGTCTCTGATTTTCGGCTTTGACTTGCTGACAAACCTCACACTTCGCGATAAATTCAGCCACATCCCGCTTCAAACCTGACCACCAGAAATACTGTTTGATGTCCTTGTACATCTTAGTACTCCCAGGATGTACCGACAAAAGAGTAGCATGCGCCTCCTGAAGAATACTCTCTTTCAGGTCCGCCTGATTTGGAACACACAGCCTATCTCCGAACCACAGCACTCCGTCCCTGATTTGAAATCTGGGCAACCTACCAGCCCCAACCTGCTCCTTCATCTCCAAAATATCAGTATCAACTTCCTGACTTGCAATGATCCTAGCATTCAAAGTAGGCTGAAGCCTCAACTGAGCCAAAGATGCTCCCAATCCTTGCAAGACAACCTCAATACCTGCCCGATCCAACTCCTCAATCATATGCCTCTGAGTGGTAATCAAACTGGCCAAACTGCTCTTGCGACTAAGTGCATCAGCAACAACATTAGCCTTTTCAGGATGATACTTGATCTCAGGTCGCATATCCTCGAGCACTTCCAACCATCTCCGCTGCCTCAGATTGAGATCCCTCTGCTGATATATGTACTTCAAGCTCTTGTGGTCCGTGTACATGTTCAACTTCTCACCGTACACGTAGTGCCTCCATTGCTTCAGGGCAAAGATAATCGCGGCCAACTCCAGATCATGAGTCGGGTAATTCTTCTCATGTGGTCGTAGTTGCCTAGACCCATAAGCGATTACTCTTCCTTCTTGCATTAAGACACAACCAAGCCCACGATGTGAAGCATCGCTATAAACATCATACTCAACACCTGCTCTAGGCAAAGCCAAAATAGGTGCAGTAGTCAGCATATCTTTCAACTCCTGAAAGCTCGCCTCACATTGCTCAGTCCACTTGAAGCTCACATTCTTCTTGGTCAGTCCAGTAAGCGGTACAGCTATCTGGGCATAACCTTGAATGAATCTCCTGTAGTATCCAGTCATC
Source organism: Hemerocallis citrina (assembly GCA_017893485.1). NCBI lineage: Eukaryota > Viridiplantae > Streptophyta > Magnoliopsida > Asparagales > Asphodelaceae > Hemerocallis > Hemerocallis citrina. The sequence continues at coordinate 149,585,726 of CM030365.1, read as the reverse complement.
CCAAGAAAACTTCTGACTTCCTTCACTGTAGTAGGCCTAGCCCAATCTCTCACTGCCTCTATCTTCTGAGGGTCAGTTGCCACTCCCTCCTTAGAAAGGATGTGACCTAGGAATGCCACTTCAGATTTCCAGAAATCACACTTGGATAACTTGGCATACAACTTCTGCTCTTCCAGCTTCTGCAAAACTGCTGCCAGATGCTCAGTGTGCTCCTCCTCTGACTTGGAGTACACGAGGATATCGTCGATAAACACCACGACGAAAGAATCAATAAACGGTCTCAGAACTCTATTCATCAAGTCCATGAAGATTGCGGGTGCATTCGTCACTCCGAATGGCATAACTAAGAATTCGTAATGCCCATGCCGAGTTCTAAACGCAGTTTTGTGCACATCTTCAGCTTTCACTCGAACTTGGTGATATCCTGATCGAAGATCTATTTTGGAGAATACAGCTGCTCCTTGTAGACGATCGAACAAGTCATCAATTCGAGGAATCGGATACTTATTCTGAACAGTGACCTTATTCAGCTCCCGGTAATCGATACACATTCTCATCGATCCATCCTTCTTCTTTACCAAAAGCACTGGTGCTCCCCAAGGTGACGCACTAGGTTGAATAAAGCCTTTTCCCAACAGTTCCTCAATCTGCCGTTTAACCTCATCCTGTTCCACTGGAGCCATCCTATACGGTGCCTTAGAAATGGGTGCACTTCCCGGTTGAACAGTGATGCTGAACTCTACATCACGATGCGGAGGTAACCCAGGAAAATCTTCCAAGAACATAGTCGGATAGTCCCGAACCACAGGAATCCCTTGCACTTCCACAGGAGTCTCTTCCTTGCGGATAGTTGCCACCAGCTTGGAACACTTCTGCTTCCCTTGGAAAGTGACTTCAGGTCCACCTGGAGCCTTCACTGTTACCGTCTTGGTCTTACACTCGATGCTTGCACTGTACACCGACATCCAATCAATGCCAATGATAACATCGACTCCCAAGATAGTCAGCTCGATCAGATCAATGCCAAAGATTCTATCTCCAATCACAATCTCGCAATCAGCATAATACCGATCAGTGGTTAAAGTTTCCCCTGACGGAGTAGCTACTGCTAAGATCTTGCCTGAAAAAATCTTCGGTTCAACTCCCAACACTTTAGCAAATTTTGGAGACACAAATGTATGAGAGGATCCAGTATCGAACAATACAACAGCTTTCATTCCATTAAGATAGAGTTCAACTGTTACATAATACATACCATTACATAACAGTCTCACTAAACAACGGGAAAAGAAATGACAAAAACTCTAAACACCAGCCCTCGTACCAGAGATGACCTGATCTGCCTCATCAGCATCAGCTTCTGTCAAGGCAAATACTCGCCCTGATTGGTACGGCCTCTTCCCAGTCTGCTGTGCTGGTGCGTTGCTATTTCCACTCTGTAGTTTGGGATAGTGAGATTTGTAATGCCCCGTTTCACCACAGTTGTAGCAAGTCACCGCAGGAGGTCTCACCACATTGGTTCCAGGTCCTCCAGCCATACCAACAGCGTTCGCCCCTGTCAGTTTGAACCTCTGTGCAGATGGTTGTCCCTTGAAACTCCCCGAATGTGCAGGCCTCTTACCAGACTGCCAGTTGTTCCTCTGGTTCTGAACAACTTGGAACTGCTCCATATCCGCCTCCGTCGCTGCTGCCCTCTTCACCAGCTTATCGAATCTCCTGATACCAAGGGGTATCATACGAGACCTCAAGCTCGGCCTCAGACCATGCTCGAACTTGCGAGCCTTCTTAGCATCATCCATCACCAGTTCTGGAGCATACCTGGAGAGCTGAGTAAACTTGGTCTCATACGCTCTCACCGACATGCTGCCTTGCTAAAGTGACAGAAACTCCATCGCCTTCTTCTCCTGGACGCCGGAGGTGAAATAGTGACTGCGGAATTCTTCCAGAAATTCCTCCTAGCCAAACATTATGCCTCCCATGGTCCTCTTCATAGATTGCCACCAAACCGCTGCATTTTTCTCCAGCTGCAAAGTCGCCAACTTGACCTTGCTACCCTCAGGGGTCTCCAACACCTCAAAGATTGTCTCCACTTGACGGATCCAGTTGTCAGCTGCATCTGGGTCTGACTTTCCCTCGAATACAGGTGGTTTCATTCTCTTGAACGATTCCACTAGCTTAATCGCCTAGGGCACTGGATTCGCCGGCCCCCTTCCTTGGTTCAGAGCCATTGCATTAAGCATCTGGTAGACCCTTGCAAGTTCAGTCTCTAGATCCAACCCTTCCCCATTCCTAGCTCCTCTTCTCGACATATTCTGATGCAAAAGATCCGTCAAATTCGAAGTATATGACAAGAATTTAAACCAACTTGCATTTCATTGAATTCCAAAGTTTATACATTCGAATTAAAACATTTTTGACATCAGAATGGAAAATAAAAGAAGCTACAACAATCTAACTCCTACGGGTCCTCTTCGCTGCTCGAAGTTCTTCCCGCAGTTCTTCAACCTCATCTTTCAGCACATCAGTCAGGTTCTTCCTCTTCTCGAGTTCCCAAACCCGATGACTGAGAACAGAAAAGTCGTCCTTTCGCTTCGCCAGCTGAGCCTCCAACAATCCGACTCTCTCTCGCAGTGTCTCAACCTGCCTCTGAAGAGAAGTCACAAGACCACTTGGAACTGGTTCTTCTTCTTCGTCAGAAGAAGTGTCATCAGATGAATCCGGAGGTGGGGTGATCTCTCGGGATTCAGGCCATTCTTCACCGTCAGAATCTGCTTGCCCAGGGTAGTACTCGTCCTCGGAATCTGCTTGTCCAGGATGGTACTCTTCCTCAATGATATGCCAGTCGTCGCCTCCAGCAGGGTCGAAGTGATCAGCCATCTTAGAAATAGAGAGGAAGAAGCATAAATCTTAGAGCAACACAAATGTAAATCACTTACATTTAAATCTCTAGACTCAAACACACACTCTAATGTCCACTTCTAGGGTGTCGTTCCCTATAATTTTGTACAAGTGTGAAAGCGTAGAAAGCGTGGCTCTGATACCACTCTGTAACGCCCCGAATCCCAAATACACTGAATTCGAGATGTTCAACAGGATCTTTTCACTTTCTTTAGTACAATTTTACAGGGAAATTAAAACTTTTCATCATACATCAGAGATTACATCAATATTACACTTTTCTTTTGCACAGCGGAAGTAAAATACAACAATTGAATAAAAGTACAACAGCATGGTATAATCTTTAAGCATCCATTCCTCTTTAATCTTTAACAAGTCATTTACCTGCATATAAGACTGTGGGTACTTCAGTTTATTCAACCGACGAACATTATACACGGCCATCCTCTCTATGTCGGAAATAGTATAACTTAACTTTCCATATTTAACAAACACAAACTTGTCACATTCAAACTAAAGGGACTACCCTATTGATGTCGTGTTGTGATTGTGCACTTAATCCTTAATGCATTTATTTATGTTACATGACACTAATGCGCACTTGTTCGGATTCTATGCATCCCATACTACATAGGTCCGAGGGCAAGCCCTTATTCGTTCTTCATCTTTATAGGGTTCAATCCCCCGTTATGATTTAATCTACTACTGTAATTACGGTAAGTATCCTAGATGTTATCTGACCTACGAACTCATGTCTAGGCACTCTGGAGTAGTATCCTCACCCAGACTCATCATGGGAATTCCTGGGATACGCTCTCACCATAAACATGACACCACCCGTAGTCTTCAAACATCCCACGAGCGTCGCCACTGGGACGGTACTCTGGAGCAGTATCCTCACCCAGACTCGTCATGGGAATTCCTGGGATACGCTCTCGCCGCTACCCAGGGCCCTCATACTCAATGTTTTTCTCTTACTTTCATCACATCTTCACTATGCACTAGTCCTTAGTTTTATTAAAAATCATGAATAAAATTAATCTCTAGAGTTAGCCTCTCCATCAACCGGACTTATTCATTCATTTCATCATGACCAACCTTGGTCTAATTTCATTTCAACTCATTTCTCAATGCCGGGGAGACTTAGCTACTCTATTTCAAATTTCATTTTCACAATCTTCACTTATAAATTTCCATGTTGAGTTCTCATACTCACATGTACATTCTCTTTTCAATTCATGATTTCTATTTGTTCACAAGTTCATCATCGCACATGAATTTGCAAGCACTTAATTAATTATCACATCACAATAATTCCACATTACTAAACAATATGCACACTTCCTATATTGTTCCACAAGTGAGAAAATAATTGTATCATGTCACATAACCACATTTATTTTGCCAAGTCAACTCTTAATGTTTCAACTCACATATTCTTTCAAGTTACAAATTCATATCAATAATCTATATAGAACCATATGTCTATTTATGCATTTTAACTCCAAACCATAGTTAAATTCATTCAAATAATCCCCAAACTATTTTTAGAAAGTCCCTTACATTTTTAGGAGAATATACATATTTTTTTCATAATTTTTCGATACATAAAACTCCCAAAAAAATATTTTTTTTTCATCTTGCCGATAGCAAGATTCGAACCCAAGCACACCACCGACACAGCCCAGAGCACAGGCCACTAGGCCGATTGCCGCCACAGTATAAAAGGCAACTGAGAGCTATAAATGCTCTCAGTCCGCTGATTAATTGTTTTGAAAGAAACTAAACAAAAATATTGTTGATCCTGGGATTCGAACCGGTCACGGCAGAGAACCCAACGTGACGCTGTGACCACTCGAGCTACATGCTCGGGTTGTTACAGTATGCGTTAAATTCTTTTTAGATTAATTCCCACTGTTATAAAATTATTTCGATGTTCAACCAAACTTTGTTCCTTATTGCTTTTGTAAAAAATTTCTGAAAATCTCCAGATCAATCTTCATTCATATGAATTTCATACCAGTAAGATAAAAATAATTTTTTGTACTAATAAATTATATTTTTCACACTAGTCAATGAATCGTTCATTAAAAACTAATATATTTTTCATTTTCGACATTGGTTAACACTTAGTCTTCAAATATCTTCTATCCAAAATTTCTTATACAAATTTGCTGATATTAATCTTTCATCTAACACACAAATCTACTTCCTTTGAATTTGTCCAACCCCACAGTAATTAAAGAGGTCTCTTCACAAATTAGCACTAACAAGGTATTAATTTTCTTTTTCATGCAAGTAATGATGGCAAAAATGTGTTTCCTTTAAATCAACATATACTTCTAGTTCAATCATGTGCATCACAAAAATATATAGCAACTTATCAATTATCATGTTCACACATCAAACATTCAAGAAAGTTGTTCTTTCCAAAAAGCGTGCTCTTTCTTAATCAATTTGCATGCTTCAATTTTTTTTTTAATTTAAACTAACATCCTCATTAGTATTCTCAAGCATCAATACTAGCATCATTCATTTATTCTAATAAGCATGGAAAATTTTATCTACAACTTAATTAACAATAATAATCACATGCAAATTATTCATTAACATACTAATCAATTTGTAAACTAACTTTCCATTAAAATGTATTCTTACTAACATTTTCCATGAATCATTTCTAATTAGAACAAAGATAATCAACTCACTTTGTAGTCACATTCTTATGGCATACAATCACACATAATTCGCATATCAATAATTCAATCAACTAGAGATCATTTATTCAATTAAAGGCGCTTTCTTATTAATCATTTGTTTCATGCAATTTGTTAATGAGATCTAGCATAGTTCTCTATATTAGAAATATGAAATGTTTACCCACCTTGAATGGAGAGAAAAACACACAAAGCAACCAAGTCCTTGCAACAAGATGCACCTCCTCCTAGCCGAATGCGAGCACCTCCAAGCCACCAAGCACACCGACAGCTCCCTCTTGTAATAGCCGGCCACTCCTCCTTGGAACAAGCAAGCAATCCCACACAATCTCTCTATCTTTTATAACTCACACTATTACTAATTAAGACTATAATTTGGAAGTATGTAATTGCATATGAAAATAGCCATGAGAGGGGGGGTATTTATACTAGAAAACAAGTGAAATGAAGGGCCAAGATTGGTTAGTTGGTTGAAAGATGGAGGGCCAAGATTAGAGTAGGAGTTATAAAAACTACCCAGAACCACAAAACCACCTCCATGATCACCATGACCAAAATCAAATCTCCCTCCAAAAAGATGCCAACCAGCCATGAAGGAAAGTGTGCATTGCACGTGTACGTGTAGTGCACGTGCATGCAACTAGGCCCAATTTGTACACTTTAATTTTGTATAAAAAATAAATTGGTTAAAAATAGTCTTCTACATGACAAGTTTAAATGAAGAGAGATTAATCCATGGGCTTTATTTTTGGGCCAAAATAGTTCTTTAAAATAAAATAAAATACATTTGGGCTTTTAAGAAAAAAGGCCTTTTTAATTAAATTAAAATAGGGCTTTTTATTTGTTTAAAGAAAGGCTTTTGTACCAAATAAATTGAGAACAAATATTTAAATATTTATACACATCATAATAAAATAATTCAACCAAAATATTGCACGTGCACACTACTTGCAAAATAAATAATTTTTCATTAATTGAAAAATCAGGGTATTACACAGCCTTTTCTTGATGCCTGCGAGGATCTGCCGATTAGCATTTTCTGCCTGTCCGTTCGACTGAGGGTGGGAGACGGACGAGAAGTGCTGCTGGATTGCAAGGTCGTCGCACAGAGCTCGGAATGCTGCGCCAGTGAACTGAGTCCCGTTGTCCGTCACGAGGACACGGGGGACGCCGAATCTGCAGATGATGTTCTTCCAGAAGAATTGTACCACCTTATTCTCGGTTATAGTGGCGAGGGGCTCGGCCTCGACCCACTTCGAGAAGTAGTCGATGGCTACGACCAAGAACTTGAACTGACCCGGAGCTGGAGGGAAAGGCCCTAGTAAATCCATCCCCCACATTGCGAAGGGGATAGGACTTGATAGGGAGGCGAGGTTGGCCTGAGGGAGGCGACGGATGCTGGAGTGTCTCTGACAAAAGTTACATTGCCGAACGTGTCGTTCGGCATCTTGAAGGAGGGTCGGCCAGAAGTATCCATAATTCAAAGCTTTCCGGGCCAAGGACCTGGATCCTGAGTGTGCCCCGCCGACGCCTTCGTGGAGCTCTTGTAGGGCGTAGTCGGCCTATTCTGGGGAGAGGCACCTTAGGTATGGTTGGCCGTCTATTTGAGAGAAGGAGCGTTTGTATAAGATACCCTCGATTAAGACATACCGCTCGGCCCGGGTTCTGACTCGGCGCGCTTCTTTGGGATCCACGGGCAGGACCCCGTCCCTCAAGAATTCTACCAACGGCTTCATCCAATTATCTTGCAACATGACCGGCAATGACTCCACCGAGCCGGGTGTCTCGTCTTCTATGCTCGGCCTAGAGAGGACCTCGATCAAAACGGTCTGTTCAAGACCTTGTAAGGAGGATGAGGCCAGCTTGGAGAGGGCATTGGCCTGCGAATTCTCCTCACGAGGAACTCGTTGAATGAGCGCCTCTTCGAACCGGCTCATGAGGGCCCAGACCTTAGCAAGGTACTTCACCATCCGCTCGTCTCGGGCCTCGTACTCGCCCAAGACTTGGTTCACGATAAGCTGGGAATCGCTGTGGATTCTGAGGCGCTGCGCCCCAGCACTTCGTGCAAGTCTGAGACCAGTAATGAGTGCCTTGTACTCTGCCTCATTGTTCGAGGCCTTGAAGTTCATACGGATCACGTACTGAAGGACGAAGTCGTCAGGGCCGTTCAGGATGATACCGGCGCTGCTTCCTTCATTATAGGAGGAGCCGTCCACGAAGACTGTCCAAATGGGGGGTCCATTCGGGACGTTTCTGACTTCAGGGATGGTGGACTCTACGATGAAGTCGGTGAGGGCCTGTGCTTTAATTGTCGTCTGAGGCTGGTAAGAGATGTCATGCTGGCTCAGTTCTATGGACCACTTCATTAGCCGGCCCGAGGTCTCAGGCTTGTGGAGGATCTGCTTTAGCGGTTGGTCGGTGAGGACAACGACCGAGTGGGATTGAAAGTACGGCCGAAGCTTCCTTGCTGCCATGACCAGGGTGTAGGCCATCTTCTCTATCTTTGGATAGCGGAGCTCGGCGTCCCGAAGCACCTTGCTCACGTAGTAGATGGGACTTTGGGCCCGGTCCTCCTTTCTCACCAAGACAGCACTTAGGGTCTGCTCGGAAGCAGCCAAGTAAATGAAGAGGGTTTCCCCCGGGACAGCTTTGTTGAGCAGAGGCGGGTTTACCAAGTAGGCCTTCAGCTGGTCGAACGATTCCTGTTGTGGTTGGCCCCATTCAAAACCCTTAGCCCCCCTGAGTGCTTTGAATAAGGGGAGGCACTTTTCCCCAGACTTCAAGAGGAACCGGCCGATAGCAGCGAGCCGACCTGTTAGCTTCTGCACCTCTTTGATGTTTCGGGGCGGGGCCATGTCCAGTATGGCCTTGATCTTCTCGGGATTGGCTTCGATCCCTCGCTGGCTCACCATGATGCCGAGGAACTTTCCCGAAGAGACCCCGAACGCACACTTGTTCGGGTTCAGCCGCATGCTGTGCCTTCTCAACACGCCGAAGGCCTCCTGGAGGTCGGTCACGTGGTCAGTGCCTCGGACGCTCTTAACGAGCATGTCGTCAACGTAGACCTCCATGTTTCGGCCTATCTGGCTCTGGAAGACCTTGTTGACCAGGCGCTGGTAGGTGGCGCCCGCGTTCTTCAACCCGAACGGCATGACCCGGTAGCAGTAGAGGCCCTGATCGGTGATGAAGGAGGTCTTCGGAATGTCCGGAGGGAACATTCGGATTTGATTATAGCCGGAAAAGGCATCCATGAAGCTGAGGAGCTCATGGCCCGAGGTGGCATCAATGAGGGTGTCGATGTTCGGAAGAGGGAATGGATCCTTCGGACACGCCTTATTCAGGTCGGTGAAGTCGATGCATATTCTCCAAGACCCGTTGGACTTCTTGACCAATACAACATTAGAGAGCCACTCGGGGTAGTTTACCTCCTGTATGAACTTAGCCTTCAAAAGTTTATCCACTTCCTCCTTGATGGCCTGCTGTCGCTCAGGAGCAAACTTACGTCTCTTCTGCTGAACCGGTTTGCACCCCGGTTCGACACTTAGGCGGTGGACTAGCAACTCCTCGGAGATGCCGGGTATATCCGTGGCTGACTAAGCGAACAGGTCGCGGTTATCCCGAATGCATTTAACCAAGTCGGAGCACAGCGCAGTCGGTAGTGACTTGCTGATGAGGAACTTCCGGCTCGAGTCGTCATCCGAGAAGGGCACTTCTTCTAACTCGTCCGCCGGCTCGGACGTGGGTCGGACTTTCGGCTCGGGGATTTCTAGTGTCTCGAGGGAGAGCACTGGTCCCCCAGTGGAAGTCATGTAGCACTTCCGAGCCGTCTCTTGGCTTCCCCTGACTTCTACTCCCGACCGAGTGGGAAACTTCATTTTAAGGTGGTACGCTGAGGGGACAGCTTCCACGGCAGCTAGGCCGGGTCGGCCTAGGATGACATTATACGCTGTCGGGACGTCGACGACCATGAAGTCCATCGGTTCGGTCCGGGTAGTAGGGGTGTTTCCAGCAGTCACGTCTAGGGTTATCACCCCCTCGACAGTTACTGGGACCCCCGTGAACTCGTGGAGTGTGTAACCGGTCGGTTTGAGACGGTCCCGAGACAGCTGCAGGCCTCGGAAGGCCGAGAGAAAGAGGATGTTCACTGAGCTCCCGTTGTCTACTAGGACCCTCTGCACCTTGAAGTTTGCCATGCGAAGGTCAATGACGAGGGCGTCGCAGTGGGGAGTTCGGACCCCTTCGAGGTCTTCATCAGAGAAGGTCACCGGGACTCCGAGGCCTTTGGAAGGAGGGGCGCTGTGGACTGAGTTGACCTCTCGGACGAAGGCCTTCCGAGAGGAGTTGGAGGAGCCCCCCATAGGCCCTCCGTGGATGAGGTGCAGGACCCGTTCTTCCTCAAACTCGGGCATCTCCTCGCGCCGTTCGGAGTGCTTGTTAGCCCCCCGAGACGGAGGAGTGCTGCGATCCGCCCGATCGTTTGCCTTAACAAATTTGGTCAGTTGCCCCCTCTGGATGAGGGCCTCTATTTCATTTTTCAACGCCCGGCAGTCGTTGGTGTCATGGCTGTGGTCCCTGTGGTAACGGCAAAATTTCTCCTTGTTCCTCCTCTTAGCCGGGGTGTTCATCCTCGGAGCTGGAGGGATGACCCCCTCCTTCTCCACTTCCATCAGGATGGTGGAGACATTGGTGGTGAGGGGAGTGAACTTTTCGAACCTAGGGGGAGGGCGGTGCTGGCCGCCATTATCCTTCTGCATCTTCTTCGACCCCTCCTCCTCCGTCGCCTTCCTCTTCGATCCGGAGGCCGATCCTCCGAAGTTCGGGAGGCACTCGACCTCTTCCGCCCGGATATACTTCTCGCACCTTAGGAGAAGGGCGGCAAAGTTGTGCGGGGGCTTCTTCGCGAGGGACGACCGGAGGTTGGAGTTGAGGACGTTCGACTGGAACGCAACAGTCGCCACCGACTGGTCTAAGGAGGCGATAGACCTGACTTCTGCGGTGAATCTCTTCACGTAGTCCCTCAACTTCTCTCCCCTTTCCTGCCGCAGGTTGAGTAGGGAGAGGCTTGTCTTCTCGGCTCGCCTGCTACTCACAAAGTGAGTAATGAACAGCGTCTCGAACTGCTCGAACGAGAAGATGGAAGAGGGGGCGAGCCTGGAGTACCACTCCCGAGCCGACCCCCGGAGGGTGGCGGGGAAGGTCTTGCAGAGCATGGCGTCGGAAGCTTGATGGATCAGCATTAATGTCTTGAAGCTTTCGACGTGATCAACTGGGTCGGACTCCCCTGAGTACGTTTCAAACTGCGAAGATTTGAAACCCCTCGGTATGGGGGCCTCCATGATCGACCGAGAGAAAGGGGGTCTGCTGGGTCGGACGGTCCCTGCTCTGGACTCCTCCTCTCTGTCCATGTGACCAATGCATCTCTCCACCTCATGGAGACGGCGGTTGAGGGCATCGTCCCTCCGCTGGTAATCATACGATCCCCCGACTCTTCCTCGTAGGAAGGGGAGCGGGGACTGCGGCGCCGGTAGTCCTGAGATCGGCGAGGGTTGTAGTGCTGCTGCTGGCGACTGGGAGCCGGGAGGGGACTTCGGGATCGGCGGTGAGGACTGATGACCCGCGGGGGTGTTGGAACCCTCTGGGCATTTTGGTTGTTGGGGCGAAGGTTGAGGGCCTGTAGCACGGTGTCCTGAAATTGTAGGAACTCGGCACGAGTGATAGGTGCCTCATTGTTCCTCGGATGACGCCGATCCGCGGGGGAATGCGGCCTCCTCCTTCGGCGCTCGGGCGATGCCGCTCGGCCCCTTCGCTCCAGAGACCTTCTGCCGTCTCGGTGGTGTGGGGACCGCTCACCCTGATGCTGGCGGGAGGCTCCCTCTCGGGCCCGCCTTTCATCAAGGTGGGTGCGGAGGTCCTCATCTTTTTGGTGGTTCAGGACCGTATTGCGGAGGTCGGGGTGATGAGAAGCCATTGAATCCGAGGATTCATTATGAACCGAAACATGGTCCGGGTTGAGGGGCTACTTCTGCCTCCGACCGTTATAACCGGAAGGGCCATTATTGGGTTGCTGTTTGGGAAGAGGAGGTTGGCCCTGCTGGGCCGGTGGAGGAAGTTCGGGCTGTGGAATAGGATTGACAGGGGCTTCCTCTATAGGATCGGCGGGATTGGTCCCGCGGTTGGACCCTCTAGATCTGACCTTCTTTGGAGGCATGGTTTGAGAGGGCGACAAGGAAGAGGCTGAGGCTATTCGTGTGGTGTTTCCCACAGACGGCGCCAATCTGTTACCGCTAATTTCGGTGTGGGGGTAAACAGATGAGATTTGTGAGTTCGAGAAAACCTGAACAGCAGATCCAAGCCTTCCAATTCCTGCCGTAACCTGCAAGGAAGTGCGAGACACCGGGGTTGATTCCGGCGACGCACCCTCCGACGCTCTTGTCAGTAACCAGTGGTGATTAAAGAAAGAGCTTAAGGTGGAAAAAGAGTGATTACCTGGTCACAGTGGCAGAGGGGAGGTATTTATAGTCGCCAGGGGAGTGATTAGAGGCTTGATTCCCTATGTAACTGCTAGGAGAAAAATCCTCACAGTCTGTTTAGGAAACTAACCCCTGATTCCCGATGAGAGTAAATCAGGCCCGTTTGACTTGGTCAAATCAGTGGCCCTGATTTGTCTCTTGTTGGTCTGGGTTCGCCTCGGGTCGGGACCTGTACCCAATTGGTGTGGATCCATTTGTGGGTTATCGGACCTGTGCGAGGGAGATCCAGTACCCACTTTGGATCCACTTGAATGCGAAATTACCTTTTTACCCCCGAGCTTCAAGATTCGCGCCCAATCTGGACGGTTCCGATTTAACCACATTTTTAGCCATATCAGCTATCATTTATGCCTTGAAGCAGTGGAGGCATTATGTTTATGGTGAGAAGGTTAACATGTACACAGACCACAAGAGCCTGAAGTACATTTATCAACAGAAGGATCTTAATCTTCGGCAGAGAAGGTGGTTGGAGGTATTGGAAGACATTCGCCCTGAGATCAAGTATCATCCGGGCAAGGCGAATGTGGTAGCTGATGGACTTAGCAGGAAGAGTAGTTTATCAAGTTTGATCACTACTCGAAGTGAGTTGGCAACAGAGATTGATCAGGCAGGTATCGAGGTGGTGCTGCAGGGTTTAGGGGCGTCTTTGGCTCAGTTGAGGCTGCAGCCGTCCTTGAGAGAGAGGATTGTGGAAGATCAAAGATCAGATTCAGAGATTCAGAAGATGTTGCAACAGGTTTCAGAGGGCAAGCTATCAGAGTTTCGTGTCCAAGATGGAATTCTTTGGATGGGTGAGAGGTTGTGTGTTCCGGATAATGCAGATTTGAGAGATAGTATCTTGCAGGAAGCACACAGTACCTTGTTATCAGTACATCCTGGAGGCACGAAGATGTACAGGGACATCAAACAACACTTTATAGTATCTTGCAGGAAGCACACAGTACCTTGTTATCAGTACATCCTGGAGGCACGAAGATGTACAGGGACATCAAACAACACTTTTGGTGGTCTGGTATGAAGAGGGATGTGGCAGATTTCGTGGCAAGGTGTCTGACTTGTTAGCAAATCAAAGCAGAAAATCAGAGACCTGGAGGTTTGTTACAGCCGTTGCCCATTCCGGAGTAGAAATGGGAGAATATCAGTATGGAGTTCATCACAGGTTTGCCGAGGAGTTCGAAGGGCAATGATTCAATTTGGGTTATTGTGGACCGTTTGACTAAGTCGGCTCACTTTCCAGCCATGAAGATTACTTGGTCATTGGAGAAATTGGTTGAGTTGTACATTGGTGAGATTGTGAGACTTCATGGAGTTCCTGTGTCGATTGTATCCGATAGAGATGCAAGGTTCACTTCAAGGTTTTGGAAGAGCCTACAAGTAGCTTTAGGCACCAGAATTGATTTCAGTACCGCTTTTCATCCACAGATCGATGGTCAGATAGAGAGGGTGAATCGAGTGCTGGAAGATATGCTGAGGGCTTGTGTTATGGATTTCGGTGGTAGTTGGGAGAGATACTTGGCATAGGTTGAGTTTGCTTATAACAACAGTTACCATGCGAGTATCGGGATGGTACCGTATGAGGCTTTGTATGGGCAGAGGTGCAGGACACCTGTTTGTTGGTACGAGATTGGCAAGAGGCAGATGTTTGGTCCTGAGATCGTACAGCAGACATCAGAGCAGATTGAGCTGATTCGCAAAAGGTTGGTCGAGGCTCAGAGTCGGCAGAAGAGTTATGCTGATACTCGACGAAGAGACTTGGAGTTTGAGGTTGGGGATGCAGTTTTCCTTAAGGTGTCTCCGACCAAAGGAGTAATCAAGTTCGGTAAGGGAGGCAAGTTGGCGCCAAGGTATTTGGGCCATACAGGATCATGGAGCGGATTGGCAAGACAGCATATAGATTGAAGCTTCCAGAGGAGTTGGCACAAGTGCATGATGTATTCCATGTGTCATTGTTGAAGAAGTATGTGCCAGATCAGAATCATCAGTTGGTAGAGATTCCTGAAGATCTACAGGTGAACTTGAGTTACAAAGAACAGCCTGTTGAGATCGTTGACCGTAGGGAGAAAGTTCTTAGGAACAAGGTGATACCTATGGTCAATGTGCTATGGAGGAATCAGCAGTTCGAGGAGGCTACTTGGGAGCCAGAGGATCGCATGCAGAAGGATTTCCCTGAGCTTTTTGTATGAATGTATTTTCTTTTATGTGATTGTAATTCTTTTGAATGATTGTACCATTGATTGTGTTATAATCCTTCTATTTTGATAATGTTCTCATATGCAATTGTTTGGACTATGTTTCTATTTATGAGATATTGTTTTTCTTTGTTGGTATGTTGTTTGGACTCATTAGTAGTAGTTCTGAGGACAGAACTCTTCTAAGAAGGGAGTGATGTAGTACCCCGTATTTTTTAATATTATTTTTAAAGGTTTATAAATGATTAAAGTGATTTTTGGGGATTTAATAAATATTTTCAGAAAAATTTATCTTTTACACGTGCAAAACACGTGCAAATATTTTCTTGAGAAGTTCAAAAGTCAAATTTTCTTCATAAAAAATTATTATTTAATATTTGGGATTTATTTATAATTTTTCCAGATTTTTCTGAAATTAATCGGATCTATTTGCAAATTTTGAGAAAAGAATGATCTTTTTGCAAATTTGTCATTTTGAAGGGTGAAAGTGCAAAATTTATTTTCTGGACTTTTTGAATAGTACCGGTTGAGATTAATGAGTACATTTTTCTTTTAAATCCTAATTTAAATGATTTTTTTATTGAGTTTCCAAGAATAGAGATCTATATATGTAAAGTTGTATTTCAAGGGGGGTATCTTGCAAAAGTGTTTGGAAAACCCTAAATTTCTTATCCTGGGTATTTAAAAGAAAATGCAGCCGTCATTCGCTGCACAACATAGAATTCTTGTGATTTTTGGGAGGATCAAGAGGAGGATTTTGGATCTCGCAAAAAGAGAGGCTTTCTTGTTGGATCTCTTCATTTCTAAGGTGAGTGATGTAAATTTGTTTTGTTATTTTGTTTTATGTATGTGAGTGACATGTTGTTTTGCCTTTTGTATGTTTTATGTGAGTAATGTAATTGTTTTGTTTGTCCTTTGAGTTTTATATGTGAATAATGTAATTGATTAGTTGATTTGTTTATGTATGTGAGTAGTATAATTTGGTTGTTGATCTATGATTGTTTTGATTAATCTTGGATGTCGAATTTATTTGCTAGAAAGCATGTTTAGGATTTGAATATGATTATGACAATAATGGATTGGATGGATGAACAATTGGATCTTGTGATTACAAATCGAATTTTTGGTTATGAGTTGTGGAAGAAATTTAGTGTTGAGAAATTTTAATGGAAGAATTATGAATTAAGAACATGAAAATTGAAGTTTGAGAAATTGGTTGATTTGAGGAAATGTATCCAAACTGGAGATTCTTTGAGATTGACGTTTTTATCTGAATACAAATTATTTCAGTGAGCAATGAATTTTTAAGGAAACTCTAATTTTGATTATCGTGTACAACCAAAACTATGCAATCTGTAGGCTGATAGTTGACTGGCATGACCTTTCAGTCGACTGGTACGACCCGGCTGCTATGATCTTTAGTTTCCTTGAAAATCCGTTCTGGACAGTCGACTTAGACCCTTTTCAGTCGACTGGCACACTTAGAATTTATTTTTCAAAGTTATCGTAGATTTTTCTCTGGTAAGTCGACTTATGACTTTTGCAAGTCGACTTATAACACTTAGAATATTTTCTTAAAAGATTTCTGGAATTTCTCTCTACTAAGTCGACTTATGACTTTTATAAGTCAACTTATATTCTCTGGTAAGTCGACTTATGACTTCTATAAGTCAACTTAAAACACTCTGGTAAGTCGACTTATGACTTTTATAAGTTCACTTATAACACTTAGCTTATTTTCTTAAAATCATGGAACATTCTTTCTGGACAGTCGACTTATGCTTACTATAGTCGACTGGTACTGATGTATTTTTATATTTATGAAGGTTCTTCCAAATGGTTTATTCTCTAGATATTTTGATCTATAACTACTTATGCCTTATCTTCTATTGAACTTATGTTTTCAAGATGTTAAGTTGAGCAGTTTATGAAGTAAGATTGGTTGAGATATTTGAGTTTGAGTCTCTAGAGGGTGTGTGTGACCCTAGTATACCGGCAGTTGAGTTAATTATGTTTGGGCCTGTCGAGGCAATTTAGTTGTTCAGTTGTTGAGTTAAGTCCGGTAGGGTACACCAACTATAGGAGATTCGTTAAGTAATTAAATAACCCAAAAATGATAAGAACAGGCACTAGTGGTGATATGATGAACGGGAACATGGGTTATGGACCTCAGTATGGCTTTCGGTGTGGGATTGATCCCCGGAATTATCCAGGTGTGAGTGAAAGTCTCCGGAATTACCTGTGGTGTGGGATTGATCTCCGAAATTATCGGGGTCGAGACGACGCACATGTGGTATTCGTGTGATGAGGTCATTGCTTACGGTGTGAGATAATCTCCGGAATTATCCAGGTGTGAGTGAAATATTCTTCGGAATTACCTGTGGTGTGGGATTTATCTCCAGAATTATCGGGTCATAGTTTACCTTTATCTCGTAGTAGTCATCATGTTAGGATTAGTTGCATAGCGGGGATTGAACCCTATAATGTGGAGACGTTAAGGGCTTGCACCGAACCTATGTAGAGTGGGATGCATAGACTTCGACAAGTGCGCATTAGAGAGTCTGCATATAGAATTTGTGATTTCTTGACTTGGTTTTATGCATGTGGTTTTCCTGTTTTCTACACTTGACACTTAGTTTAGTTTCACTTGTTGTTTACATGTTTTCTTGCTACGTCATATTTTATGTATTCTTGTTTATTACATGTTGTTTAAGAATCAGTGCTTAATGTTCATTTATGTTGTTTGCTTTTATGTCACTCACACCTTTATGGCTGACCCCTTTAGTTTTGGGGGTTAGGGTTCTAGCCTCATATTTACAGGTTGTTGCTTGGAGCTCGGATTTGGATGCTTGAGTTCAATTTATATAGTGACTCATGTAATTGTAAAGTATTCTAAAGAGAAGAGTTTGTGATTTTGTGATTTGAGATGTATTGTATTCCGCTGTGCTATGTAAAAGATTATTGTAATAAAAGTCGAAAATTTTATTGGTGTTGGTTGTATTTAATGTTACATTGAAGTTGATGCTGGGATTGTGCCAAGTATTTTCTAAGATATTATATTAGAAATTCGGGGTGCTACACCAGAAGCGGGGATTAAATATTTGCGCTTAAGTAATTTTGCACCTGTTACCATATGGTTCCAACAATTTTTATATTTAAGTACATGAATAAATATTATATTTACACATCTATATTGAACCATTACTATTTACATGTATATCCCTATAACCCTATTATTAGAATTCCATATTTTTGGGGTATTTTTTAACGGGTCTGGGTTCGGTTCCAGGTCTGGGTCAGAAATATTTTGAGCGGATTCAGACCCAGACCCGGACCTAGAAGTGTATCGGGTCTTATTTTAGAACCCGGACCCGGAACGAGACCTGTATAGATCGGGTCAGTTTCGGTCCAACGTTGAGTCCAGGTCAGATCCGGGTATCTGATCAATGTAACAACTCTATGTGTCATAATATATATATCCATATTATATCTATGTATGTATGTGTATGTTTATATATGTATGTCTATGTCCTTCATGCTAACTTTTAATGTTTTAGGGAAGTTTTAATTGATATTTGAAACTGGAAAGCTACAGATTTTTTTTGTATCTTCTGCAAGGTTGTCTTATTTTGGCTGTTGAAGTCTTGAAGAGAATCTTTTGCAAGTTGTCATTGTACATTTGTACTTGTTTTTTAGTCCAAAAGAAAGCCATTTTGCAAAAAGAAAATGTTATGTTTGCTGCAGAAAAGGGTGTACTTTACAGCGAGTCCAAAATTCTATTTATGAAATGGATAATCTCGTCCACAGGTAGAATTTTTAGATGCATTTTGCATGAACTTTTTGTGTATTAGAGCATTGGGTGGGCTACAATAAAACGGATCACATTTTCTTCACTTTTTACTACATAGATAACTTAAGCTGTTTCTATCTCCTCTTTTCCATTTTTCCAAGTTACATCTACTTCTACATATGTGCAGTGCCATTTATGCATTTTAGGATGAATGATGACCGAAATGTATTATAATTATCATCAACCAGTAATTTACACATACGTGCGATGCATGGCCTAATTAATTTTTTATATATAGTAAATAATAAGACGGAGTCGGACATCAAACATGAGACTTCCCTTTACTCATCACATATTCTTTATATACTGTAAATAAATGGTTAATATAACTCCCACTTAAAAATAAATGATTGAGTTTCGATAGTTGATTGAGTCTACAAATTACAGGTTGTTTATAAATGACAACCCCAATTATTTCATTATAATATTAGATATTTTCAGCAAGATTGATAAACAAATATAAAAAGCCAAGCAAATCTGTGAGGTTACACAATGTCTATATATTAGGGATGGCGAACGGGTCGAGTGGACCGGTTTACCCACTTATCCGGGCCGGGCCGGGCTCAAACATGGTTTGGGTGGCCCGCCCAACTCGTGAACCCTTTAGGGTTCAACCCGGGTTGGGCCGGGTCGACCCGCGGGTTGGCCCGTTTATATAGGGTCAGAATTTATTTATTTATTTTTATTTTTTTGCAGCTTAAAATAATAATAATAATAATACTAAGTAAGTAATAATACTAATAAACATTAAAAGTCGTAATAATAATAATAAGATTGAAAGAGTGAAATTGGCAACAAATTTTGAAATATTATTTATATGAATTTAAGTTATACAATTTTCACAATTTCTAATGAAATAAAGAATGCAATTCACAAATAAGTTTTATACAATAACATATTTCGTATATACAATTTTAATTGACTACAATTTTTATAAGTTAACATAACAAGCAAAGCTATTGTTGTTGTTGTTGTTGTTCCAGCGAGTTGCTCCCACTTATGGACGTTGATAGTGCTTTTCCTTGTGTCCTATCTTCAGCCTTCAGCCAGTCTTTTGTGCAAAGGAGCATCTCTAATGTGTCGGGCTTCATGCGATTCCTGTAATCAGTTAGAACCCTGCCACTTGAAGAAAATGCACTCTCAGAAGCAACTGTAGAGACAGGAGGAGTTAGTAAATCTTTACCCATAATTGACAGAATACTAAAAGTGTATTCATGGTCTTTCCACCATTGTAAAATATCTAGTGGAGAAGTAGAAGACTCAGAATCTTGTTGGTTATACCAATTTAATTCATTTGGTTGATTAGTCCTAGGTTTTTTGATTGAATTTGTTCAAGTAAATTAAATGTTCTATCACCAAATCTACTTTTACCCTTACGTTTAGAAGTACCAGAAGAAGAACTAACTACAGAAGTTGAACTACTAGAAGCAAAATGTCTATCATAATAATCATACAAGTTATTTAACGTAGATTCAAACTGAACTAAAAAAGTAGTGCAATCTTCTACTAATTCTACATTTTTCCCAAGTAATGCAAAAAACATTTCAATCAAACTCTTCGTACTTTTTAATTTGATACGAGGATCTATAACAGTAGCAACACAAATCAATATAGGAGGAGGAAAATAATACTTCATAAAAAATTTGAATGCAGGTTTTACAATCTAACCAACAAAAGTATCATTTAACATTTCGTTAAATGTTTGCATCATGCTAACTAATTCAATAAAAATGCTACTAGAAGTAGATTCATATTATTTTGAAAATTTTAAAGTTGCGGTTTTAAAAGGTTCTAAAAATTTCAACAAAGATTCGGCAAAAAACCAATCGGGGTGAGTCATTTCAAAATTGTGCATATTTTTTGCGATATAAAAATCATTTACAACTGCTTTATATTCGGTAACAATATTTAGTAAATCAAAAGTAGAATTCTATCGGTGTCTAACATCCTTTGGAAATCTTCTAAAAGGAACATTTCAAACCCTACACCAAGCTTTCCATTCTTGTAAAATGCTTGGACTTAATGCAATGAAATGTACACAATTTCTAATTTTAACTATATAAGGATCGGCTATTTTTAATGCATCTTGAACACATAAATTTATAATATGACATGCACATCTAACATAAAAAATATTATCAGATGGATGATTTAATACGGATTTTAAAGTAGCAATTGCTACATTGTTGTTAGATATATTATCAAAACTAATACACGTAATTTTATCACGAATATGGAAAACATCACAAATTTCTATAATACGATTTGCTATTTCAGTGCCACTATAGGGATACGGCAACGCCGCAAGTGATATGATTCTTTTTTGAAGAATCCAATCATTGTCGATCCAAGAACAGGTTATTTCCATCGTTGGAATATTTTTGACACCCGTCCAACAATCCGAAGTTAAACTAACCCTACAAGTTAAACTCCATAAAATTGCAATCAAAGCGTCCTTCATTTCGATGTATATTTTAAAACAATCCGATTTGTAAGCATTTCTCGGAATTCTTCTAAAACGAGGGTTTAAGGCCGTTTGATTAAAAATTTTCAAGTCCCTACTCTCGGAATAGAAAAATGGTAACTTTTCCTTAATGACTAATCGACCATTTCCCGACGAACAAGATCGGGATCATAAGGATGGCTATCAACTAGACCGGTCCTAGGGTTAATTTTTTGTTGGCCTTATAGTTCAGCAAGAAGGTCTTTATGGTTATGTTGGGTGTGCCTACGAATTGTACCGGTGCTGTCACCCCTCTTGAATTTGTATGTTTTACCACATATTTTACAAACTTTCAAACCTATACCCGGAGTATGTTCGTCCGGGATATAATCGTAAAACTTATGTCAATCACTAGTTTCTCATCTACTTTTCCTACTACTACGGGGTTGTGTGGTTTCGGTTGGTTGTTGTTGTTTTTCTTCTTCTTCAAATTGTATGTCACCTACAACCTCGTCGTGTGTATCCCATTGTTGGGTAGGAGGATCATGGTATTATTGGGCGGGCTC
The DNA here is from genome assembly GCA_017893485.1 of Hemerocallis citrina. Classification (NCBI taxonomy): domain Eukaryota; kingdom Viridiplantae; phylum Streptophyta; class Magnoliopsida; order Asparagales; family Asphodelaceae; genus Hemerocallis; species Hemerocallis citrina. Next base: position 149,564,533 of record CM030365.1, on the reverse strand, counting down.
ACTAGTTGAGACAATTGGTGGTCTACGGGAAGAGGAGGAAGAATCTTGTCCGCTACGGCCGCTACCGCGTGATCTAGACATAATGTAGTAATTTGCTAAAGTATGTAAAAAAAAATATACAATGTAGGAACGGTGAATTATAAAAAAAAATCTAAAAAACAAGATGGTTGAGATAGAGAAGATCAAAAAACCAACAATAATTTTAACTACAATGTAAAAAATATATAACGAGAGAGGTATGAAATTTTGATATCGTTCACCGTGGAATACGCGTATGTAAAAAAAACCGTAAAAATAAGAATAGAATAGAACTAGAAAGAAGCGCTTTGCCGATTCCGCAATTGAAGAGTTGAGGAGAGCTTGAAGTAAATTTGACGAGGGTTGAAGAGAGTTGAAGACGTTGAATTTTGATTTCGATACGACCGAAATTTGATCGTGTATATGCCTCGTTGTAGACTTGTTTGATGAATACTACAATTGTTGAAAAATTCTTTAGAAATGATGTATAATAGTAGAGAAAGTAAGAGAGTAAGATATGACTTTTTAGGAGATTTTTGGGGGTATTTATAGGCTCAAAATGTGGGAAAAAACAAAAAAACAAAAAAAAGCCAAAAAAGGGCTAAAGAGCCGTTACCAACGGCTCTGTTTTGGCAGCCAACGGACCGTTCGACCCGCGAGTCAACGGTCGACCCGTAACGGGTCGAACGTTCGACCCGTACGGGTCCAACGGGTTGTAACCCGCGGGTCGACCCGCGGGTTGGCGGGTTGAATTCGCGTTCTTAACGGGTTCGCAGGCCGGGTTTCGCGGGTTGAATTCGCGCTATTTGCGACCCGGGTCGACCCGGTACTGTTCACCGGGTTCGACCCGAACCCGCCAACGTCTTAAACGGGCCGGGTCGCAGGGGGGTCGCCAGTTGACCCGGCCCAGTTGCCATCCCTACTATATATATATATATATATATATATATATATATATATATATATATAGAGAGAGAGAGAGAGAGAGAGAGAGAGAGAGAGAGAGAGAGAGAGAGAGAGAGAGAAAAAGGGGTATGAGCAACTTGCTCATTTAGTAAATAAGCAATTGATGATGTGGCATGCATATGATTGGAAAATCCTTAAAAGGGTTAGTTGTCCAATGTATCACATGCATGCCACATAATCAATTGCTCATGTACTAAATGAGCAAGTTGCTCATACCCCATTTTCCCATATATATATATATATGGGAAAAGGGGGTATGAGCAACTTGCTCATTTAGTACATAAGCAATTGATGATGTGGTATACATGTGATTGGAAAAGCCTTAAAATGGTTAGTTGTCCAATGTATCATATGCATACCACATAATCAATTGCTCATTTACTAAATGAGCATATTGCTCATATCCCTTTTACCCTATATATACATATATATATATATATATATATATATATATATATATATATATATATATATATATATATATATATATATATATAATTAGTTTCAAGCACAATGTATACGTAACTAACCAAAGAGCAAAACGATCATGTAGAAAAAAGAATACATTTTCTACTGTACTGAATTAAATCAACAACCTGAACACATAGCAGCTTTTCATAAAGTGGCAGGTATAGGGTCCTCCCTCCCTCTCACTTAGGGATGGCGAACGGGTCGAGTGGGCCAGGCCGGGCCCAACCCGTACGGGTTGGCACGAATACTTGGCCGGGCCGGGCCGGTTTGCACCCTTATACGGGCCGGGCTAAGTTTTCATTTGGGTGGCCCGCCCAACCCGTGAACCCTTTAGGGTTCAACCCGGGATGGGCCGGGTCGACCCGCGGGTTAGCCCGTTTAATATATATTTTTTTTTTGGTAGCTTAAATTAAAATAATAATAATAATAATTTTACAAATGATGTATACAAACAACCATATCTTTGTTTGATGAATACTACAATTCTTCAAAAATTATAATACTAAGTAAGTAATAATACTAATAAGTAATAATACTACAATTCTTCAAATATCCCCAAATGATGTTTAATTATAATACTAAGTAAGTAATAATACTAATAAACAATAAAAATTGTAATAATAATAATAATATTGAAAGAGTGAAATTGACAACAAATTTTGAAATATTATTCATATGAATTTAAGTTATACAATTTGAACAATTTATAACGAAATGAAGAATTCAATTCACAAATAAGTTTTATACAATAACATATTTCTTATATACAATTTTAATTGAGTACAAGTTTTCTATTTTGACATAACAAGCAAAGCTATTGTTGTTGTTGTTCTTCTTCTTCTTCTTCTTCTTCGGGCGAGTTGCTCCCACTTGTGGAACTTGATAGTGCTTTCCCTTGCGTCCTATCTTCAGCCTTCAGCCAGTCTTCTGTGCAAACGAGCATCTCTAACGCCTCGGGCTTCAACCGATTCCTGTAATCAGATAGAACCCTGCCAGTTGTAGAAAATGCACTCTCAGAAGCAACTGTAGAGATAGGAGGAGTTAGTAAATCTTTAGCCATAATTGACAGAATACTAAAAGTGTGTTCATGTTCTTTCCACCATTATAAAATATCTAGTGGAGAAAGAGTAGCCTCAGTATCCTGTTGGTTATACCAATTTAATTCATTTGGTTGATTAGTCCTAGGTTTTTTAGATTGACACTACAAAAGAAACTAGATTTACCGGCGAATATTCCCCGGCGTTTTACTAGTAGCGCCGGGGTAGGTAGCGATTAGGAATGGGGCACCAGATGGGATGGTTATATACCGGCGGCCGAATTAAAATGCCGGTGAATCCGCGTAATCACCGGCATTTTATTTAAAAACGCCGGTGAAGTGTATTATTCACCGGCGTGTCTAATTAAAACGCCGGTGAAAAGCTGCGATAAATCCCATCTACCCTAACCTTTCACTCGCCATTTCCCCAAACCCCAAAAAAATAAAAAAAAAGTGGGCGCTTCGTTTTCCCTCCTTCCTCGCTCTACTTCCTGCACGTTTGCCTCCGCCGCTTCGTCCTCTTCGACGGCCTTCGAACATTCGTCATCGTCCCTTCTTCCCTTTGCCATTTTCGATTTCCCTCATCCCTATCCCGATTTGGAGGTGAATCGGCAATCGGAAACGACCGTGTCGCCCCGCTCTCTCTATCTCCTCCCCCCGCGCTCGTCGCCCCGCTCTCTCTCTCTCTTCGGTATCATCTATTGATTCCCCTTATTTTTGAAACTTAGCATGTTTTTTCTGATAGATGCATGTTGATTTTCTTAACATGAATGGTTTAGTTGGGATGAAGAATTAATAGAAAAATATATGATTAGGTAATGAAAATTTTCATGTTCTTATCCTGTTAATGAAGCTGATTTCATGCATCTGACTGTCTTCTTGGCATGTTTTTTTGATATAAAATGGGTTCACTGTGAACTGAGGATGCTATAGCTACGTATGCCTAAATGGTCCGGATATGCACAACAATTGGGTTTTAGATTTAGTTGGGCACAAGAATTAGTGGAGCAACATAAATGCTCAGATAATGTAAATTTTCATTTCAAGAAACTGTTAAAGTTACCTGCAGATTGCCCTCTTTGCCATGATTTTTTAACCAAAAATGGGTTCACTTCCAAACTAAGTATGCTGCTAGAAATTTCATCTTCTTTTACTGTTAAAGAAGCTTATTCCATGCATCTAATAGTCATCTTCGCATGTTTTTTTAACCAAAATGGGTTCGCTGTGAACTGAGGATGTTATAGCTACGTATGCCAAAATCCTCCGGATATGCTGAACAATTGGGTTTTAGATTTAGTTGGGCTAAAGAATTAGTAGAGCAACATATATGCTCAGATAATGGAAATTTTCATTTCAAGATACTGTTAAAGTAACCTGTTTGCCATCTTTGGCATGATTTTTTAACAAAAAATGGGTTCACTTCCTAACTAAGTATGCTGCTAGAATTTTCATCTTCTTTTACTGTTAATGAAGCTTATTCCATGCATCTAATTGCCTTCTTAGCATGTTTTTTTCATATTAAATGGGTTCACTGAGAACTGAGGATGCTATAGCTGTATGCCAAAATCCTCCAGATATGCACAACAATTGGGTTTTAGATTTAGTTGGGCTCAAGAATTAGTAGAGCAACATATAAGCTCAGATAATGGAAATTTTCATTTTAAGATACTGTTAAAGCAACCTGATTGCCCTCTTTGGCATGATTTTTTAACCAAAAATGTGTTCACTTCCAAACTAAGTATGCTGCTAGCATAGTCCTCATCTTCTTTCACTGTTAATGAAGCTGATTTCATGCATCTGATTGTCTTCTTGGCATGTGTTTTTGATATTAAATGGGTTGACTGTGAACTGAGGATGCTATAGCTACGTATGCCTAAATGCTCCGGATATGCACAACAATTGGGTTTTAGATTTAGTTGGGCTAAAGAATTGGTAGAGCAATATATAAGCTCAGATAATGGAAATTTTCATTTTAAGGTCCTGTTAAAGTAACCTGCAGATTGCCATCTTGGGCATGATTTTTTAACCAGAAATGGGATCACTTCCAAACTGATCGAGTATGCTGCTAGAATATTCATGTTCTTTTACTCTTAATGAAGCTTATTTGAAGCTTCTGATTGTCATCTTGGCATGTTTTTTTAACCAAAATGGGTTCACTGTGAATCCTACTAATTTTTAAAATTTTTGAAGCTCAATTCTCATTTTTTAAATTTTTTGCCACTTTGAAGCTTATTTGAAGCTCAATTCTCATTTTTTAAATTTTTTTATAATTACGTTGGTTTGTTAATCCTACTAATGTACAAATTTTATTATAGTTGTTATAAACATGTTATTAATTAAATTTGCACCTCTAAAGAAGTTATTGAATCCTTGACAGGTACAACATGCCGAGGCGTGGAAAGAGGTTAAATATAAATGATGGCAACGAGAGCCATGGGGATGAGCAGCCACTATATAATAGTGGCAGTCAAACAGAAGAGGGTGAGGGTAGCACGCCGCCCACTGTCAAAAAACATCGTGGGCGGACTAAGATGACGAATGTTTGGAGGCTTCAGAATGACGAAAGGATCGAGGTGGAGGCGAACGGTGTTGGGCAACCGGTTGGCGATAACGCCAGCAAATTTTCTTCCTTCATTGGGGTTATAGCAAGGAACCCCCGCATACTTCCTTTGTCATACGAGAGTTGGCCGAAGGTGCCAACCACCACAAAGGCCACTGCTATTACGACAATCAAGGTATTTCTCATCTAAAATACATAATTGGTCGGCGAAAAATTATTATTGAAATATGTATTATTAGTGATGGGTAATAAATTTTACAGCAATACTTCTCATTCGCCGACTTCCTTACGCCTTGGGTTGAAAAGTCACTCTCCAAGAAGTGGAGGGACCACAAGAGTGAATTGAAGTCGAAGTTTTATAACAAAGACCTTTCAGAGGAGGAGAATGCAATGAATGTGCCAGAAAATGTGGAGCCTTCAGATTGGCAATTTCTTGTGCACTACTGGAGTTTGGCGATCGGTCAGGTATTTACATTAAACACACAAAAATCTAATGAGTATGTGGTTGTATGGCGGCTGTAATGAATTTTTCTGCTAACTTCATTGTGGCATGTACAGAAAAGGGCGGAGGTGGGAGCTGCCAGTCGGTCAAAGCAGCTAGTGCTGCACACCGCTGGTACACAGAGCTTCGCTCTGGTTCGGGAAGAATTGGTAGGCGCAATAGTATTGAACAATTTTTTTACTTACAGTTATTTGTTTATAACCATTTCATCTTACTAATATATAGGCAGAAGATTTGGGGGGGCCTACGGAGTTTGGGGACATTGACTTTTTTGATGCCACCCACAAATCAAAGGATGGGACGTATGCGAGCCCTGAGGCAGCACGGATTCTGGTAATTTGTGAACTAATATCTAATGAGTAGTCGAAATCTCATCTGCTTTTAACTCTGATTATTATGTCCTTTTACAGACTAACGCTCGGAAAAGGTATGATGAAATCTCCTCTGCTTCAGATTTTGACCCTACGGCGGCACGCACAGATTGGCATACCCGGCAGAGAGTTGCCTTGACCGATGTTAGGGGAAAGGAGAGGCATGGACGTGTCCGTGGTATGGGCCTAGGACCAACCCCCTCGCGGCTATTTGGACGGAGTGAATCTAGTTCAAGTGGCAATCGGGACGAGGAGATGACTGCCTTAAAGGCACAAGTTGCACTCCTCCAAGAACAAATGGCCAATTTAATAGGGCAGCAGTCCCAAGTCCCACCCAGGGTAAGTATTTAAATTGGTTTTTTAAAGAGATTATGGTCTTGAATGCATGAAAGACACGTACTAGTGTTTGTGAGTGTGCATTGTGGCTGTCGTCTATAAGTATTTCGTCTATGTTTC